>JAWNNX010000499.1:0-395000 GCA_035044505.1 Zaprionus lineosus
TTTGCCATCATCGTGATTGCTGGAACCATTTTCGTCACCATCTTCGACGCAATTTTCATCGACGCATAATTAATTATTCAATTTCCATGGAGACTCCTTCAGATTTTTATTTGCTACTTCTTGGGAATATCCTCAGTCCTCCCTACAGTCCTGTTTTGTTTGTCGCACGAGTCCTGCTTAGATTTCAATTTCATACGTATTTTGGCATCAGCTTCGAGGAGGAGAAGCACCCACAACTCTCAGCCACCCAATGGACTCACATGGTATCTCCCATGGATATCTCGCTATGTCGGAGCACATAACACCAACAGTCGTATCCATTTGCTGTTATCTACTGGAAGGACGCATTGAAGCAGACGACTGGGAATTAAATGAATTTCAACAAAAGTGGATCCCCGAAATGGAGTCGAGTGTTGCATGTGCCTCAACCTAAGGGCGTTGTTTGCCATAATTATGGCTGTTCCCTTGTATTAACCTCCTCCCGCCCCCTGACTTCCGCACCCCTGGCTACCCTGTCTGCTCTGTGACTCTTTGCTTGGGGTGCACTAGAATGGGGCGTAAGCGGGAGAGAAAGAGAGAAAGAGAGATAGAGAGATAGAGAAATGGAGCACAGACTGAGGAGAGGCACTCATTTAGTCAAACAATTATATCCAAGTGCACACAGTGAACTGTTCCCAGCTCTGATCTGCTCACTTGTGTGGAAATATCTCATTTGTGTGGGGCTTCCCCCTCCCCACCCTTACCATCACTCATCCTAACCACTTGCTCCACCATCCTTTAGGATTCTATTAAATCAGTCTATAAATGTTGGCCAAATTGCTTTAATGTGCAGCGAAAGTTTAGCTAACGGTTGCGGGGACTACAACAATTACACCAGATGGAAAAGGGTGGCAGGGTGGCAGGGTGTGGCATACGAATGGTGGGCGAAAGAGGAAGGGACGGGGAGGGGAAGTAAATAACAATAAAAACAGCAGCGAACAGAAGCCAGACTACAGCTGTTGAAACATGACTTTGTGCTTGTTTAGAAACACTTGCAAAATATTATTGCAACAACAAAAACAACAACAACAAAGGCATAAAACGAACCGACACTTTATGATGAGGGGAGCCATCTGCGGGGATAGTTACCACCTAGACAGGTTGCACGCCATGTGTGGTGGCAAGTACAAACGAACCGAGGCAAACATGGAATGGCATTAGGATATTGGATCAGGGCTAAGCTCAATCGACGACACGAGGAGCAAGGAACGAACTTTTGCGGTTAAGGCTGCCAAACAAACAGTGAAAGAGAAACGCGAATGGAGGTGCTAAGGGAAAGGAGTAACAGAGACGACGAACGGGCTCAGAGTTGGTGCCGCATCCACTTCAAAGCCACACAACTTAAAGAGCATTTACAGGGCAAAGTTGGAGAAGTGCGTGAGAAAGCAAAGCGGAATGGAAGGAAGTCGAATGGACGAACAGAGAAAAGACGGGTGAAGCTAGAGAAGACAACGTCTGGAAATTTATTTTCACGGTACGGAGTATTTTATGGAGATTGTGGAGATTAGTGGAGATTCCCGGGACATGGACAGGTGCTAATTAAAAATGTTGTCGTCGCCTCATTAAAGAAATTTGTAAATCAGCCTCCAAATGACGCGCGCAGCATGAGCAAAGCTAAGCCTAGGCACAGGTTGGGGATATATCCTAGGAACGGGAATGTAAATAGGGGTAGGGGTGGGAGAAGCTCCCCTTTTGGGGGAAACTGGTTGCCCGGCACGTACGCCGTTAATGGATTTCCCACTGTTGTTCTTTTGATTAAAACGCATTATTTACATTTGCGACACATCAGAGAGAGAGAAGTGTACCAAGAAAGGGGGCGGGGCAATTTAATGCCTGCTGGGTTATTTCGTCTAGTCGAATGGGGAGGACTTGAAGCCTCAGGGGTTCACCGCTGGTCGCAAAGGTTGACAAATTGCGCAAATGTCAGTTGATTTTTTCAGTTTTTGCATTTTTTTCCCTCTTAAATTTTGTTGACTCTTTTCTACTCCATCGCCGTCACTGCCCCAGCGAGCAGTTGCAGGATGAGGTTTAAAAGCAAGTTCAGGTTGAGGTCCTGCTGCTGATGCTGCTGGTCCTGGTTCTGGTCCTGAATAGTGGTAAACTACGGCGGATGCTTTTGTCCGCCATTAGACTATTGATTGCTTCCTGTCAGCCGCAGAGAGACAAACGCAAGTCGCCAGCGGATGTTGTCTTTGTTATCCTGTCGAGGAGAACTTTGCTGGTTGGACAGGACTTTGTGTGAAATTTCGGACAGCTGCAGCCCCTGGCGTTGGGTGTTGGGCGTTGAACGTTGAGCGTTGCACAGGCTTTTGTGGCTTTCACACCATCAACCTGACCAACCGCAGGACGAAAATGGGTGTTGATGCGTGTTTGTAACTCTCCGTTGATTTCATTGCGGTTAGTTTGTATAACCCAATAGAGAGAGGAGCCTGCGGCTGCAGGAGAAGAAAGAGGATGGAGAATGCACAAGAGGAAGGGAAAAGAAAGAGGAAAAGTAACGGAATTTGTCATTGATTGAGAAAGGAAACATTGCAGGAGACTCTAAAAGCAATCTTTTCTTCTGTAAAATGTTAAATGACCTTTTGAAATTTAGATTAATGTGTCAGCCACTTTAATGACTCTTAGTATATTTGAACTTTAGTCTATTTGATTAAATTCCAATCAGAAAACTAATAAATTTTCAATTAAAGCCTTAAGTCTTGGGAGTCTTCAGCTCTGACTTACAAACTGCCGCGTAGCAACTTTAGACGAAGAAAGGACCTACTTTTAAGCATAGTTCTTCTTCTTCACGAAAATCGATAAACGTATTACATATCGATAACTTTTATTTAATATTTAATTAATAACAACAGTTAATGAAAATCTCAAATGAAACTCATTGACAATTTGATGGTCAACGCGATTTTTGACGTCAAATTTTTGTAACACACGAAAATGAATTGAATTTCAATCGTCGGAGGGTGAAAGAAGTAGGCGCCTGTGGGCGTGGCTGATGGCACGCGAAGCTTAATTGAAAGGCAATTACCTGTAATTAAATGTGTGTAGGCGGCGAAATGGGCTAAGTATACGGCACGTTTAATTAGGCCGTGGCTTTTTGGCCTTTTAATTATGCATTAGACGCTTTAGACCACTTTTTTGTGGTACCAACAAATGCGCCTAAAAGTTTTTCCCCTCCCCCCTTCCGCCACCCACACCCCACAACCTGTTATTAAATGTTGAACGTCTAACGAGCGGGAAAGTCATCAAATTCCCATGAATCAGTAACCATCCGATGGGTAGGCAGTGGGTGGTTTAGGGTGGTAGAAAAAGTGGGCGGTTTGGGGGGCAAGCCTACAAATCGATCAGGCATAAATCAAACGAAAATTCAAATTAGTTTCCCAGCCCAATTAGAAGGCACACACAGTTTTCCCTATAGCAGGAAAAGTAACAAGAAAAACCAAATGCGAAATTAATGAGACTTTCCACAGTTTTTGTTGAAAAACTTGAAGTTTTCAGCAACACAAAACACGAACACAAAACCCGAGCAACGTCAACCTTGATTAAAGGCTTTGCCCCATGAGACGCGTCAGTGAGTTGAACGTAAAGGTGGAGCAGGGGATGGGCATGGAGGTGAAGGTGGGCCGGGCAGAAGGTTGACTCTCTGGTAAATTGAAATATAATTGAGCTTCATTGCTCCAGCTTCCGGCGAGGAAACAAAACTCACGTTGTCAACGTTCCTAACTAATTTAAGTTCATTAAGCAGTCGTATGGCAAGGTGACAAGTCGTATACGTAATACAGATTCTTGCTATTGTTATAGTTGTAATTGTTGTTGTTTTCGTGAATGTGGTTACTGTTGCTTTAACTGTTACTGTTGCTTTTGCTGCTGCTGTTGCTGCTGTTGCTGTTGCTGCTGCTGCTGCTGTTGGTGGTTACTGGCCACAGAGCTGCCTGTGGCAAGGAGTGTGTAACTGCAACAGCCATTTGCATATTTCCATCTTCCGCTCAGTCCGTGCTCTGCACAGTGGGATTAGTTTGACGAACATGTGAGGGAATTAATTCATTAATTAAAAATGGAATTTCTTATCATGAACAAATGAGCAAAAAAGAATTTCATTTAATGGAATTAAATTAAAATATCGAAGGACAAAGCAACGTCCGTGCTTCCATGGAGCAGAATTTGATACAAAGACATTTGAGAAAGGATTTTGGCCTCAACTTAAGCCAATTTGAGGGGACACACAGCATAAATGAGAATCTTACATAACAGTTGATATACAATATATTAAAATGGATATATCCTCATAAATTAGAAGCTGACTTTTAGATATTAATTTGCATTTATTAAAGTCTTCATCTATTCTCTCTTTGTGTGTCCAAGGACATTCGCTCCACAGTCCAAGGCTGTAAGTGCGCAAAAATTGTTGTCGCTTCTTGTTGACGCTGCTGCTGCTGCTGCTGCTGATGTTGTTGCAACTTCTGTTGCTGCTGTTTTGTGTTACTGTTGCAAGTTTGTGCTGCATTTTGGTTGCAAGCAAATGCTACCAGGGACATAAAACGTTGCCAAAATTGTCATCAAGCGTTTTTAATTACGATCCAGCTGAAGAGGAAGTGAACGGTGTGGCTTTATACAACATGTGACTGTGTGCATGTGTGTGTGTGTGTATGAAGGGCTTGTGTATGTGAATGTAAATGAGTTTGTTTGTGTGTGTGTGTGTGTGTGTGTGTGTGTGTGTGTGTGTGGGTTGAAGTGTCGGAGTGTGTGCGGGCAGTCGTAGAGCTGCAAGTGACATAAACAAATCAGACGCCTGTCAACTGTGAGAGGCAAAATTTGTCTACACACACGTGTGTGTGTGTGTGTGTGTGTTTGTGTGTGGATTTGCGTCATTTGCAGACCAACAGCAGCCCCGCAGCAAACACCCCCGTTCCACGCTGCACCCCGCCTTGTGCAGTGCCACCCTGTCATGTCGTGTTGTCATTAGAAATGTCACAACAAAGCCAAACAGCTGCAAACCCAACGACAACATAGCCAACGCTTTGAGGGACGTTGCCGCCATTGCTGTTTGTGTTGTTATTGTTGTTGTAGTTGTTTTTGTTGCTACTGCTGCTGCTGCTGCTTGTGTTGTTGCTTCTGTTGCTACTTGTGTTGTTGTTGCTCTTACTGCTGCTGCTTTTGGTTATGTGTTGCCAAGTGTTGGCTCGTTGTCAGGCGGGCAACACAAAGCCCAACCCCGAGCCAACACCCTGCTCGTCCTCTTCGTCCTGCTCCTCGCCAAACCACTCATGCCACATTGAGTTTAAATTTGTGCAAATTTATACTAACAAGCAGAATCTTCATTCAGCCAACCGTTCCCCCTGCCCCTTGCAACGCCGCCACCAACACCACACCAACACCAACACCAACACCAACACCAGCACCAACAGCAACATTGTCCGTACAACACGCTTGTCGACTGATGCCATTTTTGGTGGCTGCTGCGTCTCTCGTCGCATATCATCTGCCGGAGTGTCAATGGAAAGCGAGATGAGAACTGCGACTCGACGACTTGCCGACCCGTCGACCCGTCAACAATTGACAGCAACGGATGCTTTCCAATTTTCGGCTTTCCAGCAGCAGCAGCAACATCAGCAACAACAACAACAACAACAAGAAAAACTATATGAAAATCCATGGCAATATTGTCTATTTGACATGCACTTTTAATATGCCCCCCACAAAATAGCTTTGCTTTTAGATCTGTGGATCTGCATAAGGCTGAGGTGAAGGAGAGGCGTTGCAGGACATATACGGGCCTCCATAAAAGGATATAAACATTGAGATGAAAAAAGTTCCAATTTCTGGCAAAATTGGTCATCAGTCGTCGGAATTTCCATGCGAATGCAATTGCAATATATACAGTGAGACAGAGAAAGAGAAAGAGAAAGATAGGAGCAGGGGGCAGGGAGAGTGGAGAGGGGAAATATAAAGAGGGTGGCAGAAGAAGAAGAAGAGTATGAGCTGCAAAGAAATGAGCTCCAATGGAATGAGATTCATCGGAATGGGCCCCCATTGGAATGAGGCACTGAGGAATGTTTGATATTTGCTACGAGTCTGATAAATTCAGGGCGTATCAATGGCAAAAAATCGCAGTTTTTTCATTGAATTTTCTGACATTTTCATGTTTTCCACTTTTTAAATATTTTTAAATTCATTGTTATGGACAACTGAACAAGTTTGAAAATAATTTATCGAACGAAAATATTTATAGATTGCGATTGAAAAATTGTTTAAATTATGCAGCCAAAAATGCGGCAGGAAATTAGATTTCAATTTGACAAAGCTTAAATTAACAATACTTCCTTTAGTTAGTATCCTTTTTATGTAAAAATAGAGCATCCCCAACTCAAACTTGATATCCAAAATATTTTCAAATTTATAATCAATTTTTACTTACCCCGTGACATCAGATACAAAGGACGAGTTTTGAACATTTTTATTTTCCTCATCAAATCACGTTTACTGAAAAAGAAAGGATATATTTCTATTAGAACCAAATGTTAGATTTTAAAGTAAAATATTTATAAATTCAAATCTTTAATTTATTATCCTTAGTTACATTATTAATCGCCATACCTCAAGTATGTCCTTCAACATTGTCTACTCACTCATACCCTAAGACCTTTTGATGACGTAATTGATGGCACAAAGAAATGGCACTTATAAATTAAAATATGTCCTTCAACTGCTTGCATTATCTGCTCTCCTTTACCCTAAGCAGGTTGGGGTATAATAAATATCCTTAGAAACGAAATTATGTCCATCCATTACCTACCTACCCTAAGAAGTGTCCCTCAAAGCATGCTACATATTTTAGCTTTTTCGTCCTTCCCCTTCAAATCTGCATCAGACACATTTTTATCCCAGATCTTAAAGTCTGCTTATTTTCCTTGTATACACATATCCTTTTAATTCCGCATCCTTTACCTAATTCAATCATGGACAATTTTTCGCCTGGCTTTAATCCAATTTCTTAATCGCACCTCCGCGTAATTAATATTAATCCGATTACATAAAATCTAATTACACTTGACCTATGCTCATTAAGATACCGTTGTAGGTACACAAAGACGTTTACACACATACACACAAATTCGCACATCAGCATGTGTATATGTGTACTGTGTGGACTAACAGTATCCTACCTTAGTGGTGGAGTCCCGAAGGCTCCACCAGTGCAGTTGCTGTAGCAGCGCGCAGACACTTTTGTTGTGTTTATGTTGTGGCCATTGTTGTTGTGTTACCTTCCCTCTATCACCTCCTACCTCCGACACACACACACACAGACACACACACATACACCTATTACCCCTCCCAACGTTAGCGTTGGGCATTGTGTGTGTCGCTGCTTTGTTTTGCATGTTCCTGGGAACAGTTGTGCGACAAGGATTTATCGCTAGCGTCGCTGTCGCCGTCGCCGTTGCCGTCGCAGTCGCAGTTGCAGTCACAGGCGACCACTGATGAGTTGATGTAGAATCGGTAGAGGGAACGGCAACAGGGACAGGAACTGGTACAGGAGTCGGTACTTTTGATGATGGAGTGCGATATTGTTGCGTTTTAATTGAATTTTCTTTGTGCGACAGCAAACCAACAGCCAACAAGCAGAAACAAGCAAAATAAAGGACAACCGACAACCGACAACCGACAGTCGGCAGTCGGCAGCCGGCAGCCGGCAGTCGACGGCAGACAACGGACAACTAACAGACAGGACCAAGATCACAAAGGAGCACGGGCACAGGTGCGACAGGTGGGGCCACGGGTTGGCCAGGAGGCGAGTGCCTCAGGAAAGTGGCAATAAAGGCAATAATGAATGAAATTCACTTACAAAAGGCAAACAAAACTATTGTTTTTATAGCTGTCAGTTGTTGTGGTTGTTGTCCTGTTGTCCTGTTGCCCCTTCTCCAACTTTCCCCCTCACCCCTCTATCATTCCATTACGCCGTTCCGACCCTCTTTATCGGTCTTTTGGGGACAGTCGCGCGGTCAAAACTTTTCCAATTGCAGGCAGATTGTCCTCCAAAAGGAGCAGTTACGTTTAATAAATGAAATTGTCTCCCCCTCCCCCTGCCTTAGATGTAATCGGCATTCAGGTTAACTTCCTTGGCCCCAATCCTTAGTTTAGGGCTTTCGCTTTCCACATATATGAAGATTAACGCGAATTCCTCGGACATTGCCACCGAATGTGGCACGGAGCATCAAATTGTCGCATTTATGTAAATTTCCGCACCAAATTAAGAAAGAAATGAAGAGATTTTTCTTGAGTTTATTAGCCCAGCGAATTGAGAATACCAAAGAACCTCGTCCTGGCGAGAGGACGGACTGCAGGCGAGCCCGGGTGGATGACTTCTCCCGCTTCGGGTAAATGATTTTTGCTGTGTGTGTTTTATGAAAATAAATGAGCTGCTATCCGGTGCAGGGAGTCTGCTGCCCCTACGGTGTGAATATCTTGAGTGCCTGCCGCTGTGAGGCTGCTTATCAAATCCCTTCCCTTCCACACACACCCATCCTAACTCTCCCCCCTACCGTATTCCCTTCTCCATTGCCATTTCCGCCTGTCGACCCCGAAAAACGTTGTTTATACAAGTCGCAGCTCGCATATTCCTACAGCTGCGCTTCATTGTTGCTCTTCCTGCTGATGTTGTTGTTGTTGTTGTTACTGTGGCTGTTGTTGCTGGAGCTCGTCTAGGGCTTGGGGCTTGGGGCTTGGATCCTGTTTTTCCTCATGGCACAAGGCTATGCAAACATAATGCTCGACGAATTAAAGCTTTTTGCCAACCAATAAATTATTCATGCCGTAAGACAACTACGGCTGTCCTGGCGAGAGCGGCAAGGCTCTAGTCCCTATCCTCCCCTGCCCAAGTCACCCCTACCCCTACCCCCACTACCGCTGCCATCGCCTACCATTCCATACTTCATGCCGCACCACTCCCGATCCGGTCCTGCAAACTGTGGAACGCCTTGGCGTGCCACTCCCTACTTTATGCACAAATTATGGCACAGGCAGCGAGTCTTTGATGCCGTTGGCAACGCCAAACTACAACCAGGCAGTTGGCAACATCAGCAGTTCCTCCAGGCGGAAACGGAACTCAATTCATTAAAATGAATGAACGAAGCGCAGCCAAGTGCATGACTAACGGTAAACGGATGCAAACCGAAAGATGCAAATCCGGCAGCTGAAATTGCGTTTTCATTGCCCTTTTCGAAACACTTGCCACTATATCATCCATCATCCCCCACCCCCACCACTTGATCACGTCTCCAACTCGTAATAACTTTGACGACACGAATATCAGATAGCAACAGAAACGATGGGCGGTGTGGGCGTTGTGGGCGGTATGGGCGGTGTAGTTAGTTTGGGACTGTTGGGTATGACACCAAGTGTAAGAATTTTAAAGAAAATTCAACTTAAAGTTTTCTTCTTTAAGTTCCTGCAAGTAATTATCCTTCAATCTCTTTTCTTGCCTCCTCCTTTTGCCAGCCCTGCAGCATGTCCACGCCGAAAAGCAGCCGAGGCAACGGCAGTGGCAGCCTCTTTGGCGGCATTGCCACCGGGAGCACCATCACTGTTGCCAGTTACAACCATGGCGATAAGAGCAAGGAACGACTGCGTCGCATTGCCAGCGTTCAGCCGGGCGCACTGAACTATGAGCAGCTCATCAAGGAGGGAACCTTCGGGCGCATCTATGCGGGCAAACTGGGCGAGACCTGCGACGCGCTGGTCAAGACGGTCATCGATGGCGCCTCCTTGACGCAGGTGGCCTGCCTGTTGCAGGACGCCTCCCTGCTGGTTGGTGTCAGCCATCAGCATATCCTGGCCCCATTGCTGGCCAACACCGAACTGCCTGGTCCGCCCGAGATTGCGTACCCGTATCCGTCCAAAGGCAATCTAAAGATGTAAGTTCCAGCTATCCATGGTACTCCATGGCGCCTTCCAGGACACGGCAATTAATTAACTTTATTTGTTCGCTTTTCCATTGGCAGTTATTTGCAGAAGTCACGCGAATCCAGCACCGCGTTGAGCACCCGCCAACTGGTGGAGTTCGGACTGCATATCACCAAAGCCCTGGCCTATCTGCACTCCCTGGGCATCGTGCACAAGGACCTGGCCACACGCAATTGCTAGTAAGTACCACCAGTGAAAGCGGTGAGAGCGCTAGAGACGCTTGGGGGAAGCCAAGGGATAACCTTTGACATCATTACAGCCTGGACGAGGAGGCCTACGTGAAGATATGCGATAGTGCACTTTCCAGAGATCTCTTTCCGGATGACTACGACTGCCTGGGCGATAACGAGAATCGGCCACTCAAGTGGCTCTCGTTGGAGTCGCTGCAGAAGAAGATCTACACAACGCAGGGTGACGTCTGGTCGCTGGGCGTGCTCTACTGGGAGCTGGTCACACTGGCACAGATGCCACACGAAGAGGTGGACATATTCGAGCTTACCAACTACTTGGCCGCCGGCTACCGCCTGGAGCAGCCCGTCAATTGCCCCGACGAATTGTAAGTATCCTTAGCGCCCCTTAAATCTCCACACAAGGACAATCCCTTATTCCTTTTTAACTGTGGTTAGCTTTACGGTCATGAACTGCTGCTGGCACTGCGAGCCAAAGCAACGCCCCACACCCGCCCAACTATTATCCTATCTGCAGGACTTTCACGTGGATTTAGGCATGTATATCTAAATACCTACTCTAACTGATGATAGAGATTGGGAATGCGGACGCAGTCGAGTGTGCGGATGCGGATGAGGATGCGGATGAGGATGCGGATGAGGATGCGGATGTGAATGCAGATGAGTATGCAGATGAGTATACGAATGAGTATGCAGATGAGAATGCAGATGGGGATGAGGATGAGGATGAGGATGGGGATGAGGATGGGGATGGGGATGAGGATGAGGCTGATGGATGTATGTATTGTAATTGAATACATGCGAGAAACTAAGTTAAATTAATTGAAAACTTTTGCATTTAAAATGTGAGATTTGATGTGAATTACCTGTTAGATTTCCGGTGTGTAACCTCTGAATGTACATAATAACGATTATTGTCTAAGTAAATTTTAAGGCGTTTAAGTGGCACGAAAACCAATTAAATTAACAGCAGTTGCAATACTTGCACTTCAAAATATACACACACACACACACACACATACACAAAGAGATATTAAATCACTGCCAGTTGAAATTTCAAAGTGTTCTCCAAAATGTTTTCCATTCCCAAAAACATAAAATCGGAAAATATTTTTTAAAGTTTCCCAAATTCAAGCGGAAACAAAGTTGAGTCACTTAAGGATTAAACGTTTCTGGAAACATGAAATACTCAAGTACAATTGCGCTTATAAGTAGCTAGAAATTGAATAAACGCACACACACACACACACGTACACACACACACGCACGCACACATTGGTATACACTGGAGATTGCGATATGCAAATACAAAACAAATGGAAGTTAAGCGATTGTGAAATATTGAGAATGCATATTTTATAAAATGTGAATGTGAGGGGGGGAGAGGGGAGAGGGGACAGGTAGGGGGAAGAGTAGGGAGGGAGGGAGTAGAGATGAATGTGCGACAACAAAATACAGAATCTTTTGTTCTTAAATGTTGTCCTCAATTGTTACCAAAGGATATATGAAATACGCATTTATTTATTTACCAACGAGCATTTTTTATTACGAGTATTAAATATATAAATCACACACACACACACACACACTCTTGTATATGAATATATATGAGATGACGAACAGCAATAATTATTATATTTATAAGGCAGCATTTTGACTGTTTGCCAGGGTCAGAGTTCAAGTCGAAACAAAACACAACAGAACAAAACAAAACCAAACGAAAGAAGAAGAAGAAGAAGAAGAGGCACAGCGGCAGTTCAAATCCGAATCAGAATCAGGTATATATAGCGACCGATATATGTATATATATAGAGAGCATATGTTAAACACAGAAGAAAATGAGTATCAATTTTCACAACTTCTTCGCTTTCCAAATGCTGGAAAATAGAAATATTTTCATAGGTTAAAAATGAGCTACAGTTGTTACTCAATATAGAGGACTTTTCTCCCAAAGTAACTCCGACTTCATGTGCTTTTCAAACCTCACTGACCTTTGCCTAAGCTTCGCTTCACCAAACGTCGTTACTTTAGGTTTAAAAATTTCTTCCTTCTGTTGGTTTCCTTTCTATTTTAAATTTGCCAACTGCTCGTCGTCCTGTTTCCTGCCGAGATTAGCCAATTATTGTTGTTGTTTTTGCTTAAGTTTAGTCTCAATTGTTTTCCACTTCGGTTTGTGTTTTTCCTAGTCTTATGTATTCTTTGCATTTCCGTTGGAAGAAAAACGCAACTCAAAGCAACTGAAAGTTGCATCTAATCCCAAGATCCCAAGATCCCAAGATTGCCCAAAACAACAAGCAACGCACGTGAAACGAACAAAATGTGCAATAAATCCGATTATAATAATAATAGTAAAATACCAAAACCAAAAAAAAATAAAAATATACGAATTAAATACCAAGTGGAAATAGTCATTCTTCGAATTACTAAAGGCTGCTTATTCGTCTAGCTATGTAAGCTCTGTATCCGTATATATGTTTTATTCTTAGATACACATAGTCAGTATTCACTGCCAGCTCAAGCTCAAGATCAAATTTGCACTCAAAGGTAATCGATACACTGATCAATATGAATGTTACTAACTGTGTTTTAAACTCAATTAACCAATAACTAGAGAATAGAAAATCCAAAATAGAGAATGAAAAGTTGAAGGGTAGAAAAGTGGAAAAGTTGAAAGGTTAAAAAGGTTGAAAGGTTGAAATGTGGAAAATTGGAAAAGTGGAAAATTAAAATATGAAAATGGGAATAGGGATAGTTAATCGCGTCTGCTGAATTCATTGCAACAGATTTTGTCTCTTTAGTGCATAAGGAGAAATGCGTTCAAGCTGCTAGGCAGATGGGAGTTACACACAATTCGAGCCCAGAACCATTTGAATACCAAAGTGTAAAACCGTTTTAAATAGTTAATAGACACACACATCATACACACATACGCACACGCACACACACACACACACAGACACTTAAACAGACACTCACTTAAATAACTATAACTAACTGAATGTGTTTCATATTATATAGATCTTAACTTATACTTGTACGTATCCTGAATGTATGTATGTATGTAACTGTATGTATGTACTTGTATGTATACTTTGTCATCATCAAATCGAAAAACTAAAACTCTTAAGCAGCAAATAGAAAGTCCCCAAGGGAAACACTAACTACTCCAAATACCAAGAGAAAATACAAAACTCCAAGATACATGACTTTATACTAATACTACATGAATAAACTAGGTTTTCTCTGTGTACTTTTAAGAAGCAACACCCTCACACACACACACACACACCACTAAACACACACAATCAGACAGTCAGACAGACTGACAGACAGACAGACAGTCAAACAGACAACAATCAAAGGAAAACAAAACCAAAATTTATCATTCACATTTTCAATGTCTTTACTCTTGAAAACTATCTCAATTTTATATAGACGTATTCTCTGTCTCTGTCTAACTTAAGGTATATGTACCCCTAGTATATATGTATGTGTATTGATAAATATTTGCTAAAACTACACCCCACCCCACACACAAGCACACACACACTCTCACACTCTCACACTAGCACACACACACACTCTCACACACACTCTCACACACACACCCATTTATGCACACACCAACACATCCAAATAAAGTATCATCTGTGCGACAGTTTTTTTAAAGCGAAGAAGAAGAAGAAGAAGAAGAAGGCAGAATACGTTAGGACAGCGCGCGGGAGGGGGGGAGGGGTGACTGACTCCATGGGTGGTGGCAACGTAAGATAGCAAAAACAAAAAAAAAAAAAAACAAAAACCAAAAATAGAATGAGAAAAACAAAAAGCATTAAAGCAGAAATTAAATTTTTGTGCAAACGTAAGAAAACAACAAACTAAATGAACAAAAACAAAAACAAAAATAAAAACCGAAACCAAAACAAAAATTCACATGAAAATGAAAATAAAAATGAAAACGGAAATAAAAATAAAATCCAAAATGAAAATAAAAATGAAAATGAAAAGCAAGAGAAAATTCAATAAATGTTCCTTTTGAATCATCAACAAAACACACACCACTCGTTTATCTGTTTCCGCCCAATACCCTAATAGCTATTCAATGGTCCGTTTTGCGGGCCTCCCAAAGGTTTACAGTGGCTGCAAAAACAGTTGCAACACTCGACGCTCCGGAGTGCAGGCAGCTGCCAAAGGAGTCATTTTCCTGATTGGCTTACGCGTCGAATGCGTGATGGTCATGCAACGTCACGTAATTTTCCCCGACAAGGAAAAGCGTCGCTACAAGGAGAAAGGAAGAGGAAGGGTGGGGGGAGAGTGACCCACTTGGTCCTTTCTGAGTAATGCGGCTGCCAAAGGAATGTCATTACTTTGAAGGAAAAGACAAGACATGTTAAAATTTCTGCTTGCTCCTCGCTTTTCCAGCTTTTTCCGCTGTTCGCTATTTTTTGCATTTTCCTAACTATTTTTGCTTTTCCTCGCTTTCTTTTGCTTATTTTTTTTTTTATTATTTTTTTTTTTCTTTTTTCCTTTTTTCAAATGTTACGAGTCATGAAATGTTCACTTGCTTTGGGCTTCGACATGCCTGAAATTTGAAGTGAATTAGAAATGTCTGAGATGTGCGAAAAGCGATCCACACACATGCACACACACACACACATGTGCACACGATACACACAAGCACAGAGTTGGAAAAATATTTGCTGTGCGTGTCAAATGCCGAACCCGGCGCATTTGCTGCCCCTGCCCCTTTGTGGCTTCGCTCTAATTACAAAATCACTGTCAGTTTTTCCTGGCTTGTTTTTCTTTTCGTTTGTGTTGTTTTTCTTTGGTCCGAGGACATTCGCTTTTCGATTTCATAACGGCAGCACTTTGTTGAATGTAGCAAGTGGCAAGTGGCAAGTGGAAAGCGGCAAACGGCAAGCGAAAAGTGGCACGCGGAAAGTGGCAAGCGGCAAGCGGTAAGCGGCAAGCGGGAAGCGGCAAGCGGGAAGCGGCAAGCGGGAGGCGACTAGTGGCATGCAGCAAGTGGCAAGTGGCAAATAGCAAAATAAAAAGTGCCACGTTGTGTGTTTGCTCGCTGAGCTGGCAAAAAAGTGGCACATCGCACACGCAGTTGACCATCGGACATTTCGGAAGTTGCGGATTTTGGGGGATGTTTGGGGATATGGCAACTTGGTGAGTTGACGAGTTGGGGACAATCTCCTTTTTTTTTTTGCCTGGAATGTGGTTTTTGTTGCGCACCAAATCTGTTTGCTGTGCGTGCCCAAAGCCGAGCGGCACATACGACATCAACGGCAACCGAAACGCCCACCGCCCACCGACCATCGGCAACCCGCCCAATTGTTAAGCCCCATGGAGTCGCCTGCTTAACGGCTTTTTATGCGCTCTCATAATTGTCGACGACACTAATGACGTGTGTGCATTTGCAGTCTTTTGCGACACTCAACGGGCGACAAGGATACGTGTCCTCTGAAGGACGAAAATGGATTAATAATGACGCACAGTGGCAGGAATAATTCATGGCGGACATTTAGATGTCCCAAAGTGTCGTAGAGTTTGCTCCAAATGAAAATTAATGAAAATTAATTAAAGCAGAAAATTAAACGGACCTTTGTTTAATTTAATCTAATTAACAGCCTTAATAACAGTTATATAATTGATTGACAGCCTCGAAATAATTCTCGTCATATCGAGTAAGCGTTTTTTTTTTTAGCATTGATTTTCATCGTATATTAATTTCTACATTCGATTAAAGTTTATATAAAAATAATTAAGAACGCAATAAAAAAATGTGGCCTCTTTTTTTGTGGCTTCAATAATATTTAAATTGTGTGCATTTTTTTATTTTCGGCCAATCAATTTGCCTATGCAATTGTTTTGAAATGTTAAACAAATTGTGAAGCTCTGCGGATGTAATGAATTTTGTGGCGGCTCGAGTGTTCGAGTGTGTGTGTGAGTGGGTGTATGAGTGTGTGTGTTATGTGTACCTTTTTTTTGCACTCTATGCGACTTTAATTAAAATGATGTACATGAATTCGAGTGCAGAGGTGTGCCCGAGTATGCGAGTGTATGCGTGTGTGTGTGTGTGTGTGTGTGTACATTGATTGCACTGGCAACCACAAAATAAATACATTTCCATCCGCTGCAATAAGAAATAAAAACAAAAATCCCATAGAGATTATGTTTACTGCAATTTGAGGGGGCCACGGACACACACACACACATGCATGGACATGGGCGAACATGCACTGACATGCACAGACAGGCACTGATATGCAGATATGCATACACACACACACACATACTCATACTCATGCATAGCATTCAGAAATCTCCGTGCCCTGTAAGCTTCATATTATTATTTCAGTTTCAGTTATGGGAACAGATTTTCCATTTGATTGAACGTAAATATTACAAAAACAACAACAACGACTAAAAAAAACTAAATAGTTTAACAGTTTTCCCGCGTTCTCCAATATTGGAAAGCAAATGAGAACGAATTTATTAGATGATGCCTTTCATAAAACCCGCAATCCAAGTTTTTCAACTTCCACTTGATTTTTCAATAAATTTAATACATTTTTTGCATTAAACGTAAATTAAAGGTGAAATAAAATGAAATTAAATTAAATCAAAGGTAATTTAACAATAATATACGCTTCATTAAACTATTGTAATTCGATCATAGAGGAATCTTAAAGCCGATTTAAAGCTATATCCTTCTTCATCCGCGTTTTGTAACAACATAACTGCTTAAAAGTAGTGAGTGGTAAGTACATTTTTCATGTCCTCCCTTCCCAGTGGGTACACCTTTTTGCTCTTCATTGTTGTCCCGAGAACGGGAACTGTTCGTGGCTGTTGTTTAGACGCGTTAATTGCAATTTCACGCCAAAATTTGAGCTCCGCTTCCGTTCAAGGATAGTAACAAGGATAATTCAGATCCAATGAGATTTGCGGGGCGGCAATTAAGCAACCCGCAAGCAGCAGCAGCACAAAATTTGAAGCAAACTGCAGGCAGCGAATAAAGGAGGAAGTGTGTTGCATGGCTCTGGGGTTGCCACAGAATGAATCACTTGCAACAACAATGAGACTTTATCGCGGCGGAAAAGTTTCTGAAAAAGTGCTTTGTCTGCGGTCAGTGGGAATTTGTTTACTGTTATTGATAAAAATTGCAATTAAACGGCAAAAGCAGTTTATAACTTTGGACAATCGAGAATCGAGAATCGAGAATCGATGACAGCTGCGGGGCATGGCCAGAGGGGAGTATGAAAAGTTCACATATGTGTGTATCTTTTTATTTTCCTCTTGTATTTCATTTCAGATACGGAAACAATTTTTCATTGACGCGCTTAGCTTAGGGGAACTTTGAGGACGCCTGCAGTGTTGCGATTTAATTAAAGCGCCATTAAGTCGGCAATTAACAACAACAATAAGAACAACAACAAAGGGCCAACAACAATGGCAACTGTTGGTGGCAACTTAAAGCGGCATCCGCTTTGAGCTTCGGCAAAGCAACTAAACGCTTTGTAAGGGGTTTCTTTTTTCCCCTCTCTTTTGCCTCTTGCCTTTTGCCTTCTGCCTTTTGCTTTTTGCTTTTTGCTTTTCCACTCTTTTGCTGCCTTTATTTCCTGTGCTTTTTGTGCTATGCTTTGTTGTCGTTTGCTGTCGCATTAAGTTTTTTACTGTTATTTTGTTAGCAGCAGCAACTAATTTCAATTGGAGGGCACCCCAGCGGCAGTGCCAGCAACGGCAACAACAACAACAATAACGACAATAGAAAAAATACATTAGAAACATAAAAAACACACGCTGAGTATGAGAATTGTTGTTACCCTTCGGTTCTCTAATATTTGATTTTGTTTATAATACCCTTTAAAGAAAATGCGAAGGGAGGGGATTTATGTGCATTAACGCAATTTCCGCACACCCTTATTTTAGGCTGAATACCCCTAATGCCACTCTGTGTACTTGCAGTCAATTCAGAAATTCAACTGTTCCTATTACAGGGTATCTGGCAGTCTGGCAGCTCAAAATGTTCACAGCTTTCGCTCATAGTCTGATTTTTGAGCAGCCTGCAAGTTTTATTATGGGTACGTGTCTGGATGTCAATGTATGTGTGAGGGATGTTTAGGGTTAAAGACTGGATTGTCAGGGTTCACCAGACGAAGGGCGACGTGAGTGTGTGTGTGTGTGTGTGTGTGTTTGTGGGGGGTATGACTGACTGGCGAATGAACTGAAACTGTCAAAAGTGCACATTCCGCACTTGACATTTTTCCAAAGCGCATTTTGAACTCTGAGGGTATAGGGTGGAGGGAGGCGGGAGTGCGAGGGGTGTTACTTCTTTTCTGGGGTGCGCTCCAATTGGCATCGAAAGTGCAAATGAAAGGGGAAGCGTTTGCATGTGAATTTGGCAATGGCAACGGGAGCAGCGGAATGCCAGTCAAATGGCGGGGCGACTCAAAACTCAGACGTAGACACAGGCATATTGAGACAACGAGCTGTGTAAAGGGGGAGCAGGGCGGGTGGTGAAGATTGAAGGGTGGCACGCGGCGCTGCCACCGCTTGCTTCCCCCTTGTCAAACAGTTAAAAAAGAACGAGGCATAAACCCAGAAATTTGCTCGCACGTTTATTGCTTTTAAATTTGGCAATTGTCGAGTCTTGTTTAACATGTGTGTGCGCGGGTGTGTATTTGTGTGAATGTCTGGGTGTCTGGGTGTGTGTGTGTGTGTGTGTTTGCGTGTGTGCGCCAAATGAGGGTACTTCTCTGCTGCAAATTGCTTATCGAGCAACGCTTGCAACAGCAGTCAACGCAGGGCACAAGCCGCCCTTAATTTGGCCAATTTAAAAATGGAAATCGATTCCCCCGAGTGGCAGCTCCCCCTTCCCCCTTCGCTCTTCCCCCACCCACAAACGATTCCTTCATCATTCTGGCCAACACACAACCCCCCATCGAATGTGTCAATAAAATGTGATTAACAAGTTTTACATGAAAATGCCGACAGTCGACTGCAACTGCCCCCCTGTCTGTGTCCTGCTCTATTTTTCACAGCCTGCCTGGAGGCATTTTCCTTTTGTTCAAATCCCAAAAGTGGGACCAACGCAACCCTCACCCCGCGTCCCGTTGCGAGTGTTGTGACTTTTTTGTTGGTGTCACTGGCAAGCGTGGCAAATTATCCCTTTCATAAGTGACAAATATGTCTGCCAGCAGAGCTGCAATTGGGAGCAGGCAGCAGAAAGCAGGGAGTACCCATTTCTGGGAAACACCTACCCTACCTCCCACCCTGACTACCCTGACTACCCTGCCGACCCTGTCCACCCTTATCAGGAGCGTGCGTCGGGCTGCTGCAAGTAATGAGATTTTATTTCAAACCAAGTGACTTGGGCTTTGTAATTTGCAATAAATATGCAGTCAGCCAGCCCGAGAGCTAAGGGGCCAGAGACCAGAGTCACTTCGTCAGCAGCTCAGATAAGCACTACAATTTGGGGCGTGGTGGTGGGGGCTGGACGTGTGGCAGCCACAACGCCCCGGGCGGTAAATGCTCCTCAACTGCAACTGCTACCGAGACTGAGACTGAGACTGCGGCTACCAGATCCAAGATACTTCGACTTATATATTTATATATATGTATATACATATACATTCAGCTCAATTGCCATAGTAAACAATCTCATTGCCCAGGGATTTGTCAGATATTCTTCTGAAATATTAGTCATCAGCATTTTAATGAACCCACAAAACTTTGGGCATAATTAAACAAATTTCGTCCATAACGAAGATAACCTCAAGCAATTATTAGTTGCTCTTAGTTTGTGGCTAAAATGTCCTGCGGCGCATCTTCAATTTGCAGCCCAATTCCCCCATCGATTGTTTCTTGCAATTCAAACACAAGTAACATAACGAATTTACAGGAGTATTGCAGGTGAGAATTACTTAACCCTAAGATTACAATATTTATAGCAATGTCTGTGTAAACAGGATAATAAACAAATGGAGAACGGAGGCAGAAATATCCATGTAAGTTTATATTTGTTTTCATGTGTATACAATATATACTGACTTTCTGCTATCACCCATCAACCTTTCAATGTATCCCAAAAGCCAGTTAAAATTTCAAAAGTAATTTTAATTCTGGGAAAAAATTAATCAAAAGATATAAGAAAAGTTCAAGTGTATCGCTTGTTTTCTTTTCATTAAAAAAATTAGTCACTGGACTGTAAATTCAATAAAAATATTGCCAACAATGTGCATCGATTATCAGGTACGAATGCATTTCTAAAAGAAACGCTGATATCATTTTTTATTTTACAATTGTTTAAAATGAAAAAATAATAATCAATTGATTGGACTTCTTTTTTCCAAATATAAATGAAAAAATAGTTAAATAGTTAATAAAAAATGTAATTATCTATTTTCTTTGAACGTGACATGTTAAAAAATCTTATCAACTAATTGCTTTTTATATAAGTGTCAAATTACACAAAGGCCTAAAACCCATTCATACTAAGGCAGCTACGAAACTTAGACTATAAAACAAGTTCATCAAAAACGAAAAAAAAACAAAGCAAAACAAAGATAAGAAATTCCAGTGCGCAACTTTAAGCTTACCTTAAGACATCACATTGAACGATGGGCAATGAGCGAGAGCACGAGAGATCGATATGAGAGCATTTTACCGAAGCGCGAATGAAGAGCAACAACAATAACAAAAAAAAACAGCTAAGTTTGTAACGGATCATAGATAAGACGCTTTGGTACATCGGCCGTAGGGCTAAACTTTTTTTGCACAGCACACAAATAGAATAACACATACATATACTTGATTATTTTAACACTTGCACTTATCATATTGCATATGACTTTAGGGTAAACTACAATTTGATAATTTCATTGATAGCTTAAATATATTTTTACAGGTGACTAAATCAACTTTAAATACGACACGTGCAGCTTAATTACAACAGCAGTTAAATGCAAGCGCACCGAATTTCAAAGTCATTTGAAAGAGCGAAAGTAAAACAAACGACACGAACAACAAAGAGCGTAAGCTCGTGAGAGCGGCATTATAACGGATCAAAGAACGGCGAGAAACGGCAAAGAACGATGGCTTCCATAGTGTGAAAAAATACATTTATTGCAAATAAAACACTTGCACTTTAAGATTGCACGTGAAAAAGATTTACTTTTTGTTGTTTAAATAATATTTTTATGTACACACAACAAATACACAAAAATGTAATTAATAATATCACTGTACGAATATATCTTACACGAATTTTGCACCGGCAATAATTACACAGCTTGCATTGCCAAATAAGCTCGATTTACTATCGATAACTAAAGAGGAGTGGGAGGAGCTGCATATTGAATGAGTAATCGATATCATTTGGAAGTTGGGGTTTATGTTTTAGTACATCACTAGAAAAATGCTTTAATATTTGAGTAAATAAAATAAGTAAATAAATAAATATCATTGTCATGCGAGAAGCGGAATGCAAAAATTTGTGGTTCCCAGAATTATAAAGTTGCCAATTTTGATAGTAGTTTTATCAAATTTTTATTCGCCAAGCAGCTTCCACGAATTTGATAATGAGGATTTCTTTATAATAAAAAAACCCAGATTTAGATTGCACGCGCTTTTATCAAATTAAGATAGACATGTCTATTATTGAGTGGACGCTTTTCGAGTGCCATGAATCATCTACTTTATTGATACAACAGAATAACGATTTCTCATTAACTGATTACTGATTACTTTGCATGGAAAGTAGATTGCGGGTGGTGGTCGGGTGGCCAAAAGTAACACCTTTAAGACTGCATATCGTGACAGCAGTACAAATTAGTTATAATTAATAAAAATAGATACACAAATTCTCCTCATATTTAATCCTCCTCTCCTTGATTATCAATTCTACCTACCCCAACACCTCCGCCGCTGTTCCGTAACTTTTAGCCGTCGGCCCCATGTCAATTTTCGTGGTCAACTGAACCAAGGAGTAAACTCAACCATCCTGATCTATGGTCTATGAAAAAAGTACCCATTACATAATTAGAAAAAATTAGAAAAAAGAAAAATCAGAGATAAGAATATCAACCCAGTTTCCCAGTTAAATTATTTATTGATCCACTGATTGGATGCTTACGTCGAGCTATTTTTAGAGCGTCTGCGAGTAGGAGTTTTGGCTTCCAGTCTACGAGCCTATCTTATCGGGAATTACTGGAAAGTAACCACAACAGTTCCCAGAAACTGTTTACAGTTTAATTGTGCACCTTAGGGAATGCACCTCATAGATACAGTCTGTCATCGCATGAAATCCTTAAGACTATCCACCGAACGAGTCTCTTAGGCTTCATGATGATGATGATGATGATGATAAGGAAACGATTTCTCTGCTTATCATTAACTGATTACTGGCGGAACTTTGCATGGGAAGTAGATTGCGGAGGGTGGACAGGTGGCTATAGGCAACACCTGGAAGACAGAGGGTTGTGATAACGTTGCGAAAAGAACACTTCGCGGCAACGGCAAATTAATTAAAAAATAAAAACAAAAAAACAAAAGCAATCGCTGTGTAAACAACGATTGCTGCGAAGCGACTTTGGTATAAAAAGTACCCCTGCCTGTGGATTTGGCACAGAGTCATACCAAGAGTCTTCCAGCAATCACCATGAAATTCGTATTCTGCTTAGCACTTCTCGTGGCCGTGTTTGCCACCAGCCAGGCCTACAGTGCAGCCTGGGGCAGGAGGAACGGCACCGACTTCCTGCTCTACCGCTCGGTGGAGGTTCGCTACCCCATTAGGAACAACTACTGGAACGTCAACGTTGACTTCCCCCGTCAGGTAGGTCGCCGGTGGCACAGTTCTAAATCAATATTCGAACTGGAACTATAACTTCTTTTTCCCTTCCATCTCTCTACAGGGATCCACCAACCCCTACACCATCAGCTTCATCAATGTGATCGACAACTTCCGCAACAGCTCCGGCGCTAACCCCTCCCTGAATTCCGGTGGTCCCGGCTACCGCTTCGCCCGCGTCCTTCTCCGCAGCCAAGTGAGCCAAGGATTGAACTCAACCATTGAGATCTATGGCCGTTAAGAATCGAATCTTTTACAAATTTACTGAAAATATAAAATAGACACCAAATATGCAACTGACTAACCCTTTGTATTATTTGTTGATCCCTTAATCAACGAGTTCTTAGTTCGACTTCCAGTCTTCCAGTGCCCATCTTAGCGGGAATTATAGCGGGAAAGTAGCCACAACAATTCCCGGAAACTGTTTATAGTTTGTCAATAAAAGAAACTGTTATTGTGCACTTAAGGGAATGCCGCCTTATAGATACAGTCTGTCATCGTGCGGAATCCTTATGACTATCATAAGGAACGAGTCTCTAATGCTCCATGATGGCTGCCATTTTGGCATTTTGGGAGCAAATTGATCAACATTATCATCTGCATATATATTCAAATATTAACCCCAACTCGAGGGGAAGCCCCATGGGGCTGGGCGCTGCTCTGTCGCCCGGCTGCGAGGGTGCTCCTTGCCTCGAGCAGAAGGGACCAAAAAGGGAAACAAATACGAAGAAGCGAAAACGAAAACGAAAACGGAAAGGAAAACAAAAACGAAAAACGAAAATCGCAAAAAAAGGAAACTTTTTTTTTGGCCTGCAGGCGGCTAGGAAAGGAAAACATTCAATATTTAATAAATATGTATGCCTGGAACACATATTTTTTCTGTTAGCTATTTTCCACAAATCCTGCCCAGACAGATGGGGAGTGTGATGGAGCGGGCTTAGACAGGGGGAGGGGGGTGGGGGGATGGACTTATTGGCCTTGGTTCATTTGACTCGAGTTGTTGGGAAATTTGTACTGAGGAGTTTGAAGCGCGATAAATAAAACGAAGGCGAAACGAAGCGAAGCGAAGGAAAATCGAGTGATAGAAAATGAAAATGTTGAGCGATACGGTCAAAAGGATGTAGCTCAAGGTCCTTTTCTCTTCTCTATCTCTATACCCGCTTATCTGCAACATTTTGTATCGAATTTAAATATCAATTCGAAACGTCTTCAGGCGACGGAAGCCCCAGCATGGAAGCTCCTCCTGTCAATGTGCAGCCTTTGTCTATGTGTGAGCGTGCGTGTGTGTGCTTATCCGTGTGTGTTTGTGTGTGTGTATTTGTTTGTCCTACATGAAGGTAAATATTTGCACAGGACGCACAAATGTTTGAAAAGTTGTCAACGAAATGTTTCACTTAGTTAATATGCAAAACGCGCAGCTCGCAGCACAAAGCCGGAGCCATGGCCGGAGCCAGAGCCGGAGCCGGATATGTTTACGGATGCTGCTACGGATACACATGCCATGTGTTGGCCAGCGGTCGAGTTGCTGTCTGTCACCTACCGCCTGCCGCCTGCCGTCTGCCACCTGCTGACTCCCCCGACTGCGACTGCGACTGCGACTGCGAGGAAAGTAAATAAAGGAAAATCTTAAAAGAAAATTCACCCGAAATGCACCCAAATCCGGTCTGGCCGAAAGTCACGTAGAGTTCTCCGCACATGTGAGCCTCGACGGTGAGTTGGCAATAATATCCGAAGGAAAATTATATTACATTATTACAGAGGTTGCCAATTCGGACAAGGAATCAATTTTAGCCAGGACAAGCAGATTTTCAGCAAGGATCCAAATGGCGATGAAAATTGGCAAATTTGTAAAATTAAAAAGGGGAAAAAAAATAACCACAATAGCAAAACATTAAAATATTATAAGGTTTGCAATCAATTTAAAATTTACATTAATTACAATTAAGCAATTAAAATTAAAATAAAATGATTTCATTTGAAAATTAATTCCTATTAAAATAAAAAATTAATTGATTTCAATTATTGATTAAATGAACTTCCGAAAGTGCTTACAATTGAAGCAGTGCATGAAACCAACTGAAGGGTCAAGTGGAAAGGCTTATATACCCCAGCCACCAGCTAAAGTTTGCAAAAGGACACTCGCAAGGACTGCAGCTGTACGGCCACTGGCAAAAATTTGTTTCCGGGCGCATTTACTTGACAAATTTCTCATACGCCGCGTGGCCCGCTGCTGCTCAAAATGCCGAACTAAGCCGCTTGCTGGCTTAGCTGACCACTACACAGCCGCTAGCTTGGGCCCCGCCTCCTGCCCTCCTCCTGCCCCTGCCATCCCACTGCTCTGCGGCTCTACTGCTCGACCATCGGTTGAGGCTTCGAGTGGGCAACAGACTGCGGCATCCTTCTGCCAATGTCCAGGACGACGTTGGCAACAGCTTGCAAAGCAATTACTTCAAACTGCCCGGAAATGTCGCCTGGCTGACCAGATGCCAGGACCCCCGATTTCATCGTCTGCTTCCAACTCTGCTTGTCTCTGGCATATGTGTCGTGGGTGGTCGTCGTTTGTGTGGGTGGTTGTAAACATGTGTGTGTTTGGGTGTGCGTGTGTGTGTGTAGGTGTGTGTGTGGATGCTAGGGTGTTGCTGCAACAGTTATTGGAGCATGGCAGAAACACCGACCGCAGTGCGGCCCCAGGGCACAACGAAAGGTTCTGTAAACGTCAGCTGGTTGAAGCAGACACAGCTACACAGACACAATTGCCACATGCCACATGCCACATGCCGCCACACACCACATGCCACATGCCACATACCGCTTGCCACATCCCGCATCCCGCAACTCGCATCTCCCATCTCGCATGCCACATGCCGCACCTCGGCTCTGAGGCTGCTTAAATTGCTGATTTTGTTGCCGGCAACATTGATTTTTAATAAATAGCAATTTGGCAGGCAAACCGAACGAACTTGTTCCTTGTTCCTTGTTGTTATTATTTCACCTGCACGTCCCGCAATCAGCTTTCAGGTGTTTACGTGCAGGCAATAAGAGTTGACGCCCGCACATGGCAGGGCATCTGATGCACACCCACACACAGGCACAGGCACAGGCGCAGGCAGGGGCACACACGCAGCTAACACATCCCAGCGGGAAGCGACATCAGAAACCACTTCAAATATGCAACAAGCCAAACAGTTTTGAAATTTGAGAAAAGCGGGAAGGTGGAAAGGTGCGACGATGGGAAAGTGGAAAGCTTGGAAACTGGAAAACCGTATAAATTATTGCGATTGCACGGATTTCCAAAAGCGGGCCACTAATGCGTTGGATATTTTGCCAAATCAGTAATTATTGTCGTACCATGCTGAACAGTGTAGCGCACAGTGTAAAGCGAACAATGAAGGGCGGAAGTCATCAAATTTGCAACAACATCAAAATTTCAAATAGAAATCAAAATTCGGAAAGCTATGGAAAATTGTGTTAGTTTTAAATAAATTCGAGCTCGCATCTCCCTCTCTTTTTTTTTTGTTTGCCATAGAATTGGGACACTGTGCACACTGTTGGCCCTTTTCGCCAGTGCAGACGTAATGAAGTATTTATGATCGGCTGATTGCTGGATTGCCAGCGTGTTGGCCAACTCGTGTGTAGCTCAGCTCTTGGCCAAGGTGTGGCAACAGCAACAGTTTTGACAAGCGCTGCTGGGGATTTGTGGCATAACAAATTCGTGCCGAAAATTGTAAAATAACATGGCACCTGCAACGTGCCACATGCATTGCCAGCGCCACCAACTCTACCAGAAGCCCGCAATCAATATGGATGAGCGGCAGTGGCAACAACTTTTCGACATTTTCTGTGTTCTGCAACTGTAAATCGACATCAACCACGCAGTTTCTCTCTCACTCTCACGCTCATTCTATCTCTTTCCCTCTAATCAGAATCTGCTTTGGCATCGTTATTTACCGCCACACTTGACATGTTGCAGCTTATTGGCATGCTGAAGGTGATTAAGTCAATTTATCCCCTTTGCCAAAATTGTAAATCTTTCAATGTTTGCATATAAAACATTTGCTGAGCTTTGACCTTCTTTTTGAATGCTTTCACCCAGCAAATCAAATAAATTATTGTGTGGAAACTGAATGCAACAAAATGCTGGTAATTTTTAACATAATCCAAATTATTCACGTAAAACCTCGTAATTGAAAAGCAACTGCCATAATTGTGGAAATACCGCAGTAATTTAATGGCACTTAAACCACTTATAGAATTATTTGGCTCCGCGGGAGTTTAATTGGAATGCATTCAATTAAAGCTTTAATTTAAAGAGTATTATGATACAAATAAAAATTTACCAATTTTCATTCTTTCATTCTGTATTCTTTAAATAAAAATTTCTTATAAAATAATAAAAATAACGTTACCTACAAAAGAAAACTGTAAACCGAAATAAATCTCACGTAGCAGAAATTTAATTTGAGAAATTCAAATTATATCATTGCCGCCATTCGTTAAGTTGATGCGGCCAACTTCACAGGAATTTTAAAAGAAGCGCATCCAACTTAACTATCTTTCAAACCTAACGTGCAGCAAAGTCACGCACCAACAGTCAAGAAACAAACCACAAATTAAAGTGTCATATCTTTTGTTACTAATGGTAGATGGCGCTGTTCGTTGCGACAGATGGCGCCGCATATCATGTCTTACCTAAGTCACAAACCAAAGTACTACTTTTTTGTATCAGAGTCGCATCATATGACTATCGAAAATGGCGTCATTGATTTTTGGCTACTTTTCGTTTGAATACCAAAAAATATTATTACAATTTTAAAATAGTACCTACATCATAATCAGGTACAGTTATATTTCCTTAAGCGCACGACTTGTTAATTGTTGCCGATTCAGCGGATCGAGTCAAGATTGTAAACAAATTCTTCCTCTTTCTTCATACACCAATGCACATGCAAATCCCCAAGTTAAACAAAAGTCTCTTCATTTACATAAAACAGACGTGTAATTTGTACAAGTACATAGCACAAGGCGCTATTTCCCATCGCCTACCGCCCACCAAAATGCTGTTTCTATCAAATTTACTGAGCAACCCCAAAAAATTCTCGAGTCTCTTTGCCCAACAGATATGTACACGCAACCACTAACACACACACACACACACACACACCAAACAGTGAAGCATGTATATTTACACACACACAAATATATAGGCGCTGAGGCATTTTCCATTATTTTGTGTGGTTGTGTGTTTCCCTGCTCTCTGCTTCTTTCCGCTTTCCTCATCACAGTTGTTTGTGCAGCGCATGAAAAGATATCTTTCCATATGGCTGATTTTCAATGGTTAGATACTTTTTTCTGTCATTTTCATAATGAATAATGAGGGAAGTGTTTCAATGTCTGCGTAAAAGCCAAGCGGATTCACTTGAAAGAAAATATTGTCATTATACTTGGAATTTAAATTGCTGCTAGAATTTCGTTATGAATTCCAGAGACAATTTGGTAGCAACTGTACCCAAAATAGGGACATCAATTTCTATTTGCAGTAACAACGCCTGGAATTCATTTTAGCTTGTTTATCAATTGCACTCTTCGTTTCCAAGCCGTGCTAGCCATTAATTATACATCAGCCAACACTTACAGGAAACCTTTTCAATACTTTTCCACCCACTAGCCACACGCATCAATCAATATAAGGTCCTGCTTTTCCTCCTGCTGCTGCTGTAGTTACGCAGCTGAAACTCGCCCCTTATCGCTTCAGCACAGCAATAACAAGGTTTGAACACGCCCGAACAACCCGAGGAGTCGGTCGAATCGGAGAGCGGTGCACGCTAGACCCAATCGCCAGCCGCTCACACACTTCGGCTACCCGCTTCGGCTGCTGTTCCATTGGCTACCTATTTTCGTTAAATTTCCGACAAATCGTGTAACGTCTACCGTTCGTTCGTCATCGTCGTCGTTCGGCAACCGGTCTGCTCTCACCGCTACCTACAAAACGCAAACGAAGCAGTAATAATTTTTGTCGTCGGCTTTTCTCTTTGCAACTCACGCTCTCGCTCTCGCTCTCGTTTGCCGAAGCATTTCGAACAGAGAGAACGAAACTACGAAAATATCGTCTCTGCTGTGTACATGTTTTCGGCAATTACAGTATTTCGCCTAAATATTTAATTATATCTGCCAGAACCTAACGAAACGCTTACCACGTGACTGCCGACAGTCCCGACACGTTCATTGGTATTCAGTTAATTTCGATTTACATAATACAAAACTGAAGAATTCATGAAAACCAAAAATAAGAGAGGCAAAATTTTAGTTTTAAATTTGTATAATTAAGTATGCAAGGTACATAAACTTATCAAGTAATTCCTTCCCGTAAAATGAGTATTTTTTTATATTTTAATAAGATCTAACAAACCGCAAATGAATAAAAATGTTCACGAACTGTGCGAAAGTGGACAGAACTACCGAGATCTGCTCCGGGTTAATAAATTATGAATTACTATTATTAAGTCATTAGTAAAAAGCAGTCATGCAGTTGCCGCCAGTGGCTGCTCCAAAACCCACCACTCGCCCCACACTACCAAACTTTTTCCTGCTTCCCATTTCAGTAGTTGCTGTTACTGCTGGAAGGCATGCAGGCAATAAAATGGCTTCAACTCGCCGCCTTCCCTTCTCTCCCTTCCCGACCTGACGTAGCTGCATCCGCCTTTGCCGTTAACTCCAACCACTGCCGCCGTTACTCTGCATGCTGCCACCCGTAGGAATAGGAGTCTGTTGCCCGCTTAGTTTATTGCACGGCGGCACTTGACGTGCCACACAAATAATCATTTTTAGTGAAATGAGCTGTCAAAAATGCCGTTACTCTCCGACACTCGGTAGCCGAAACATCGCTTTTTGTTGCTTTCCATATTTTACAACATTTTATTACCGCCTGAGTTTTGGACACTTGAGACCTTTTGTTGCACAAATGAAGCTGTAAGACATGATTGGTCATTGCCCGAGAATTGCCTAAATCTCTTTTAATCGAAGGATAGGAAGAAAATAAATAGTTAAATAACACAAAATGAATCAGTATCTAAGCTTAAATTGTCTACCAAAAACTGTCCAACTGATGTCTGAACTCATCTCCCCTTTCATCATTTGTGTCTAGATCTACGAGCAAGATACATGCAATAAAGGCCATTCAATACTTAAACTAAAACTGAAAACTTAATTTTCACATTTGGAATATTTCCCACATCTCGTTCCAAAACTTTCCGAATAATTTAAAACAATCCCAAACTTTGTTGCTGGATTTGAGGCTGTTGTCAGCTGCTGCCTATCGGACCACACCTTTTCCTCGTTTCGTCTGCTGCCTTTCCATTTACAGCAATCAAAAATTCGTTGCCTTCAGACACATAAAATGGCGTCGTTAGCCAAAGACTGTAATGGGCATTGACGTCATGCAGACACTCTACGCGTCGTCCACACGCACACATAGGAACACAGATATAGTTAATTATTTATAAAGCAACTAATGAAAAGGATTAGGGGGATTGGTGTGCTTCAATATTTATTTTCGTGTTAATTAAAAAACAAACACGAACTACAAATCGAAATGTCGAAATATACAAAACTCAAAGATTCACGCAATTCAAATTGTACACTTGACTTTTTACAGACACAAAAAGGAAGAACATTCGTTGAAATAAATATAAATGAATAAAGCACACAAAAAGAGAAAAGGGCGAACAGTTTGAAAAAGTTAAACTTCAGCGGCGGCTACTAAAGATAATGACAACAGCCGAGGAAAAGCGAAAATGTCAATTAAGTACGTTTAATGGGTGACAGTTTTTCCTATCAATGGCATGTTTGTATAAATGTGTGTGTGTGTGTTCGAAATCTATGGGCGTGTGTCACACCACAACGTGGCGCGAGGAGGAAGAGCAGAGTGCATAAAAAGCTCATCAAATGTGCCGTCAGCGTTAACTTAATAATCGCCATAAATGGCGCCATTCCAAACGCAGCGCAACGCAACGCAGCACAAGCAACCCTCCCGCTCTCTCTTTTTCTTCTTTGCATTCATGAAAAGAACACAACAAACTGGCAAACAACCCACAATGACGACTAAATTTTCGCCATGCTACGTAATGTTGAAGTTTGGCAACATCGCACAGCGCAAACGTAAATTATAGTAAAATGCGTTTGCTTGTGTATGCGTTCATGTGTGTGTTAGATTATATACGAGTGTGCATGTGTGTGTGCGGTTTGTTGCTGTCGTGACCTTTTTCGTGACGTTGCAATCGGCAACGGCAGCAACTGACAAGATATTCATTCGAACTCAATATTTTATTCGAATTTCGAATACGAGAGCACACTTAACGAATTCGCCGCAAGAGTATGAGCACGAGAGCGCACGAAATACGAGGCCGAACGAAACGAATGCGTACGTGTGTGTGCGAGCGTATGTTTGTGTGCGTGCGTAATTTCATTTGTGTGAGTGCGGATTTGGATTCAAAACAGAAAAGCGCGGAAAATTTTATAAGCGCGCCACATTTTGTTATGTTTTGGGTTCGTTGTGTTGTGTTGCTTCATTTTGGCTTTGCTGCGTTGAAAATCGGCAACAGCGCACAACGTCTTAGTCTCTCAATCGTAGCTCGCGTTCAGCTTCGTTTCCCGACGCCGACAATTATTATACGAACGCTCGTTGCCAAAAGCAATAATAAAATAAAATGAAAAAAAGGCAGAAAACTCAAAATACAAATTACAATAAACAAGACGCAAAAAAGAGGCCTCTATTTTGTTTCTTGTTTTTATTGTATTTGATTTTGCATTTTATTGCTCTGCTGCTCCTATCACACACTTCGCTACTGATTGCGATTACTTGTGATATTTTACGTTGGCGTTTCGCTTTTTTTTTTAGCTACTTTTCGTGTGTGCTGCTTACGTGTTCAGCAAGCGGCATACAAAAAATTTGCTCGTGTTGTTCATTTATCGCATCACTTGCTTTTCTATTGTTTTCAATCTGTGCCTTCAGCGCCTTTTAGCGTTCAACGTTCAACGTTCGGTGTTCGGCTTTCAGTTTGCAGCGTTCAGCTTTTTGCGTCTGAAAAGTTGGCAAACTTTTGTTGCTTGGGCGCCCACCATAAGTTACACAAATTCACCAAACAAATGCAATTGCGCACACAAAGAGAGTCTCCCGCAGATGTCGACTTGCAAAACAAAAGCTTTGACTTATCGGATCTGAACTAGAGTTCACTTTCTACACGCTCCGCTTCGCTTTCAGTCTGCCCTGAGCTTGTGTAATAATTCGCAAGTGCTGCTTTTGTAACTACTACTGCTACTACTACTACACACTCAAACACACATACATAGAAACTCGTTAATATTCGATTCTATATTTATAGTACTATTTAGTACTAAAAATACTGCTAAATCGTGAACAATGTGAAAATAAAACTACTGCGTTTCGACATTTCGCTTAATTTTAAGACTTTTTAGCTATTTTGGTCTGTAGGGGAATTAATTGGGGATTTAGAAAAAAAGGTGTACACACACACAAATACATACATACTAATGTATGAATAGCCATATATCTGGGGAATAATATTTAAAAGCCTAATTTTACAGACGTCGCCTGCAAAATACAGTTTCTTTCGGAGTAGAAGATTTTGTTTAACGCATTGAGCTCAGAAACAAAAGGACATTTAGGTATTTATTTATATAAATTTAAACATTAACAAATCGTCAATATTATTATTTGCATGTGAAAAAACTATATTTAAATATGAATGAAATTCGAATAGTGTTTTTAATGAAAAGCACATGGTGAGTTTCTTTGTTTAGTTTGCAGCGAAAAGCAACTTTTAGTAAATAAAACTACAGGAAAATTATTGAAGTTATAAATAAAAGGAAAACTTAAAAATTTCTGAAGTTTCTTATTGTAAAGTAAATTTTTACCTCATGTTTACAAAATCTTCAAATTAATCAACTGCTGAGTCGCTGATTCTAGAGTCTAAAATAAAGATATATTTATACAAATATATATGTATACATTAATACGGATACCCCCCCACACACACACATATATAGCAACATACGCACATTGTGTAGTAACCTCATCTATGCAACATGCAAGCACCACAGGAACAAAGGAAAATCAGTTTTCAGTCGTCCGCCATATTGAAATTTACATGCAACATTTTGTTTGCCTGTTTTCTCTTTGTATTAAGTACGCAGCATGTATTCTGCATCTGCCACATTGTGAGGCAACAATCAAAGCACTTTATTTTAGTTCCCCAAAATATTTTCTATTATATTTAATACGTTTTTCCTTGCGTGCAGCTAAATTTTAGAAGCGAGGATAAATGAATCAAAAGCCTAGGGAACTGTGGCTGGAAAATTGAATGATGAATGTTTTCGTTTTTGGGTACCAATGGAATTCCAGATGGTGGATAATCTATTAAATCTAATTTTGGACTTTTTGTGTTATAAAAAGCAAATTTTTACTAAAGGACACGCCAGCAAAGAAGAAGAAAGTTTGCGTTAAAGAAACAGTGGCCAAAAGAAAAGTTTGTTGAAACTAAACGCAATGATTTACTTCACAAGGTGTCATACAAGCAACTTTGATTAGTTCTGAGTTGATTTGAAAGAAATTTTATATAGGTAACTCCCCATATTCTCACCCCCCAGAGCTTTTAGAAGTGTTTGAAAGCGATACGAGTTTATCGTCACCTTTTGGGATGACAATATGAATATTTTTGCCTTTAAAGGCCTATTTACAGTTATTCAACACATTAAACATATTAAAAATTGTCCAACATATTAAATAAACTATTATAAATATAAAAAAAATATGATATTTTAACTTTGTAACTGCAACTTTCAGGAGGAGTGAGAAGCAGTGAGGACTATGGTTTCCTTAAAACTGAATGAAGATCCCAAAACTGTTTGATTTCTTCATAGTAAGTCAACAAATGAAGTTTTAAATCAAACTTTATATTTCTTTATGATAAATTTGAGATGAAGCTATGTAAGTTAGTTAAATCCTTACTTAACTTGATTAATGGTAATCGACGCGTATTAAAAGTAACTCTGATCTGACAAATTCTCTCGTTTGCTTTTACTTGGTATAAATAGTAGTATTTTTACTACTCAATAAATATGAATAACAATTAAGTAAATGTCATAAGTATAATATTTGTACTAAGTATTTATTTTAAGTATAAATACCATGGCCATAGAGTTAATTCAAGTCCAAGGCAGCAGTCAAGATCTCTGCTTATTTCACCATTCACCATGCTAAAGCATTGGTCTGTTTATTAGCAATGCAACTGTGTGAAGTTCCTAGACTTCCCCTCGGTGCTCATATTTAAAGTGGTGAATAGCTATAAACCCAACTTTAAGTGATAACGTAAAGGCAGCTCTTAGAAAGCGAGTTTTCTGCGTGTTGAAAATTGTGAAATAATATTTATTGTTGAAAAAGCAAGATAAATGTAATACATTTAATCTTTGGAAATTGAATTTAAGTTTTTTTTGGATTTTATTATTTGAGCAGCTTAAACTTTCTTTACCCTCTTTGTAAGTACACAAATGTGTAAGTCACTAAAAGAGCTTCATTGCCTCAAACTGTCAATCAATCATCGAAAATCAACGACGAACAAATTCTGTCATTCGATGAGTTGGTGGCTTTGATTTGTGTGTTGAATTTACATTGAACAATTTTTCAATGTAATTAAACTGAATAAAATCTTAGATCAGGTTTATCCGCTAGTGAATCATTACCCGAAATCAGTAGTGCTTTAAAAGTAGTCATAAGAATCAACACAGTAATGAAAAATCAAAGTGTGTTTTAAGGAATCAACACCAAATGTGAGGTGCATTGAAAAATCAACATCAACAGTCATGCAACACTTTTGCCAATTTGTGGCAACTTGATTTCCTAAGGGCAACATGAGGTTGGAGAAGTAAATCTGTTTCTAAATTCATAGTTGTTTAATGGGGCAAATACTTGTCTTAAATGTGAATAAAAGATACATAAATGTCTATTAAAGATTCCCATTAAAATCTGAATTTATGAAATAAAATTAATGAAGCTTGTATTAAAGTTGTTCTTGTTGTTGTTGTTGTTCCGAAGGTCAGAGTCCGACATTCAGTAGTCCGTCAGGTGAATTAAATGAATGCACAAAGCAAGGAGACTCTTGCTTCATTTGCTTGACAGCAGTATTTCATGCCAATCCAATTGAGTTAATTAATTAAACTCAATTAAACTGAATTTACATCTACGCAAATACCAAATTTTCTAAGCAAAGCTCAGAATTGAATTTACTTCGATTTGGGTGGCTGTTCGGAGGTAACAATTCAATATAAAATGAACTATTTTCACAAACACGAATCTAATTATATTATTGCCTGTGGCATTGGTAGTACGTTGGATTCTTGAGGTCAACGACAGGATGAGAGATGGACAGGAGTGGATGCTGGTGAATGAATGCCTTATTTATAATCAAATTGAAGATAAATTTAAAAATAAATTTTGAGAGCATTAAAAACTGTCGAAATGTCGTATTAAATAATCTGAAAGTATGGTCCAATTAGGATTCTTAAATGCCAGAATTTATTAGTTAATTTATTTTTAATTCAAGTCGTTTTCTCAGTTAACACTTCTGCCTTAAAGCAGCCACAAAATGCGCAATATGAAAAAACGAAAGGTGCGAAAAACAAGTCTACAAAAGTCGCTGATAGGTGTGAGCGGTGGACTGAAGAATTTAAAAAATTCAGCAATGAATAATGAATGGAATTAAGAAACATATACACATGTATTTGCATTTGTGTGTGTGTGTATGAACATATAAAACGAAATAAATAAATTCATGTAAATGATTTCTGTTTTGTTCATGAATTTGTTGCTATAACTGTGGTTTTCTCAGCGGCAGCGACGGTGGCAGCAGCAGCAGCAGCAGCAACGGTGGCTGTGGCTGTAGCTGCGACGATGCCTTTGATGGCGATGGCGCAAAGCAAACATGAAAATAAACAGAAGCAAAACGCTGATGTTCCAATTTAGCGCAACTTTCGCTAGTTGTCGCCGTTGGGGCCGTATGACGGCAACGTCGACAACGACAACGACAACGACGACGACGACGCCAGGGTGAAAGGGAGAGGGGCGTCGAGTGGGCGAGGTGGCGACCTGCAAAGCGCACACAGATAGACGGACGGCAGAGAGACCGAGAGATAGAAGCAGCAGCAAAGTCAGAGTTGTGTGCAAACGTCATCAACATAATTTTCATCACTCAGCGATAAACACGAAATATGCTGATGAAAGACGCCGAACAGAGCGCCCGTCAGAGCAGCCGAACGTCAGACCCGAACGCCGAACGCCGTTGAAGCGAGCCGAACGACGGAGAGAAGTTGTAGAGTGTGGGACTCCCAAGGGGCCAGGGGTGGAGTCACAGTCACTCACTAAACGAAACAGGCAAAGAGAACACCCAAAGCGCCCGCGACAGACAGACAGAGAGAGCGCGAGAGAGAGAGACAGAGAGTGCAAAAGCGAGAGCGAGGGAAAGGGAGAGCAAGTGCGAGTGCTAGTACGAGTGCGAGTGCGAGTGTGACTGGGGCCAGTGCCAAAAGCATACAGTCCCCAGTGCCAGTCCCAGTCCCAGTCGGCGAGTGGGTGTCGCTGTACTGTGAACGGCGACGGAAGCAGCTTATTGAGACTGCGACCGACACCGAAACGCTACACAAAGGCAACAAACAAAAAAAAAGGAAAAAAATAAAAATAAAAAAAAATAAAAAGAATACGACAACAACAATGAGCGCAACTGTGTCTGGTACACCACACCCTCTCCTCCCTTGTTCCAACTGCAGCCAGTTGTGTGCGGCAGCCGTGACACTCCATTTTTATTTTCCTCCGCTTCATCGACGTCGCCCAAGCTCGCACACAATACGCTCTTGGCACGAAAACCCATAGTCTGTGTACCCTGAGCTATGGCTTTGGCTCTGACGCCGCTCCACAGCTCCTGCCCGCTGCACTAATTGGAGCTCATGATTAAGTAACTTTTACAACAGACGCCAACGTCGACTTTCCGGCATTTGTCACGAAAAGGTCTCTAGAGTTGCAACTTCCATGTTGCAACTTCAGTGTTTCTCCTTTACCTTTTCCAAAATGTCAAAATATAAATCAATTAACTTTTGCGAACAACTTCGAACCCAAACTTTGAATGCCACCCCCCAAGGTATAACCTCTGGAGAGGGGACCTGGAGTTCCTGCAGGTATAAACTGTACATATCGTTAATGGAAGGAATATGGATTATGGGTAGATCCTGAGTTGATTTACTTGGGTTTGGAACATTCTTCACTCTTGGTAGGTTTTCCGTCTTAATGCTTGAGCAATGCCAGGAATTAGTTGAGGTTTTTAAGGGGCGTTTCCTAAGGTATAAGAGTAAAAACTACAGAAAGCGGAGTTTATAGTATAAAATATCAATTTTTCATTATTTTCTATTGCAAGCAAATCAGTATAAATCAAGTAACGGTAGATACAGGTAAGTCGAGTAAATGGGTTAAGCTATGGACTTCAAAATTTTACTGTATTTTTTACTGCGGGTAAAGTCAGTAATGTGAAGCCACAACTCAAAATGAAGAGACACTTTGAAATGCGTGATCTTAGATCTTAAGGACCTACATATTTAGTTCTTCGATCTTAGTTTACGCCTTCAAGAAATACAAACGTAGACATATAAAAGTAAACATTACTAAGATCTTAGTATCATACTAATATCCTAGATTAAGTATTACCTATGAATTTAAGCTGTAATAACTCTGAATTTCAAGTTAAGAGTGAAAAATGCTCTATAAGTAACATGTTTTAATAGATCCCGAAAGCTAAGTATATAAAAGGAAGGAGTATAATATGTTTTATCTCAAGGAATAATTCTAATATATGGATTATTACAGTACAATAGGAATCTTCCAAGAAATGCGGCTACTGCAATTATTCTTATAATATTTTAAATGAAATATTGTGCTATAACAACAATAATTATTATTATTATTTATTATAATATTTTATTTATAATTATATATTTATTTTCTTATTTTTTGTGTATAGTTATTATAATAGATATTATAATATTAAATAAGTAACATTATAAGATTATTTGACTCTATTCTCGGTGGAAGACACACCAAATGGAAAAAAGTCGGGTCATTTTAAAGGTATCTTCTATTTGGCTAAAACTCGAAATAACTGTGAAAATGAGTTACATGCTCAATAGATCATTTACTGTGCAGGTCGATAGATAAGTTTGATGGATCCCCCCCAAAGAGAAACGAGTAAAAATATTTGCTTCGCTGTCGCGATCAGTTAATTTGATGTAAACAAAATGGAGTCGCTGGAATGAGTGGCTGGAAGGAGGAAGCCGTGGGCATTCCAATGATAAGCATGATAAATAGCGATGCTTTGAAAACGAAAACCTTTTCCCAACGACGGCTACCCGTCGCCCAACTATCGGATCGATCGATCTACGAATCTCGACTCGTAGCTCAAATAAGAATTACTGCGGGCACCCAACGTCTCGGATCTGAGGAGTCTCCACCAACGTCTCTCGATGTGCGCGGACTTTGAGAAGAGCCGAGAGCTCATTAACTTTAATGTCTGTGTCCAGCATAGAAAGTTTATCTCCGCTCCAAGTGTGTATATAACTTATACATGTATATATCTGTGTGTGCCTGTGAGTGTGTGAGTGTTCAAAGATCTTGTGCAAAGGCATTCATTGCTTTATTTACAAACAAACAAACGAATCTTCTTCATCGCACAAATGACTCTATAAGTTTGCGTATGAATGTGAGTGTGGGTGTGAGTGTGAGTGCGAGTATGAATCGGCATCCGCATAAATCTATATATACTTTATATACTGTATATATGAGTGCGAGTGTGTGTGTGTATATCTAGATATACCCACTCTTCGGGTCTTCTATCCGCTGTGCTTAAGTAAACAATGAAATCATTTGAATCCCAACCGAGAGGCGATTTTACATATGAGTTGTATTCACCATGGATTCACCATAGATTCACGGATTCACGGATCGTCATATCGACGGATGTTTACTTGGCCGGAAAGTAATTATAACATTCAAATTCAAGTTCATAAACTTTATGAAATGATATAAACAAAATTAGATTAGAATCGAATCGAATCAAAGTGAAAATCCACACTGAAACTCAAGCAATGAAAATGATGTTGATGCAATTTGATTCTTCGATTTGATTTAACCCAAAAAACGATTAGCGATGTTTGCTTTCCGCCTCCTCCCCTCCCCTCCCCACCCCTTCCCCTACCCTCTTCCCTTCCCCTTTCTCATCTTTGCTTAAACTATTTTTGAATAGGGCTGTACGACAAATCCATTGCTTTGTGTGTGTGTGTGTGCGTGTGTGCTGTGTGTGTTTTTATCTTATAACTGAAATTCGATACTTTTGGGTGCATATTTCGAATGTGTGTTTGCTCATCCTGAACCCAAAGCCGAACCCGAACCCGAACCCATGGACAAACATGGTCTGTGCCTGAGGATGAGGATGAGGCTGAGACTGAGGATGAGGTTGTAGCCCAGGCTAAGGCTATGACTGAAGCTGAGGCTGAAGCTGAAGCTGAGGTAGACTCGCGATTGCAGAGTGCCAGCAGCTGGGACACTGAGCCATGGGGATTGGGGACTGGCAACTGAGAGCTGAGAACTGAGAACTTCGAACTGGTAACTCGTAACTGGCAACTGGCAACTGGCAACTGGCAACTGGCAACTGGCAACCGGCAACTGGGAGCCGAGGGAGCTGCATGACAGTGTCTGAATTTAGATGCCGATAAGTAAAATGTATCTGCGGTAAAGTCGAGGTGCAAAATTCAATGCGAAAGCGGCCTCAGCTGCAACAACAACTAGCACAATACCAAAAGCGTCGCAGCAGCAACAACAACAACTACAAAAGCAAAAACAGCTACAACAACAACAATGAAACTTGCATAAATGGAACCAGTTTTGAGGCCCACTCGGCGGAGCCGGAGACGAAGTCAAAGCCGTTGACGTTGCCGCTGCCTTTGCCACTGCCGTCGCCGTTGCCGTCGCCGTTGCCGTCGCCGTTGTAGTCGTCGTTGTCGTCGTCGTCGTCGTCGTCGCTGTTGCCGTATTCGTAGCTGGAGACCGCGAAAAAGCCGCCTCGGCTTTAGTTAGCGACTGCGACGAATAAATTTATGCAGCCTAAAGCGCGTTTGCGGCCCCAACTATTGGACTTGGAATTGGTCGGATGGTGGATGGGTTGGGGTAGGGGGAGGGGGAGGGGTTGGGGTATCGCTGGGAGTGCGCCAGAAAGGGGAAAGGGGCGACAAAGTAACCAAAATATAAAAAAAAAAATAAAAAACAAAACTAAAACAGAGACAGAAACTTAAACTGAGCACGGGAATGGCCCGTTTAGAGAGGGGAAATGTCTATGGCTCCAAAAGTGAGCGGTGGAGAGCGATAAGGGAAATGGGGATTGGGGATTGGGGAATCGGAATGGGAATGGGAATGGGAATGGGAATGGGAATGGATATAAGTATCGGTATGAGTATGGGCATGGGAATGGTACTGAAAGCCCAACGCCATGCCCCCGTTCGGCTCCATTCGGGGGACTAACTGCTCCGTCGCATACCGAGGAACGACATGTGAATATTAATGTTTGCCGCCACAACAAAACGATTTGGGAGCGGATCGCAAATGCGAATTGCGAACAGCAAACTGCAAACTGCAAACTGCCAACTACAAACTGCGAATTGCGAGCTGCGAGCTGAGGATTGTGAACTGCGAATTGCGAACTGCGAATTGCGAACTGCGAATTGAGAGCTGCGAATCTTGTGACAATTTTCAGAGTTTGCTTGCAAAATGATTTTGAAGTGTGTGAACGAGGGGCGTTTAGGGAATAAGCAAAGTGACTTTAAAAAGGGAAAAAAATCGAAAATAAGCAAAGAATATATTTTAATATAATAATAATATAAAATAAAATAAGCGAAAGTTAAAATTAGTTTATATAAATAGTTTAGTTTATACAAATATAAAAACTATAAATAATGGCAATAACCACACAATTTGTGGTTCTCTATGATAAAAAATGAAAGCAGTTGAATCTTAAATTAAAGATCAGTATAAATACAATGTAGTCTATCTTGATTCCTGAATAAGGAGATAAATATTAATTTGAGTAGAGAGGAGCATCAGAATAAAGATGAAGTTATCCTTAGCTTCATTTTTATTTTATTCGTTTAAAATTTAAATAAGTTTTTTACGAAGCACAGTGAATTCAAGTCTGCAAACAGAAGGCTCTCTAAGGATATATTCAAAACATAAAAATCTTTTAAAGAAACCCAAAAATATGAGAAAATTCAAAAACTTTAAAAGGTGATTTTTCTTTTATATTAAAAAGCTTTTATGAAAGAATTGTTTTGGATAAACTTGAAACTAGCTTCCCGTACTTTTGAAAGGACCCTCGCTTAGATGCTTTGATATATTGAAGTTCAAATTTCATTTGGCGATTGAAGCTAAGAAATGGTCGTTGGATTTCTGGGCCTTCGAGTGCGAATTGCAATTGAGAATGGAGAATGCGACCAGACAACAAATGCAACAACAACAAAAACAAAAACAACAACAAACAACAAAAAGTACATATAATCCATGCGTGTTAAGGATCAAACGGGTTTCCCTCACATCTCGGACTCCCGCCAACGGATTCATTGTCAGTCGTACGCCTTGACAACTTGATAAAGATTTCATGTCTTTGATTAATATATTAGGTCTCTGAATAAGAGATCTGGAACGAGCACAGGGAGGGGCGAGAAGGAGCTACAGAAACGGGACCAGGAACGGAAACGAGTCCGAGAAACGAAAACATGAAACGGAATCCCATAGCTCAGCCGTCGGCAAACGGTGAACACGCACGAAGCGTTTGCCTAAGCCGAAGCCGAAGCTGAACCCAGAGTCAAAGCCAAAGCCACTGCGACGTTGTGGCTGGGGCCGAAGGTGTGCGGAGTTTAGGACATGACCATAAATCAACTCCATGTTGATGCCTCCGTTGGGGAAACCTGCAGTTCCGCCTGTCTAATACGAGTCCGTGTCAATTAAATCCAACTGAAGTTCCCGCTGATGAATTTCAAGTGCATTTTCAGGCCTCATATGAACTATCGTTCCTCAGGGAATTCCCTGAGACAAATCGCTTCTGAGTGGAATCGCTCACATGACAAGTTGCTGGAAAAGGATAAACCATTTATAGGTTGAAGGATGAAGGACCGCAAACTCATCTCAAAAATGAATTCTTAGTAACTTTTAATGAAAACTGAATCAGATTAAACAGTGGTAAAAATAAAGGCAAAATGGGCGATCCTTTGCATCAAAGAAAGTAATATGAAAAGAGAGTAAAACTAAGAGATAAACAATATCCTTAGAAATATAAATTTAAGACCGATTTTATATAAAAAAATATTAAATCATAAATATGGGAAATGATGTCATAACTTTGCCTATGCATTTGGTACATATGTCACTTACCTTCTGGAAACATACGAAGAACTTCGACGGCAGAGTTGAGCCTTCAACAGGAGGAACCCCGAACCAATCATTAAATAGCATAATTGAAGCTCTGGGGAATCAGCAGGACGACCAAAGCCTGGAAATCTGAAAATATAATAAAATAAAAAGTCGAATCAAATGGAAATGAGAAAATAAGAGGGTGGACGGAAATGAGCGAGGACATAAACACAAAGTGCGAGCCAACCCCAAATGGAAGCAACGCATAATGCAGCAGCAATAGCAGCAGCAGCAGCAGCAACAACAACAAGAAGAAAAGCAGCAGCAGCTGTAATAGAAGCAACATAACAAGAACAACAACTGTGTGCACTGCCTGGTAATGTCCTTAGCACAAAAAGTCAAAAGCAAACAGAAATTCTATGTGTATGCGCGTGTGTTTGTGTAAATGTGCTTATACATGTATGTGTGCGTGTGTGTGTGTATCGCCTCAAGCGTTGGCAAGCACACAAACGAATGTAAAGCACGCGCCTGAAAGTTGGGTGAGGACCACCCAACAAACTCACAGCAAAGCAAGTGAGAGCAGCAGTGAAAGCAGCGGCAGAGGCAGAGGCAGAGGCAGAGACAGTGACAGAGGCAGTGGCTAAAGCACGACACGGCAGCAGCAACAACGAGGACAGCGCATCAAAATAGAAGAAAAAGTTTTTACGCTCAAACATTTTTTTTTTTGTGTGATGCGCTCTTTACGTTTCACTCCCCTCCACTCTTACCGTTATCCCCATTGCTTTTGCCGTTCGTCGTCCGTTGCTATCCCGCAAAACCCCCTTCTCGTTCACTAGCTTCCCGTTCGCCCTCTCGTTTGCTCTCCTGGGCAAATATTTAATTTTTATAAAGCCTTCATGCTCTCTGCACTTCTGTGTGCTGGCAAAGTTGTAACTGAAAGTGTGTGTGTGTGTGTTTGTATGTGTTTGCCTATGTGCGGTTGCTTATGCCTGTTTGTTTGCATGTGGCTGTGTGGCTGTGTGGCTGTGTTGCTGTGTGCCTGTATGTAAGTTAGCATTTTGCCTGGGCTTTAAAAATATTAAAGGATAAACGCGCGTACATAAAGCTCACATTTTATGACTGCGAGTTTTTGTCCGTTTTTGGGTCCGTTCTGTATATTTGACATTGAGATGCGTTTAGAGGGTAGGGGAGAGCCGTCCAGTTTCGGTAGCACTCTGACCCTGGGGGGCACTTTTAAATGTGTGTCCGTATGTGTGTGCATGAGTATGTGTTGTGGCGCTTCGCTGTTAGACTTCATCAATTATTGCGGCAAGTTTGCCGCGTCGTTGGTAAATGTTAATAAAATATGCATCCATGCAAATGGGAGCCTATCATTACCGGCCATTTCACGTTTCTATACAACTGTCCACGGAAGGACAATAGCCGTGTCCTGCCCTCAAATACGTGTCCTGCGTACCATGAATTGGGGTGCCCATCTTCATAAAATAGCCTGAGGTGGTAGCCCATTCATTAGAAGTGCCTTCGTGTGGCATTTGAAGTGCTGCGCATGTAAGGGTGACCAGGTTGTTTTTTTGTTTTCAAGATCTTTCAGACACCAAATATTTGAAATTTTAATGAAAGATGCTAGTTTAATAAAATAAAAAATTAAAAATAAACAGACTGCGAATTAATCAAAAAATCCTTCGAGCCGGAGTCGAACCAGCGACCTGTGGATGTCTACATCGTAATATTTACTCTTTCTACAGTCCATCGCTCTACCAACTGAGCTATCGAAGGCGGGTGAACGGTGCTTTCCGAATCGAATTCTGCTGATGCTTTAAATAAGCTTTGCCAAAAATACAACTCACCTCAAAAGCAACAAAAAATAAGACGAAGAAGAAGAAGAAGAAACAGAGCAAGTGAAAAAAAGCTGAAGCGATGATAATCGCAATGTAAGAATTTGTCAGCGAACGCTGAGTTCGAAAGTTGAAATTTTCACAGCTGGTCACCCTAAAACGGAGTATACAAAATGGAGTAGCTATCGCCTGCCACGTTCCACCATATCTGTGCGTACGTGTGTGTGCGTGTTTGTGTGCGAGTACGTATGGTTGTGTGTGTATTAAGGGCTTGGTTGGCATTCAGTTCATTCGTTCGTTTTGCTGACTCGAGCGGCAAACACGAAATCCCAAAAAAGAAGCAGCAGAAAGCAATTTTGATAAATGCCAAAGGGTCCGTTTGCTGCGACAGCCTCTGTCTCTGCTTCAGTTCGCGTCGCTGCCTCAGCTGAGGGCATTCACGAGCAGCAGAGAGCGCAGGGAGCGGTGGCAGCGGAAACATGTTCAATTATCACAGAGCCGAAGTGCTTTCTTGTTGTTGTTGTTGCTTGTGTTTTACCCCGATAGATAAACACACACACAAACAAATGTACACACACATACACACACACATACACACACGTAGAATGTACAGAGAACCCCAAAATGGTTTGGGGTTAAGCTAAATTCATGCAATGCGGTCGTCGCCTCATCGCCGTCTCATCGTCGTTGGACGCTGATGTTGATGTGTTATGCCTTGCACACCCTTTTCTATGGACAGCGGGAAGTGTGGTGGAGGTGGGAATGGTGTGCGGGGCTTGATATGCGAAGAGTGTGGTGTGGGTAGTGAACGGGACGGTGTAGCATATGGAATTGGCGTGTCGACGCTGACGAGCACTCGTCTTGCTATGTACATGTATGTATGTCCGTGTATATGCGGGCATATGCATGTGTAGGTATGCGCCCATGTGTGTGTGTGTGTGTGTGTATGTGTGGGTGGGTGAATATATACATACATATATGTAGGTGGGTGGCTCTCTGCCTTTCACCAGGCAGTTGAGTGCTGTTGCTGCTTCTACGGCTGTTGCTCCATAAGGGGGCGGCGTAAAGCACTCAACAAGGCAACAACAGCAATAATAAAAACAACAACAATAACAACAACAACAATAATAACAGTATCAAATGCAACAACAACGAAGCTACGTAAAGCGCCCCTGGGAATATGACGATATAATTTATTTTAAATCTCGCCCGTTCGCTCGCTTTAAATGTTAACAAAAGCTTTTTATTTGCCCTCAGCTCCCCCAATGGCGACCCCCTGCGAGTGCCATAAAACCCATTGCCAAACTCTCATACATATGCGGCAGAAGTTCTGGCCAAATAATTAGCTTGTGGCCGGCATACTGACAGCTTTAGTAACTGTTATTAAACCAATATTTTATGGTCGCTTTTTATAAAATTATTATTAAAATCCGTGTTTTTTTTTAAATTCTTTTTTTTTAAAACTTTAAATTTTAAAATGTTGTATGCCATGATTTTTATTTGGCTTATGGGCAAGGACTACAATTGGCTAACTATATAACGGTTAAATTAGCTTTTCTCTCTCTTCTGCATCGATCCATAAATCCCGTTAAGTAATTGTAAGAGCGAAGAAACTAATTACTCTATTCTTCTTCCCGTGGAGATCAATTCATAGTCCTTTTTTCTATTATGAAGCCCCTTAACATGGGGGACGCTAGGACATGGGGGACGTTAGGACATGGGGGACGCACTAGTTGAACAGTTTGCGGGTCGCGTAGGACGCGGGCAGGACAACCCTCAGAACGGCCCAATTGACATTTAACGCTGCCTTTGACCTGTCACCCACGTCCCTGTCCCCAGAGCCCAAGGACTTGAGTCGCTGCTGGTAAAGTCGATGCTTTTGCTGGTGGTGCGAATGGTAATGGTGATGGAAATGGAAATGGAAATGGTGGTAGTGGCAGTCGCGGTGGCAAGGGCTGTGGTAGAGGCAGGGACAGTGGCAGTGACAGTAGTGGCGGTGGTGCAATTAACCACAAAGGTTTCTTTTTGTCACTTAGTCTCTCCATTCGTTCCCCTTCATCAGCCCATTGCCTTTCTCCTTCTCTCCCTCTTCCCCTGTCCCTTCCTCTTCCCCATCTCCTTCCCTTCCTACCCCTCACCCTTTAATGCGCCCGCACAGTCTTCTGTTCGCACGAACGACCACCGAGCAAGTTCGGTGCAAGTCCACGTAAATGTCCAGTCTAGTGAGTTGTCCAGGACCTTTTACCGTTAGCTTTAAGTCAGGACATAATAATAGGTCTCCGCATAACTTTAATGGCGCAGTTATTAACTTTTGTCCATTGCCAGGAAGTGGTCGGAACCATCGAAATGATTGCTCCTTTTCACGATTTTCTGTTCTGTTATAGCTTCTCTCTCTTCTCTCGCTTTTCTCTCCCCTTTCTTCCTTTCTCCCATCATTCCTTTTTCCGTATTCCTCTTCTCCTTTCCCTCTTCCCTTTTTTATTGTTGCTATTCCTTTAACTGTGTCTATTTTGTCGGCTCCTTTCTAAGTCATGTCCTCGACTCCGTTGCGTGCCTGCTTTTCAGTTTTCTTTAAAGGTCCTTACACAATTCAATAATTTTCTATCCTTTATTCGGACTCACAGGATCCCTTCACTTCGTAATTATTTTTGGATTTTACAAATAAATTTTAATGGTAGAAGGAAAATGGGACCTACGACCTTTTCACTCTGCTTTAAAGGACATTTGCAGTCGATACATCCTCAAAAAAAACAAGGAATTATTAATAAATAATTAATTTATAATTTAATTGATCTTTAAAAACGATAATTTAGTTGCTTGTTATGTTTAATAGGTATCACCTAGATGATAGATGATTTTATTTATGACCTTAAAACAAAATAATTTATTTTTTTATTAAAAAATAAAATTTCAAGCTGCGATTTCACAGAAATTTAATTAAAATGCTGAAAATTTTGAACTTTCTCAGTATTTTTGGATTTTGGTTTCTTGATTGCTATTACATGTCCTTTGAGGTGAAAAGCCATGAGGCTTATTAAAAATTCAAAGAAGTTACAGGTAAGACTTAACCTTTAACCCGAGAGGCGATTTGTCAATTTATCTACTTTTTCAGATAATAATTTAGATAAGTTTTAAAAAGCAAGGACTGTCGGGTTCCAACGGTTTATCGAAGTCTTAAAATTTGTTTCTTGATTTGTTTTGAATATTTTTTAAAATCTTTAATTTATACGGGAGCTCGATTCTTGGTCTCCTTTCGCTTTGATTTTGGGTATCCTCGAAAAACTCACATATCCATAATTTCACCACGAATTGACACATAAGTTAAGTTTTGGGATTTCAATTGAAAAATATCCTAGCTGCCCAACTTCAAGGTTAAAAATATTGATATTTCCACACATGTTCTATTGATCAACATCCCAAGGACATAGATTCCAAAGAAGATCGTCTCCTGGCGTGATCGCTCCTCAGGCATTCGTGTGCTCGCAGGCATTTCCGATTGCGAAGCGAAGAAGCAACAAGGATGTGTACGAAATTCAACTAATTCTGAATAATCCTTGTAATTTAATAATTTATAACAGACACAGATTTTCCACCGTCAGGACAATCTTTCTCACTAGATAAAGTCCTGTTTCGGGTTCCCAAAATATTTGCTTCATTTAAATCAGAGACGGTCGAAGGATTTGGCTTTGTTCTTATTGTTGCTTGGAATTGAGTTTTTGGACACAGGACGAGTGTATCCTTTTCGAAACTTAAGCAAAAGGAGTGAAAGAAAAGTACAACGGAATTTAGCAGTTTTGACGGCGGCGTTTATTTTTCCGCCTAAAAAAGTATATTTCACGAATTTTCCAAATTATCTTCAAAAAAGAAAAATATGAGAAAAGTGAAACTTAAAATATTGAAAATAAATCGATTTCAGGATGAAAAATAAATAAATGTTTACCTTTCCTACGGAAATTCAATTACTTGTTAAAAAAAATCTGAAGTGTTTTGCGTTTGATGTTTTTAGTCAGACTGAATTTTCAGAGGAAAAGTCGGAAAAGTCTAGGCGGAAGTATGAAGTAAATTTCCAGGATAACTCAATGGGTGCTTGGGGACACAGGACTTACCAAGGCTGTCTGGGAATAAATTAGGATGCAAATGTGGCGTCCTTCGAAATGTTAAAAATTACAACAGATTTGGAGCAAGGACCAAGAGCGAGCAACAAAATGGCTGCCACTGGGACGTGAGGCCTTGACGGGCGTTGCAAATTATGATGTAAATATTGTGAGGGGCACGTCCATCATTTCCACTGACAGGCAATGACAAATTGAACACGTTGGGGAGCGCAATAAATCAATCAATCAATCAATCAATCAATCAATAGGAAATGGATACCACAAGTGGGCGGTGGTGAGGGCCCTGCACGTAACGTATTCGATTTCAAATGCAAATAATAATCGACTGGCAGTCGATGTCGCATGCAATCGATGCCAATGTTGCAATGTTACGTAATGGGAGCTCATTTCAAAATAAAGTTTTTTTTGCCCCATGTTATTAGCTAATGCGAGTGTGGCAATAATCGACGTTGCAATTAGCAGTGCGAAACAATCGAGCGTAATAATCGTATATCGACAACGATTACTTTTTATCGATTGTGGCGTGCGCTCGTTTTATTAACTACGGAATTTGCGTCATAAAGCGAAATGAAAGAAAGTCATAAATTAAATAATTAATGCAATAAAATTTTATAAATATTGCAAATGTGTTTTGTTTGTTGCACACACACACACGCACACACACACAGATACACGCACACACACACACACAGATGTAAAAACCAGTTTATTTGCAAAGTAACGAAAAAAATAAAAAAAATAATAATAAAGAGCGAATGAAAAATGAATAAAAAGTGAATAAAATAAATGTAAAAGGTCTTTGGCATATTTTGCCATCGAGTACAGACAACAGAATCGAAATGCAAATTAATGCGATCAATAAAAATGCGAATTTGTCAATAAAAGTCAAATGCAAATTTTCTGTCCGCTTTTGTTGTTTATTGAAAATGCATTCCCGATGTGCCGATTGAGCGATAAAAACAGAAAAATTGAAAACGAATAAAAGTTGCAAATATTTATTTGCAAAACACTAGATGGTCCAAGGGATGGCGGGGGGCAAAAGGGGGGTACAAAAGGTGGGCTCGCCGACAAGGGGTAGGGCATGGTTTGGAGGCCATGTGCCAAATATAGAAACGATCGAAAGATCGGAACATCGAGCGGCGGCTCATTTTTATATGTACCCCCATGGGTGCTAAATATCGGAAAGCGAATAAATTTTCATGCACTTCTTAATGCGCAGCAAAAAGAAATACAAATACACAAAAATACAAAAATACAAAAATACACGCATTCATTTACACACACACATACCCATACCCATACACACACACACGCAGAAATAGAGACGGGAGAAACGCGTGCAATAAAGAAGAAGATAAGAGTTGAAGTATTCTATTCGGGCTAGAGGAAGCTAAGAGCTTTCCTGACATTTTATTTCTAAAGAATTTCTCTTCATCTTCTTCTTTCGGCTGCTTTCGTGCTCACGTACAGTTCCATCTCCAAGTTTTTAGTCACGAGCAATCGTCATCATTAGCAGTGGCGCTCGCATAGGCTGGGCCGTCGGCATCGTCATCGGCTTTGCCATCGGCATCGGCAATGGCATCGGCATCGGCAACGGCATCGCCATCGGGAACTGCAACGGGGATCGGTGGGCAGCCTTGGAAGCTTTTGGTTAGGGGCGGGCGGTAGCTGTTGTGGCGACACGAAGCATACGCCGTCGTTTGCTAATTAAAAAATGCGCTCGCTACAGAATAAAACTTAATTGCGATTGCATTTGCGATATGCGCAGCGAGTCGCGAGTCGCGAGTTGTTGGCGTCGTCGTTGTCGTCAGGCATTGGCGCAGCAATCGAGTTGGTGACGCGGCAGAGGCAGTGGTAGAGGCAGTGGCAGAGGCGGAGCGCACGGGCGCACGGGTCGTATGAGTGAGCGCCGCAGCAACGTTGACAACAGCTACAACAACAACAACTACAGCTGCAACTGCAACTACAGCACCAACTGAAACCACAGGAACTACTACTACTACAACAACAACTACAACTGCAGCTACAACAACATGAAAGCAGGGCCAAATTGAGCACAAGAGCCCCCACTCGACTTTTGTAGCACGAAGACGAGAAAAAAAGCTGCCACAGCAGCGGCAACAAGACTTAAATGATGGAGAAATCTGAAGCACAGACGACGCGCAACTGCCGCATGTTGCACTTTAAACAGGTTCAGGTTAATGTACCCTGTACTCTTAATCAAAACGGGGGGAAAAACACGCCTACAATTTTTGCAAATAACCAATAATTTTTATATATAAATTAATTACATTTTATAATAAATTTAATCTCAATTCTCGAATATTAATTGAGCTCAAACTTCTCAATTTATTAAACTTATGTACAGGGTATTCCAAAGTCTTGTATACCCGCTGTTCGTTATGCTTTTGTTGCTGGCTTCAGTGGCCGGCAATGTAATTTGGTTTTTTATTGCGCGACGCCAATGCAGGGAACGGGTGCGCACTTAATAAAGATTGATTTACACATACAGACGAACAGTCACATGCATACAGGCACACAGAGGGACACACACATACAGCAGCACAACACAAATTGCGGTGGAGCTTTAATGGGCTGCAAGTAATGCCCAAAATTATGGCAAGTGTAGAGAAAAAGCGCAATGGGAACAGAAAAGCTTCCAACGCCCCAAACTCAACACTCAACACTCGACACTCAACACTCAATGTTCAAGTGTCGATCTCTCAGACGCGGAGACTTCAGTTGCGAACTCACAATCCGACGGCGAGTGCAAGACACGTTCAAGTGTCAGTGCAAAGAAGGCGAAGAAGAAGAAGAGGAAAAGAGTAAGAAGAAAAGGGAGAGCGGCTGAAGGAGTAACAGAGCGCAGGCAGCATACATAATCACACACGTACACACATGCACACATACATATGCATGTATGTATGGACATAAATGTATGCAATTCCAATCACAATACGACGCCAACGATGACGACGACGACGACGACAACGAAAGCGACGGCAACGGCATCGGCCACTTCGTTGCTACTGCTGCTCCCAATCAAAGTGACGTCGACGTCGGCGTCGGTCGCAATTGCCATTTATGGCCTTGATTTATGTATCTCTGCTACTGGATCTCTAATGTGAGCACACAGGCGTTCACACACACACACACATGCATAAGTATATTTATATATGTAGACACACATACACACACACACACACACTCACATGCACACATGGACAGGCAAGCAAGTATATTGAATTTATTTGCAATTTATTTCATTTCCTTGGCTTGCGGCATGCGGCGAACGTCCAAACGGTCGAAAGATGCATGGCAATGTCTCTTTGCCACAGATTTGTTGTTGCATTCAACGTTTGTGTATTTATGTGTGCTCGCCGAGTCTCAATGTATCTGCAACCGAGTTGCAAAAGTTTCCACGTTTAGATTGCAGCCCAAGGTATAGGAAAATTGTAGCCAAGTCAGCAATTTCCCAGCCAACGCTCCAAAGGGTCAAGTCTTGTCCCCTGTCTATTGACAAGCTGTGCTCGTATACAACACACACACACACACACACACACTCATACGTGTATATATGCAAATCATTGAGAATAAGAGCTTTAATATTTCCTTTGTAAATTGAACTCAACTCAAGTTACCGTTCGATTAAATAAATTAAATCAAGTAGAAACCGCAAATCTCTTTAATAATATCCAAACTAGCCCTCCCGCCCCTAGCCACATGCCACATGCCTCATGCCACACGCCACACGCCACTTCCCCAAATCAAAATTTTATATGCATCATTGGTCATACATCTGGAATGGATTTAGCACATCGTTTATACGTCGTTTACCCCCCCAACCCACAAGGCAGAGGACCCGCCGCCTCGTAGAACCAACCCCGAAAATAAGAGCAATCACTGTAATCAGCAGCATCCCCCATTTTGCGGTTCGCATCCCAATCCCAATCCCAATTCCAATCCCATTCCCACTCCCAGTCCCCATCCCATTCCCAATCTCGGGCGCAACAGATCCTGCCCAAGGACTAGCAACAACAATGTGAATTGAATCTGAGAGTTAAGATTTTAGATAACATCTTCTTCCGAATCCTTGATGCTAGACAACGATTATTAACCGCCATTGTTGTTTGAGGACACTTCACATTCAGAAGGTCCTTCAGCGTTTTTTATAGAAGTATCGAAACCTAAGGATGACCCTTGACCGCTATATCAATGACTTTTCCTTTTGCTAATAAAATTTATGGAGAAAGTAGTAGTAGGAGAAAGCATATGGAAAAACTGAGCAAAAAAACTGGGAAAATTTGAATAAATAAATTTTCAATTTTTTTATGATTTCCTCTTTCTAATCTATCCTTAACTCATACAACAGTAACTTCAACTCTAATTTGTGTCCTGAGTGCATTTTTATACTGGGAAAAAGGCTGATAAAATTGATATGAATTTTAGTGCCACTTTCAAAGTGTATTTTATATTTAGTTAGTTCTTCATTTCCTCAATTTTATTTACAGTTATAAAATTCAATAAATTGAAATTGAAATTGATTCTGCTTTAATCCGGATTTGTTTTGGGGCAGCAACAAAACTTCAAACATCACGAAAGGCGACAAAAGAGCAAAAACCAAAGGAGAAAAACTTCAGCAGTCAATGCGACGGCAGCTGACGTATGAGGTGACAAAAGATAATAGATAAAAGATAACAGATAACAGATAATAGATTATTGATAGTTGATTTTAGCCATTTTACTGCTAGACTTCAACTCAAATGAAGATTCCAACTTTTAAGCTTTTTCAGAGTGAGAAATGTTTCAAAAGGAGACACAATTTTTGCCAGAATTTATTACTTGTCTCCAAATAAAGTCTCCACTTCAGCCAAATGAAAATGAATGACCTTTAAAACCAAGTAAAGAATGGCCAGAAAATTTAAAGAAACTAAAAGCAGGGCAAGTGATAAACGACAGCTTAGAAAAGTCGGAAAAATGATTGTTGGAAAATTCAAAGAAATGACAAACTCGATTAAAAAGAAAGCCAAAAATCGTTAAGACTCATAAATATCACGATTATTTAAAGAATATCGTTAAAATATATTGGTGTAAAATTTATGGCAATTTAAATTAATTTTATTTTATTTAAATTGTATCTTATTTAGATAATTATTATATTTATTTGAATTTTATATCAGTTTTACCTTTAAATTTAATTTGGAGTTTAGCTTCGATTTTGTTAAATTCTATAATAAAATCGATTTTAATGTTTGTTTAATTTTAATATATTTTTAATTTTATTTAATTTAATTTATTTTTTTTTCATTTTTATTCCAATAATAATTTATTATTTTTTTTTAATTTAATTTTATCTTTATTTGAATTTTATTCCAATACAAATTTTTATTTTATTTTATTTTTGTTTTAATTTTATTTTTATTTTATTTTACATTTTTTTTAGTTTTATTTTAATTTTTTTTTTATTTTATTTTTATTTGAATTTTGTTCCAAAGCAAATTTTAACTTTATTTATATTTTGACTTTAATTTTAATTTTACTTTAAATTTTAATTTTCTCAATATGCTATAATTGCTATAATTGCTATAATTATAAATTCAATATAAATGTTAAATTTATATAAATTTTGCTCTAATTTAATTTGTATTAATTTTTAATTTCAATTTCCATTTATAAAATATTATTTTAGTTGTAATTTAATAATAATGTTCATTAAGTTTTATTTTATTATTTTTACCTCGAAGAAGTACACCAGGAAAGTTCATATAAACGTTGCCATTTTTATTTCCAACTCCTACTTTGTATAAGCTTAGAAAACAAGTTAAAATCTCCACAATTTGAGATGATAGTTAAAAACCGTAAGCCTTAGATAGGTGGATTTACAGATAGAGATATGCATAGATACATTTATAGATACAGATATATATATGTATATATATAAATATATAGATATATAGATATGTAGAAACCCAGATATAGATACAGATGTAGATATAGATACAGATATAGATACAGATGTAGGTACATTTATGGATGTAGATACAGATGTAGGTACAGATATAAATATAGATATAGATATATATCAGCCTGTTTAGTATAGGAATTTTGCAAAGAATATCCCAGAAATATATAGACCATTAGCATCGTTTGCTTAGCGTCACTTTGGAGGCTTCGGGGGGCTGAAGTGCAGATAATTAGCATTCGGGCGATTACTTAGACTAGACTGCAAAGTATCTCAAATACTTTTGAATCTAATGGGTCTGTTATTGTTTGCTGTTTGCTGTTTGCCGTTTGCTGTTAGCTGTTAGTAGTTAGTTGTTAGCTGCTAGCTGAGTCTAAGGTCTGCGCTGTTGGGGCTGCAAACGCTCTGCTAATGGGCTCAAAGTACCAGCAGATTGTGGGGCCACAAGGCGACGAGGGGGGAGGTCGGAAAAATACCCAACTTGCCGGATGGCAAGACGAAAAACACATTTGTGCACATATTTGCCTATTCCAAGGCAAGCGAAGGCTTGAAATTTTTGAATTTTAGTAAACCTTTTGTGGGTTTACTCCACTTTAGTTCAGGAATCTTGGCTTCTAGTTGCTTAGAGCACAGCTTCCGCCGGCATACACATACACACGCATCTATATGTATGTGTGTGTGTGCATTTCGCCATTTGTTGGGCATAATGAGAGAGCGAATATGATGAAGAGGGAGACGGACTGGGCGTAGGGAGTTCTCTGTGTAGTATATTTAAGTAAGTTTAACGACCTTTAAACTAACATCAGTATCAGTTTAAAATAAATGAATATTAAGCAACAGTTTATTTTAATCAATTTTAATTTACTTTAACTGATAAGCCTTGTTTCGTATTAGTTTTATATACATGATTATTTAAACATTTCATTAAATAATAAAATAAGCATTCAACACATTTTTGGTTTTATTTAAATGAAAAGGGTGAATCATTCATTTTGATAAGAATGTAGTTAGTAGCTATCAAATTATGGACTATTTTTAAATTTAAAGTGTATCAAATCAATGTTATTATTTAATCAATGATTTGATACAGTTTAAATTTGAAATAATAATGATTACTAATTCAAAGGGAAATGTATCACACACATACAAACAATTCATTAAATCTACACCTTTGCACAATAAGAAACGAGTAAATAAAATAAAATATTGCAATGTAAAAAAACAATAAATTCGAGGACTGTTTTGCGGCGAAAATGTTTAGGTAATTAAGAGAGCAGAGCAACTAAAAACTTATACATACGTATGTGTATATATCTATATACATAAGCTCATATATATATATATATATATGTGTGTGTGTGTGTGTGCATTTGCCAGAGTCTACAACAAAATAATTTGAAAACAACTGCGAAAGTTCTGCAAACTCATGGAATTTAACTCACGGAACAAAGAGATTTTCTTCTTTGGGCACGTCGTTACGTTAAGTAGTTGATAGAGAGCGGTTCCGGGGGGTAAGTGGGAGGCATATGTCGACGAACAAACGACGAAAGATGAACAAATTGTTTCTACGCATATTTCTGCGCGAAAAAATTCCACAAAAGAGAACCAAAAAGAGGCAAAAAAGCATAAACAAAACAAAAAAACAAGTAACTAATGCGACGAGCGAACAATAAAAATGAAAATTCCAAAAAGATAAAACACATAACGAAACTAAAGCAAAAACAATAAGAGGAGCACAAATGTAAGCTAGTAAAGAGGAGCAAGAAATGGAGACAGTGCGAAGGTGGGAGGGAGACAAAAGGAGTACAGAAGCTTACAAGGCGCAAATAAGTTTTTCAACGGCTTTATTTTTATTCCATGTGAAGCTTAAAGTCTAAAAGTATCTTATCTTTAGTGTAAGCAACAACGCAACGTCTTAAAAGAAGCAGAGCAAAAGCAACAGAAATAGCAACAGCAACAGCAAAAGCAACAGCAACAACAGAAGCAAAAGCAAGAGCTACAATACTACAACAAGAACAACAACTGTAGGCAGTCACAGCAACAACTTTGAGCAGCGCTCGTATGTTTTATTTTTAGCTACCGCTGACGTCGCCACCGTTCGGCTGCTTTGCCGAGCGTAAAGCCGTTAAATAGACAGTCATTTGCCAAGAGCAGTCGTGGCCGAGCGGTTAAGGCGTCTGACTAGAAATCAGATTCCCTCTGGGAGCGTAGGTTCGAATCCTACCGACTGCGAGCAAGACGAGGGTGGTGTTCGGGTGAGGGGTAAAGGGAATATCAGAAATGTGTTTCTTCTGCCCAACATTCGCCGCCTACTTTTTTGAATTTTTTTGTTTTCATTGACGTTCTCCTTTATGTACGCTTCATTCCGTTTTGAGTTTTTATTCTACTTTTATACCGCTTAACACGTCGAAACAGAGCCCACCCACAAGTGCGTCCGTCTTTTGTCTGTTGTCCGTTGTCTGCTGTCCGCTGCCTGCCGTTCGCTGTCCTCTGTCCGTTCTACCTGCACTGCCAATGCCACCGACACTCTTCAAATGAATAAACGAATGTGAGTATGAATGAATGGACGAATGCTGTGTGCATTTCGTTATCGCTACTCCTCCTTATGTTGTTGTTGTTGATGTGGTTGTTGTTGCTGCTGTTGTTGTTGTTGTTATATTTTTGTTTTTGTTTTTGCTTTTGTTGTTGATGTTGACTTTGTCGGACTGCGTGTTCTACCTGCGGGCGTCGGCGTTTTTATGGCATATTTTTATCTCGCATGCCAACCAAAAGCAACAACACACGCAATAACAACAACACCAACACCAACAACAACAACAACAACCAAACTACATATAGTGCTGCCACTGGGCTGCCTCGGCACAGCTTAATCTGGGCTGGTTAGCCCAACGGCAGAGCTGTCATAGCCATCGCCGCCATTTTATGGTTAAGGTCGACGCCGTTTCAATGAAATTGTCTGCCGTAAAAGCTACGGTCTATAGTCTACGGGGTATGGTCTACGGTCCGCGTTCGCATTGTGTGGGAGTTGAAACGTGCCGATTGTCGCTTTTTATGTTCAACCGAGCAGCAGGGACATTGCCTAATAACCCATACAAGCACACCTACACCTAAGTATATGTATAGGTATAGGTATAGGTATAGGTATATGTATACGTATACGTATACGTATTGGCGTTCCGTTACGGTTACATTTAACTCGACACGGATATACCGATACGGATACAAATACGGATATGGCTACGCGGCATACATAACGGTAAACAAATTATGGCAATTGTCAATGCATTTCTCAGTGGAATCGCGTTGGCCGCAGTTTACATTTTAAATTGAAAGCTCACCCACACACACACAAACACACACACATCTGTATAAACCTCAGACAAATTGGCAATACGTGTTAAGTACCAGTCAAAATTTTAAAACCGTTATTAGCCCAGTTCCATAGCAAGTGGGGAAAGTCGAGCCGTTTATAGACACATCTCAATTTCCATTTAAAGACTTCAAATCTTTTTCTATGTAAAACTTTATATAAAAAAAATAAATAAAAAAAACAAAAAGATGAACGATTCTAATCTCCATTTTTAGTCTTAATTACATAATTATCCAATTTTTGATTACACAAAAAATAACCTGTTTTTACATGACTCCGAAATTTAATCCCTTTTCCACGTGTTTTTTTTTGCGGCTTTTGTGTAACTCAAACCGGAATATCTAATCTATCTATTCAGCCGTAGATAAGAAATAGATGGAGGCGTGTAAACTTCCGGTTTTTAAGGCAGAAATTAAAAAGCAAAGCTAAGAAATAAAAATAATATTTTTTTAAGATTCGATTTTCTTTACTTTTGGATTTTCAGATCGTTTTTTAAAGCAAACTTCACAAGGGAAGTTTATCTATATATATTTAAATCTATATATATACACATATATGCATATGTGTGTGTGTATATATATGTTGAGATCTGGATTAGCCTGTTGCGGCACACATTAAAGATAAGCGCGACTTTGATAATTGTCCAAAATAAAAATCAAAATCAAATAATTTTATGTCCGAGATTCTCGTTTTTATTCATGATAAGCGATCGAAGTCCCACTGTTAATTAGCAACTGAACAAAAGTAAACATTTGGCCATAAACCTTAAAACATATTAAGGTGCATACACACAAACACACACACACACACATATGTCCATCTATGTTTAGCATGCGTTCAAGTTCAAGTCTGTGCACGCCTTTTATATAAATCTTGGCTTATGCGGCCGGCAATATCTGTAAATTCACACACACACACACACACATATATACATACATGTATATGCATATATATGTATGCACACATATGTAGCTGTCATTTCCGAAGGCCTCAGCTCAACTTCTCGTGCTGAATATCAATTTCGATTCTGTTTTTATGGACATTCAGCCAGTCGCCAAATTTAATGCCTTTTCAGTTTCTATATTTGTCATAACCCCCAGACTTATGGACAATAAAATAACTCAAAATGGCCGCAGCTGCTTTTTGTTTTCGTCTCCGTTTTCTCCTACTTCCTCTCTTCTTCTTCCCCTCACTTCTTCTGTGTATACAATCACATCTGTGCAGGGAGAGAGGGGAACATGTTTTCTGCTGCCGAAACTCGATAGTTGCCCCCCTCAACGGGAGGCCGACTTAGAGAAATGATATCATATATATAATTGGATTTTTGATATCAATTCAATTATGTCTGACTTGTGCGACTCTCAACAGATGCACCACAGTTTCTGGAACTCTTAATCGAAAGTGAGTTTCATTTATTGTCCCTCCAATATTACAGTTTGAAGTCTGTGAAGTTTACCCAAAATAACTGTAAATCAGTTTTGGGTAAGAAACTCGACAATTTCATTGCCAAGAAAGTCTACAAAACATGAGGTTACCTCCTTATTTGAGATATGAATATGTATATATATATATACATATACATATATATATATTTATCATGTTCATATTCATATCGAATCATATATGTATATGTATATGGATATGTATCGATTCAGAAGGCCGCGATGCGCACTGTTAAGCCCTAGAAAATAAGTTTAGGTTTCGTTCCACAAAATAAAATCTTGTTACTTTTAGTTGTGTACTAATTATAGTTAGATTATAATTATAGATATTCTATATGCAACTATTTAGATTCTGTTGTTGCCTTGGTAAAACATCTATTAAGTGTTTCACATAAAGAAACTTTTCTTAACGAAGAAATAGCCAGGTGACTTTTCGTGGGAAATCTAATTTGTCAATTTTTCTGCTTTAAATAAGTATTTATTGAATTTTCTCCTAGATTTCTGGCAAAAAGCTTTCCGACTTTTCCAAAAGACTTTATTCAAAGTACTCAAAAGCATCGAGTGAAGAAATAATCAAGCATCATGCTTTAATTAATTAAAAATAAATATTATTACTATTATATATATTATTATATTAAAAATGGCATTCGGAAACTAGATTCAATCTGTTTAAATTGAATAACTTTTAAAATTTTAATTAAACTTTAAACTAACAACAAATTCCGTTGGCAACATCCTTAAAATTGCACCCAACGAAATCCTAAAAGTTTGCTATCAATTTCCCAATTTAAACTAAGATTTAATTAAAATGTATTTTTATTTATTTACTTATTTTTAAAAACTTTGAATCCTTTGGCTCTGCGATTATCAAGCGGGAAAACGGACGGACTTTTTAATTTGACTGGAAAGTGGAAAATTGTGCTCTTATGCAATGAATGAAAAAATCAGGAGAAAAATAGACATTTTGCTGCTTGCCCAGTCATGAGTTTAATTATTTGACTTTTGGAAGAATTTTTTGGTAAATTTAAATTAATAACCTAAAATAATAATAATACAAAATAATATATCTCAATATGTACAAAAATATACAACTTGGATCCCCGCCTCAGTCACCGGACTTGAATCCCATGGAGCATCTATGGGATTATTTGGAGAAGAAGATTCGCTTTCGGACCATAACATCAAAAAAAAAATGCTCAAGGAGGTAATCCTGGAAGAATGGGGAAAAATTTCGCCCCAATAACCCAAAACCTGACTGATTATGATGCCTTAACGATTGGCCGAAGTTGTAAAAAGAAACGGATATCCTTCATCATATTAAATCCAAATATTACTCTTAATTCACTTAGAAAGCAATATGAACGCAGACTTTTTCTAGCCAAAAAACCCATGTATCTTAAGGTTTTAAGTTTAAAAAAAATCTTAAATTTTTAATGAAAAGCGAAGTTGGTAGAAATGTTAATAATAAATCAGTTAAACATTTAAAAAAAATCAAAGCAATATCACTTCCACAAGTATAATTTTTTTTCAATCAAAGTTTTGAACCAAGGGTGTACGCAGACTTTTTTCGGCAGGTGTATCTATAATATATTATATAATAATATATAAAGTGTTTGGACAGGACACGAAAAAAGAGGGCAAGGCTTAGCCAAAGGCCTCCTTACTTAGACTTAGATTATCGTCACAAGATACATTTTAACAAAAAGTTCTTTCTATAGTTGTTAATACAGTTATTTTCACTCAGGGCTTTCGCGTTTGGGGATAACGCCTATAGAAAGATAAGCGTCACTTTGAATGCTTCTCATCATATAAATTATTGTCTTGGTATCATCAGTGTCTGATATAATCATATAATCAGGCTGTCAAATCGCAAGGACTACCGCTGGTATAATTTTATATTACCTCTCATAAGGCAATAACAGAATAATAATTAAAGTACAGTAATCTATAATCCAAACAATATTTTGCATATATGCGATATTTCCTTTTAAGCAATTAAAATTAATAATTATGATGTTATGATGAAGTTATAAATTAACATTATTTTGCATTTAAGCAATATTTCCATATAAGCATTTTGCATATAAGCGATAAACACTGTATTATAAATTAAACAACTAAAAATTCAATCAAACTGATTCCAGTTCCATGACTAAATAGAGCTACTAAAGATAACTAAGAGTAAATATAGATAGTAATTAAGACAAGAAACTACGAATAGTAAACTTCCACATTAAAAAGAATAGAAGAAACCAATCGAAGTAAGAAAATATCCTTGCGCATTCCTTAATAGTTCTAAGATCCCTTAAAACCGCACGTATTAATTAGCCTGACTCCTGGCACCAAATACAAAAAAAAAACTAATTAAGACTTGATTACACCCCAAATGCTCTTAATTTACAGCTCAGTGAAAAGTCACGTTAAACATTGTTTGAGATATTGAAGTATTGAAAAATTGTCTAAAAACTCACGTAGTGTTCGAGCGGCAGCAAATGGCGTAATTGAATTTCCGGATGGTTGCCACAGAAGCTGACGTTAAGGCTGATGCCTCGTGTTGCCTTTGTAGATGCAAATTCATAGCAGTGGTAGCCGTTGTTGTTGTTGTCGTTGTTGTTGTTTTTGTAGCTGTGGCTGCGGCTGCGGCTGGCACTGATGCTGATGCTGTGAATGCCAATCAAATCGGCGCACCTCGCGCCACATGGCGTCGACGTCAGAGTCGGCATCGACGTCGGAGACAGAGTCATCAAATGGCTGTCAAGGATGTGAACGGGCAGAAAGGGAGCCGAGCCAAGAAGGATTTTCATGTGTGTGCATGTGTGTGTGTGTGTGTGTGTGTGTGCGGGTGTGTATGTGTGGTGTCTCATGCAAAAGCAAAGCTGTGGCTTTTATGACGCCATTTTAAAACTCATCTATGCACAGAGAAAAAACTAAAAATAAAAAAAAAACATACATAAATATACACATACATACACACTTAGGCATATACAGGTTAAATCAGAAATGAAACTGTTGATTAAAAACCATTTAACAGCAGAGTTGCCGCTAATTGCATTAACACTTAATAATTAATTCGCATTTATGAATTGCCCCTCAACGCAATTTGCGTTTAATGAATCCGTGAAGTTTCATCAAATTCCAACCAGGGACCAACTTTTGGCCGGGAGTAGCGGCAGCAGAAAAAAGAAATGTGAATAATTTTCCCGAATATAATTAAAACGATTTTCCATGAAATTTAAAATGAAATTTTTCACTGAGCAAAAAGTTAGCATCATCGAGACCAAAGGAAAGCGAGAACAACAAAGACAGACCGACAGGCAAACGCCGCGAGAGGAACAGAGAGGGAAAATAAGTGTAAAATAATATAAAGTTCGGAGTTCGTAGTCCGTTGGATCCTACGTTGGACAAAACTTTATGCACACACTTATAGCATACACATGCATATACACTTACACTCAGACAGGCATGCACAATCGTCAGGCGAGACCCCCGCTATACCCCACCTCTTGCACAAACGAGAAGAGCAACCCACAAACTGCACGCGAACAAGGCGAATAAGCTAGAAAATTGCAAAGCACAGACATCGAAGGCGACGGCGGAAGTGGTGGAAGCGGTGGAAGCGGTGGAAGCAAAGGCGACGGCGAAGAGATAGAAAGAGAGCAGTGAAGAGAGCAACGGCAAATGTAGAAGGCAGTGGGCGAGTTTTTTTTTGGGCCAAGGGAACGTAGTTGAATAGCAGAAAGCGATGTGCACAAAGAAGAAGAAGAAGTACAAGCAGTTGAAAAGAAGCTCAAGAATAAGCAAAAAGTTTGTAGCCTTCAGTTGTAAATGCGGATATTTGTGCATTTGTATGTGTTACAGTATGTGTGTGTGAGTTTTGTATTCCATCGCCTGTGCCGTCGTGTAAAGATTGCGGCCAGCTGCACTGAGCATAGAAGTTTAGTTTAGGAGCAGACCCAGGGAATGGTTATAAAAGCTGCAGGACCGAATGACCAGGGAATCAAAGTACGAAAAAGCGAAGCAGAGGAGCTAAGCAACTGCTTGATGAATGTGCCAAATGGGCGGTAGCAGCAGCAACCAACCGGGCAGGGGGTGGCAAAGAGCAAATAAAAACAAGCGACGTCGCTGCCGCAGCCAACACATGACAAATGGCGCAACGACAGCAGCAGTAGCAACAGCTACAGCAGCAACGGCAACGGCAACGGCAGCGGCAGCGGCAGAAGCAGCGAAACTTTTGTAGCGCGGAGCTCGATATGAAAGAAAAAAAAAAACAACAGAAAAAAATAAAATGTCTGCGTACAAGGGTGAACTGTGCCTGTGTTAGGAATGTGTGTAAAAACCCACCGAGTATTATGAATGAGTATGTATGTTGTATGTGTGTGCGTGAGTATGCAAACCTTGAGCTGTGAAAAGTCAAAATTGTATAAAAAATGTGCTCCATTTTTGGCGCCGCGCTGTGCAATTTAAAATTGCTGTCAGTCTTTCAGTCATGAAATGAAATACGCCAGCAAAAAGCAGATACAATAACAACTAAAACAGTAATAACAGCAACAAGAACAACAAATACAACAACAACCAACACGTTGCAATGTTTTGGGTGTACGAATCCGATTTTCAGATGCTCTTTGAGTTGTGTGAAGTGTGCTTAATTACACAGATTTTGCAGAAGTTTGCTATTCGACAGGCACACATACACACACACACATAAAGTCACGTAATTCAAGTGTCCCTCTTTCAGTGACTTTAATATTTCTTCATTCATCGCTTTAAAATATGAAACAAGAATTGCCCAACTCATAAGTATGTAATAAAAACATACAGGAATAGATAATGATCATTAATTTGTCATTATTACACACACACAAGCACACAGAACTGAAGTACCTTGCCTTAAAAGTGTAGAGTATGAGAAAAACGAACATTCAATTTGTTCATATAAAATTATCGCTTGTCGGAGACGAGTGACTAGTAACAAGTGGCGAACGGTGAGTGGGAATGCGGCAGCGTAGATACAGAGACAGGGTGGGCAGGAGAGAGAGATAGACAGAGAAGGCGGTTAGCGGGTGAAACGACGAAGAAATTGTGGAATTTTGACTGAAACTTTTCATGTCTTCGTTTTTGTTTTTGTTGCTGTTGTTGTTTCTGTTTCTGTTGCTACTTTGCTTGTGTTTAAAAAAGCAACAAAATGAATGTCTTGTTGGTGCTCTGGAAATGTGTGTCTGTTCCCACAAAATGTCAGCAAAATGTTTAAATTTATTGTTTATTTATGATGCCTTCTAGCCCCAAGGAGCTCCACACTCTTCACGCCAAACTGACAGTTCAATATTTTCGTTGCTCGCAGAATGAAAAACAGAGTATAAAAGTATCTTATTTATTGTCTAAAACGTACGTTAAATTTTATAAGAAAAACAGTTCCCGGAGGGAAGAAAAAACTTACTAAATTAATAACTTCAGCTATCGAAATGTCAACTACGTTTTAATGAGTAAATTATTTTAATCTTTAAGTTGCCATTAAATTAAAATATAATTTCTATGGCACATACTTATTCTTTTTAATTATTATAAAGTTCTTATTTTTTATTGAAACTTTATAAATAAGTTTTTATGTAGAAATTAATTCTGCAGTCGAACAAAGAACGTGATTCATAAGATTATCAAAACCTCAGTCAGCGGAAGTCTCGAGATTCTTTCATTTGTATCAATTGAAAGAGAAACAACAATAAAAACTACACAATGAAATATGTTATTTCCCTTTGATAATCTTAAGAAATATTTATGTATAATAAGTATAAAAACTTGAGATATGATATAAGTTCTTATATTCAAATGGAATAGTATAAATAAACAAAAGCAACAAATCATATTTAGTCATCTTTCAATAAATATTTTATCATAACAAGAAGTCATTATAACCTCTGGTTTAATATTAATATAAATATTTTTATAAAATATTTAAAGATATATATTAATATTTCTGTAGCAAAATTAACATTAATTAACATTTTAAAAATTTTGAAAGTAACTAAAAATATATAACAAATAAAATGTCATAAGTCAATCATTGTTTTTTTCTCTTTCGTTTTATCTAAGTAATAAACCGCATACGAAATATTGAGCGTTTAAAACTTAGAAATAAACGAAACTTCCAATATTTTTGAAAAAATACGCTACATGTGAAACAATACAAAATTCCAAGAATTAAGAGAAGGGACACAATTGCCGAGTTCTGACACTGCACTGAATACAAAACACACAGTGGATACCAAGCCACAAATACACATTCATACATATGCATGCATGCCTGCCTATTTACATTTATGCTAAATAATATATAAACATACATAAACACACATACATACATGCATACACACATGCATACATACACTTATTAGGACCCCACACTTACTAAACGAGCGTTTCAAATTGTCAGCAATTGCGTTGTTGGCTTCTTGAATGCGAGATAAGAAATTTAACAGTTACTTTTGCTAATCGCATGTTCGTTCAATTTGCGTTAAGCAGAAAGTAATATAATAGAAGAATAATGGAATACGTGAATATGTAGCAAATAACATGATTATCACCTTTAAATTAAGCTTTTAAATTTTGTCTGTTCTTTTGCGACACTTACCCCTAGGCAACAATTGTTTATTAACAAATGAATTTCATAGGAAGTCAGATAACAGAGATGCTGCTGCAAAACATTACCTACATTCACAGGCCTGAGGCTTTTTTTGCTCTGATTGTGTATTATAATTTTCAATTTCAACCATTTAATCGATTTTTATGCTTTAGAAATATTTCTAGTTTAATGAATTTTTATTATTATTATTATTTTCAGATGCATTAAAGCAATTTTAGTTTTTATAAATGGAAATAATACCAGGAACTGGGTAAAATATTATTAAAATAAGAAAAATATTGTTGAGGGAAATATACGCATTTCGATAAATAAAAGAGGTCATCCGCTTAAGTATATAAGAATATATAAATTACATGTATATTTACTCACATATTACTGATAATACACTTTAAGGGATTACGAATTCAAAAGCTATTGTAAAGACAGAGATTGTAAATGTAAATATGATTCAATCGAATCGGAAATATTTAAATATTTAAATATTCACCTATTAATCCCTTTTTATACGTAGTTAGTTGCAAGATCACAGGTAAATTTATGTTAAAACCATTTAACTCGCACTCATAAACAATAAATTAGTATTATTTTAGCTTATCTTAAAGATTTAAGATATATGATAATTATATAAATCTATAATAAAGTTTAATCTTTAGTTTAGATATTAGTATGTGTTTATAGCTTAGAATATTTATTAATATTTATAAAGTGCAACTTATAAGTCCAATTTGTAATTTCAATCAAAATGTCTAACAACTTGCAACAATAGTGAAAATGTGTATTGATATAATTTATTGTTTATTTAATTCAGTGTCGGTGAATCTTTAAAATAAATGGAGATATATGCGCATATATGAATAATTTGAGAGCAAGGGTAGGTCAGATGGCTGATTGGGGGGCGGATATGATCAGATCAGATATGCCTATCATTCAAATGCACAACTCTACTTGAAACTAAAATTATTGTGAAATTCTAGAGATCGAAAGCAATAGCAAAACCGTTAGCATTTACAAAACTGAAAGCTGGGCCACAATTGAAAGCGATTCGGATTCAATTAGAAGTAAATTTGAAGAACTCAAAGAATCGCTTTCAAGTAGCGCCGCTCAACTGATGATGGGCCCAACAAAAGGGGAAGGAAGTTCCAAGTTCCAAGTTCCAAGTTGCTTATTGTTCTTCTTCTTTCCCTTTTCTCACGCACAAAGGGCCGACGTCGTTGCGGTCGTCGTCGTCGTCGTCGTCTTCGCCGTAGCCGCGCACTTCACAAATGAGTGCACATAATTTTGATGAGCTCCGATGCCCGTTCCCCATACTCCGTTCCCTTGCTTACTTGTTTACCCGTTTAAGAAAAAGCAGCCGCTGAGGTAATAAAATGTGTATGTATGGCTGCTTTTGCGTGTATATGTGCACGTGTGTATGCGCGTTGTTAGTTTGTGTGTTGTGTGTGGTGAAAATCAAAATCTAGGCACAGAACATAACAAGGCAAATGCCCATACTTACTCCGTCGATGGGGCTATCATCTTCCATTCCAACGAAGCGAAGTATTTTGAAAAACACGCCAATTGGTCATGTCTCGACCTCGGCGAGACTGCAACCTCGTCATTGTGTGTGTGTATACGCATCTGTGGTTGTGTGTGTGCTGAGAGTTGTGTACGATTGTGTACGTATACACGTATATGTGAATGTGCATACGCGTGTATGTGTGCGCGCGCGCTTATTATTCGATTAACTCGAATCCCCTGCAGCGGGAATATAACTTTTATTTGAGTTCCGCCTACAAACTGCCGTTGACATGAAACTGACAACAATAAAAAAGACAGCAAAAGCTTTTGTGCTGTTTCAATGCAGTCACTAAATGCAAGAGTTCAAGCAGGGCAAAGCAAAATTAGCAAGGAGAGCAAAAAAACAGAACAGAACAGAATAAAACAGAACAAATCCGAACCGAACGGAAAAGAACAGAACAGAACAGGTGCAGAAGCAAAGTCATAAAACGGACATAGCCGCAGACTCTAACACACACACACACATATATATATATACATATATACGTACATATATACATGCACACTTCTAGACAGCAATCGCTCAGTCTCAACGTTTCGCATCTCTTCCCTATACACGTTCACACATCGCACAGCTGCAGCGACGTGGACGACGTGCAGAATCAGAATCAGAAGCTTTGCCAGTTGCCAAAGGCAAAAGGCGGGCAGGCATCTCCGTTAACCGTACCCCTCTCACCATCTACAACCAAACACACACCCGCACGCACACACCATCCACATCATTCATCGCGGTGCGTCCAAGTGCGCCTGCCTTTGGCATCGGCATCCAATGAAGCCGCAAAATTGTGGCTGGCTCCTCTACGTTGTTCGTTCAAAATGGCAAATTGCCATGCTAGCGCAACGACACAGTACACTGAAGGGGGTTGAGTATCAACGGCGAGCGGGTATAGGAGAGCGAAACGAATAATAAGACCAAAAGCAAAAACAAATCAAAGACAAAAGCAAAAACAAAAATAATAACAGTTACAACAACATCACAGCAACAAGAACAACGACGACAACGAAATCGAATTCGCTTTGCGTGTTTTCGCATATCGTGTGTTTTTTGGATGTACCGGGGCCAGGGGCGCACCTTGAACGCCCGCGATACAGAAAACGTGCAGAGGATTCGCTTGGTTAACGCTCATTTTGTTGTTTTAACTTCTGTTGTGCTCTCCCTTTTTCTCTCGACGGCTCTCTGTCTGCTCTGTCACTCTTACTCCTTGCCCAATACCTTTGTCTGCCTCTCTTTCTGACCTTTTTCATTAGTTTTAATCGAAGCAACATTTGGCCATCGAATTCCAACCGATGGTAACGAGTTCAAAGTTGAAGCGTGCAGCGGAACGTGATTCGATATTCGGTACTGCATACTGAGTACTTTCCACTGCAACTAGACATTCCAATGGATGCTATGCCTATACCCTAGACACACTCAACATGAACAAAAGCATTCGAGTCAGTCAAAAGAATGTACAAATGTCAATCGTTGAGTTCATTTAGTTTCATTTGAATTATTCTCTTCAGATGAGATCACCTACACAAGCTGCAAATAGCAAATAGGTCATATGCGTTCTCTAATCACTTTAAAATGTACGTGCGATATGCGAATAAGTCTATAGAAACAGTGAACGAAACAGTCTGACAGTCCGAAACTAAGAGACATTTTCTATTTCTAGTGCTGTGGATGCTGTAATTTCAACTTAAGCAAGGGTATTGCAAAGTCGCATAAGCACAGCGAGTGCATTTCTACTCGACTGTTAGTTGCTGGGTTTGCTCTTATCGCGCGCTGAGATCTGTGAAAAAAATTTCACAAAACTGCCCGCAGATAGCGCCAGAAAATTGAGTTCCCGGTAATTGCGCACAGACAGAGACGGGGGGAAGAGAATGGAAAGTAATCGCAAAACGGAGATAAGATTTGGTCAGCTAATATTTTGGGAAAGACTTTCCTATCGTCGTTGCTTTTGACTTTATAGCCTCTCAATAAAAATAATAAGGTTGCAGACTCGTATTGATTTATAGCGTCATCATATTTTTTCCTGCTTTTAACTGAAATGATATCACATCGACTTTATATATAACAAATAAAAGACTATCGGAAAAACTTACTGTAATTTCTGTAGAAATTACTTGCATTGCAAAACATTATTTTAAACTTTAAACATATATTTAAACTTGTGCTGTAAACTAATTAAAAATTACACCTTGTACTTGCTAAGCCTTGAGCTCGCATTGCGGGTTTCTGGCTGATTTGTAGGGCAAAAAGTCAATGGATTCAAGATTTACGAATTTTAAGCAATTGGGGTTTTTATAAAGGCGACTAATGCCACACCTTGAATGTAGCAAACATAAACAAACACAGCAAATGTACTATAAATATTTATACACACACTTTACACACACTTTTGCACATTGAAAGAGTTGCAATAAATGTAAAAAAACCCAAGAAAATGTGTATTTCCATTCTGAGAAAAATCCTACAAATATTTTCAATTTTTACTACCTAAAATCGCATTTAATTGAGGATATTGATTTGTTGAATTGATTGATTGGATGAATGGAAAATAAAAGATAAAATACTGAAAAAACCAAGCATTAAATTTCCTGCTTTCCTTTGTATATTGAAAATAAAATCATATACAAATTTCAAGTCTCCAAAATTAAAGGAAAATCTGCTTCACATCAAAATTTCAAATTGTTTGTTTTTTAAGCCAAAAGTAATAAACATCTCTATAAGGATGTGTATTAAACTTATGTCAACTATTGCCCCAAAATTGGCTAACTAATTGAATAATTAATGTACAATATTTAAAAACGTAGCAAAATTTTAAAAATAAAAGGATAAATAATCGAATTGAAGGACAGTTCAAAAAAATATAAAATTAATAAATATTTAGATTCATTTGACCTGTGATGCTGGGGTAAATACATACATATATACACATACACACATGTAGTCAGTTGACAGTGTTAACATCTTTTCCAGAAAATTAAAAACCATTTTCCAGAATTTCAAATTTTAGTCTATAAAAAACTGCATTTCAACTTCCAGAAAACACTTCAAAAGAAATTATTTCAAAGTTTTTTAAAAACAAAGAAAAAGTAAAAATTTTCTTCTTAGGCAAGCCGCACTGTACATACAGCAGATATATGAAGACATCCAAGGGTCAGCGGCTTATCAGCAAAACGATAATTTCTTTAAGTTCCAACTGATAAAAAAAAAACAGTTAAATTCTTAAAACGGAAAAACTTTTATCAAGTTTATGACTTTCATTAAATTCTATTTTTTTAATTGTATTTTTTTTTACATATATAAAGATTTTATTATATTTCTGCATTTCTTAAAAAAGTCAATCGAAAGCTGAGTTTATGGTTTCTTTGTTAGTTCCAACTCAAAATATAATCAATAAATCCAGAAATTTTGAACTTAACGTAATTATCTAAATGAAAATTAATTAGAAAATTATCTAAATCAAAACTAATTAGTCATTATCGTAATGAAAATCAACGCAGGGAAAGCCTTTCTCTTTCAGCTGAAAATAGTTTTTCCTCAACTTTCCCGCAACTTTGGTTTCAAGTTGAAGGCACAAAATTGCTTAGAGTTGCAAGTGTGAAAAGTTGTCTAGCAACATGAAGGATAACGGCGAGGGATAGCTCCTGCCAGCAGGACCTACTTCAGTCTAGTGAAAAGCGAGTGTCTGCCTTCTTTTTGAGGAATTGAAACCAAAGACTTTATAAGTTTCCCTCTACTTTGAACTATTCCTTTAACTATCCTTTTAATTCAGGACACACTTTCACCAAAATGTACTAGTTTGTCTTTAAATTAAAATATCAACCAATTGATTTTTATTTTTTTCCAACAATAAATTAAATTTTAAAATACAATTCCCTTTTTAGTCCGGAAAAGTCATAGACTTCGATTGCCGCTTGTTGCTCGCCCTGCGAACGATTTGTAGACCTGTACAGACCCCTCTACCTACGTGAACCGTCACTCATTCTATTCTCATCCTGTTTTACTATTCAACTGGTTCCGCCCACGTTAATCCTGATTTAAAGCTTAGTCGCTATTTTCCTCGACGCTAAAACCAAAACAAGTCTTCTTTTATTTTTATCGCTTGAAACTGGAAATCCTGGACAAGACTTTGCCCAGGGATTTTCTTGGAAAAAGACAACCGATTTATAACTTAAAACCGATAGTGAAGAGGCTTGGAAAACCTACACAATGATACCTTCGATTCTATATCTGTTCTGTATTCTATGTTCTATGTTCTATGTTTTATGTTCTATATTTTATATTCTATATTCTATATCTTGAGCTTCTTCAATCTTGTTCCCAGTCTTGGAAAGGTGCCAATATAAGCTTTGAATTTTTTACGGACGGATGAGTAGATAGACAGGAGTTGGACAAATCGGACGGATCTTAGCGTTTCTGGGAATATTAACAAGGAATTTATGCATGTGAAATAGTCTTTAATATATTAAATAGTATAAATCTAGAAATAATAATTATATATATATGGCAGCAGCATCAAGAACTTCAATTTTATACTGAGAATTGCGCTGCGACGACTCCTGTCGACTGTCGACGACTGAAAGCCAAGTGGCTAAGTGTCCGAAACAAAGTTGACACCTTTACAATGACTCTTTAATGCTTATATGTATTTATGTATGTATAGGTTAATAAACATATATATTTTTGGATTAACTAACTAAGTAATTGATTACGTTTCTTATTAGTTTTAAAGCCTTAAATATAGAAAGAGAATATCTGCATAGCAAAAGAAATGAAGAGCTTGGGTGAAGTCTTCCTTCAAAGAACTTAAAATATCTGCAGAAAACCTACTCCTACTTAAAACCTTGTATTAAGCCTCGACTATTTATCAAACTTATTATGTACTTTCTAATATAAATTTTATAAATTGTATAAATTTAAAGCTGAACATAAAAAAGTACTCAAATCTAAACTTTACATAGAAAAAGTAATAAAGAAAATAAGTCCGATGACCTGATAGCTGAGATCCTTTGCCCTGGACACTTTGCTATAAACCAAGCACTTTCAGGGAGAAGGAAGAAAGCGCACTTTGAACCTTCAAGAAAATTGAATACAACAATTGTAAATTACTTGCTGAATACCTATTGAAAAATGTTATTTAAATCCAAAATATTACATGACAGTTTAAAATAACTGTAGTCAATGGAGCATCCATCATAAGGAATTTGATTAAATGATTGATGGAATTTTGATTGCTAATTGAAACTTCAAATGAATTACAATCTCTTAAATCTAAAACAAAATGTTCTGCTCTACTTGGAGGATAATAATTTACGTAGAACGGTTAAACAAAGGGGACGATGCAGAGTGGAGTGGCAGCTATTATGCTACTTACATACATCAAGCGCATGATGGAGATAATAAATCATAACGGTTAAGTGTTTTCAATTACCCAATTTACCAATCGCAAATCGCAAAGCTCGGCACGTTCCAATGCCAGCAACAAAAACAACGTCGCGTAATGTTAAATGCTATTTATCAGCTATGGCAAAGCTGTCTGCTGAAGGCGGAGATCGTGCTTGGGCAGAGGGGGAAAGGGGATGCAGGGCGAGGCAGACCGAAGGCCGGATGGAGCTAGCGACAGTCGCATTGTAGCAGCGACGACAACGACGACGCCGACTTTGGCAAAGCTTCTCGCAAAGGCAGCCGTCAGAAAAAACAAAAGCTGATAAGTCGCTTACTGCTGCTTGGGGCTCGGGTGTGGAAGAGAAAAGAGCTAAGCGTCGTTTGCCGCTCTCTCCTTGCCTTTACCCTCTTCCTTCACTTGCGTTCAGATTGCAGCGTCTGTGTGCGTGTATTTGGAAGTTTTTATGTGTGTGTGTGTCTGTGTGTGTGTGTGTGCAGTAAAGTGCGACATTTTGCTGCTGATTAAGTAGCGTTCGTTTTTAATAAAAGTACGACAAACAAATAAAACACAACAAGTTGCTATACACATATACACAGCCCCACACACATTCATATACAACTGAAACGCATAGACATTTAACGGCACCCACAAGCCGCAACCTAGCGACTCGCCAAAGCTTCGGCCCCGTTGTCGCTCTCGCCTGCGTCCTCATACTTCGTCTTTGCTTCCGATGCCTCCCCCTTTGTCATTCCCTTGAAGGTTATGGCACGGGCTCGGGCACGTGCCAGTTGTTACGTATTTGTGGCTGTGGCTTTGGCATTGTGCATCTGTATCAATGTATGTGTGGGTGTGTTGGTAAGTGTGTGTCTGTGTGCTTGTGTGTTTGGGTGTATGTCGACAACAACGACGACTTTGGTTTTAGCGTGCTGCCATATGTTTCCGGACGAGTGTCCTGCCCACACCCGCAACCCTCTGTCCGTTTACCGCTCTATAGTCTTGCTTAAACCCATGCAAAGCGTTGAAATCTTCTATGCCAACAAGTACAACAGAACCCAAGGAGCAGGCCCAAGCTCAGGGCTTTGGCCCAGGACTCTTTGCCTTGACACTTGCCGTGCAGTTTTCAATGCGGGGGTTGGAATTTCAAATGAAACACTGACATGGGGGAACTCTGACGGCTATCTCTTCTATATGCTCGCTCACTCTCTCTCTTTTCCTCTCTTTCCTTTTTATATCCCGTTCACTTTCTCTCTCTCTCTTTCCCTCTTTCGTTCTGCCTTGCCTGATTTGCTTTTATTATTCTCACTCCCCCAACGCTTTGAGCTTCAATGTCATTTGAAAGAACAAGATAGTGATGCACGCGTGACACGACAAGACACGTGCTTGGCACGCAATAGACTCAAAATGTTAGTTGGAAAGTTAAAAAATTTTGGAGTTATGATTTAAAACTGTAAATATATATACAAAATATAACATTTGACTGGAAATTAAAATATTTTAATGATGTTTTAAAGTTTAAATAAAATATTATTAAAAAATATATATTTGAAAATTGTTATAACTAATAAAGTAATTCGGATTTATATATAACATATAACTAAGTGTATTAAAAAAATATATTTTTTTCTTAGAAATAAATGAAACGAAGTAAATACTGTTTTCTCCGATGAACAGCTTTTATTGAGCAAAAAAAAAATATTTTTTTTTAAATTAAATTTTAAATTTTGTGAAATAAGAAACCTTGAATGAAAGTAGAGATCAACACAAACGCTTACAGCAAATTTTCTTCTAGACACGCGCTCACCTCCAATTCTCATAGAACCCACAAATAACTGTAACTGCGCGTGTAACCCGATACTCGTTCACATATCTCCATATCGCCATATCGTCATACCTCCATATCTTACATCTTCTTCCTGGCCGCACATAACGACACCTTCTGTCGACGCCGTCGTCCACTGCTCCACTCTCCCCACCCCCACCGCCACTCCACTCCACTCCACTTCCTTCTTACCTCCTGTGATTTATTTGGGCGCATAAAAATAAAGTCATTTTTTGTGTTTTTTTTTAATATCAGTTTTTTCTTTTATTTGAAAATCTGCTAATTTATTTTATAACTTAGAATTTTGTGTGGATTACGTGTGAGTTGTTGCCAAAAAGGATACTAACAATAATAATAATAAGTATCTAATTTTTACGTAGTATGTGCACACATTTATATAATATAGTTATAATTATAGTTATAATTATAATTATAATTATAAATTGAGTTTTATCAATAGGTAAATATTTTGTGTTAATTTTGTTAATTTTGTTAATTTTGTTGTATATTTTTGTTACATAATTTTCCATCCGTTTTATTCATTTAAACATTTGAAATATTTCCACGAAATAAACATTAAATATATATTTATATATATAATCTTAAAATTAATACTTTTATAGTCAAAGTTCTTGCACGGGTTTTTCTACACATATTTTTATTTTTTTTTTTGTTTTTATTTTAGGATCAAAGACTAAAGTTAAATAAATATTCGTGAATATTCATAAATATTCATATATTCATTGATATTCAAAACAATTCTCTTAGGAATTTCTCAACAATTTCGAGCTTCCATTTCATTTTAAAGTCCGTAGCTTATTATCGATAACAAGGGATATCGTGCAAGGGATGCGGGGGTTATTTATGCAGATTTCAACGAATTTCTAACCCTTGGGTGGTTGAAAAACTGAAGGGTTGTTTCCCATTTCAAGTTTTAGAGTTTTCCAATTTTCATGTTTTTCAGTTTCTCAGTTTCTCTGTTTCTCAGTTTCCCTGCTGTTTTGTTTCCTCTACAAATTCATTACTGAGAACCTTGGGACATCGATAACAATAGCAGCGGACACGCCCACACGGCATTTTTTATTTAGAAATTATTTACAGGCGATAAACAAATAAACAGCGAAAAAAAAACGTTATTAAAAAATATTTCAATTGGAACAAAGCGAGCGCGAGTAAAGGAAAGGAAATAACTCGTAAAGCTTTTTATCCGATACTTATCGATACACACATCTTACATATATCGAAGTGCTGTGCTATACTAAAAAAAATTCCCGTTATTAATTATGATATTGTCGCTTTTCAAAAACTTCTTTTTCATTGTTATTTGTTTTTTGCATTTTTGGTCGAAGCTTTAAAAAAAATTGTTTATTTTGTGTGCATTTTGTGTTGATTTCAATTATTGTTTTATGTTTACTGTATTTTATTTATTGCTTGTATATTGTATATTTTGTTTATTTTATTTTATTTTTAGTTGTCGCTTCGATTTTAATTTATGTACAAAATTCGTGCTGCTATTAAACGTAACGCGCTTAAACGACTAAATCGAGAAAATATCTACAAAACTATGTATATAAGTATCTAAAGGTATTTGTATTTGTGTGTATATAATATGTCTATATATATAAGATATATATGTATATGTATATATTTATATATATATATGTATATATATTTATTTATATGTATCTATATATTTATATTTATATAGATGTATCTTTATGCTTGACACGCTCTCCACAAACGGCGCAAAGTCGTTAAAGTTTTATCGCTACAGCGAACGTGCGTGTATCACTGTGTGTGTAAGCTACTGTTTAAACACAGACACACACACACACACAAGCACACATTTAGCTGCAGACACGCACACCCCACTAAATATCTAATACCCAAAAACCGAACCCGAAACGCTCGTCAACAACCTGCGCTAAGTGCGCGTTTCACACTTCGACAGACACGAAAAATAAAAATCAAAAAAAAAAGTTCAAATCAAAAAATAAAAAAATAAAAAAAAAGCAAACAAAGTCAAAAATAAAAATCAAAACAAAAAATAAATACAACAAAAAAAATCATAATCTAAAACGCAGAGGAAAATTCTCCTTCGATAAACTCGTACGATTCACGACTCGAATCATAATCGATAATTTATGCATTCTTTATGCGATTTGTTTTGATAATTTCTTGCTTGTATGTGATTTACTTCTTTGAGTCTTTCCGCTTACAGCGACACACCAAATACCCTACCTACACGCTGTAGGGTATCTGCATTGGACCAATCGATTTCCTCTTGCCATAAAATTTACAGCTACTCAATAAATGCCTTTTATCTCTCAAAATAAAATGCAAATAATTGAAAAGGTGGAAAAGAATAACTGTTAATTGTACACGATATTAGAAGCTTATCAATTAATCGATATTTATCGATTGGTCGTTTCTCAATTGGTCTCAATTGTCTTACTAAAACCTAAACTTTTAGCTACCTAAGGGAATTCATTATTTGTATATTATTATTATTATTATTATTTTATATTTTTTGTTTTATTGTGGGGCATCAACTATTCGGCGTATTAAAATCATTTGTTGCGAACTTGACGAAACTTTCGTTCAGTGTATAAATGAGGCGTCGTACGCTTGTTGCTTTTTCTGTGTATTTGCGTATTTTATTTTGATTTTGTTTTTGTTTTTGTTTTGAGGCTGATTTGTTGTTGTTGTTGTTGTTGTTGTTGTTGTTTCTGTGTCTGTTTCTGTTAATGTTAATGTTAACGCTGTTATTGTTTTTGTTGTTGTTGTTGTTGCACATGTTGTTTGCTGATATTTTATATAATTAATTTACGTTCGCATTTTTGCGGTGCCAGCAGCAACAACAACAACTGACAGATAATCCACAACAACAACAACAACAACAACAACAACAACTGTTTGTTATTTATTTATATTTCGCTTTTTTGTGCCAGCAATTTTTCAGCTTGTTGTTGTTGTACTTGTAGTTGCTGCTATTGTTGTAGTAGTTGTTGTAGTGGTTGTTGCTGTTGTTGTTGTTGTTGCTGCTGCTTTGTATATGTATCTCCATTAGGTTTATAATTTATTTCGACTCGTACTAATTCCCCGGCAAATATTTGCACAAATATTTGCATATGTTTGCGACTTTGCGCAGTCGTGTGTGCATGTGAATGCGTGTGTGTGTGTGTGTGTGTGTGTGTGGTTGGTTGGGTGTATCTGTATATGTATATGCAACTCTATCGTCTATTAGTTCGCTTAGTTAGGTGCGAATTATGTAGATGATGTATTGCATTCTTTAAAGGTATCTATGGTTATTCGTTTATTTTCAAGGCTTACGCGGGCTGCGCGGGGTGAGCCGCACAGCTCGGTGATTCTTATTAATTGCACATACGTGAATGTTATTGTTCTGGTTCGATGTGGAACTGGACATGGAACTGGAATTGGTACTGGAACTGGAACTGGAACTGGAACTGGAACTTAAAATGCAGCTTCTATGTGGCTTTCCATCAATTTCCATTTGGATTGTTGCTGTTGTTGGAGTTGTTGTGGCTGTGGCTGTTGCTTTTGCTGATGTTGATCAGTTGTTGATTCCGTTGTTGTTGCTGCCGGCAGCGGTAGCTTGTAGACTCTCCAGTGGCGCCACTAGATACATTTGCGTGCCGCACATCCAAAGAAACGCTACAGTCGAAGAACAAGTAAAAGATACAAAGATACAAATGAACAACAATGCGAATGCGAACACGGTGCCAGGCAATCCAAGTGAAAATTGTTACTCATGGATGAAAATACAAAAATGATGTAATGGCCAAGAGTTTGAGGAGAATGAGAAAATGAGAAAATAAGCAAATGAGCAAATTACCAAATGAACGAATGAAAAAATGAATGAATGAAAAAATGAATGAATGAACAAATGAACAAATGAACAAATGACCAAATGAACAAATGAACAAATGACCAAATGAACAAATGAGCAAATTACCAAATGAACGAATGAAAAAACGAATGAATGAACAAATAAACAAATGACCAAATGAACGAATGAACAAATGAACGAGTGAAGAAATGAGCAACTGTGATTGCGGTTCATTAAAAGCCAAGCGAAAAAATAAAATACCAAAAATAATGCACAAAAAAGTCAAAGCTGTTTACGTTTGTGTTGTTGTTGTTGTTGTTGTTTTTATAACGGCAAAAATAAAGTAGCACTCGTAGGAATGACCGACCCAACGAACCACCGAATGCCCATGAAATGCCAGCAATGAGCGCGAGCGAGAGGGCAGAACGGCGAACGCGACGGCGAGTGCGAGCGAGGCCGACGAATGTCGAAGACAAACGTTGACGGACAAGCGGGTGCCCGCTAAATTTGTGTACGGCAAAGACTTGTGGAAAGCGAAGCAGAGGAGAAAAGAAGAGGCAAGAAAATCAGCGGCAACAACAACAACACGAATTGTAATTTTGTATAATTTGAGTATCTTTTTTTTTTTTCTTCTTTTCTATTAGTGAGTGTGGGAAACGCGCCAAATGAAAAATATACACCACATAAGCGAAGGACAGGAAAGAGGAAATGGAAGAAGAAAAGAGAAGCAGTGGAAGAAGGCAAGTAAAGGCAGAAAATAAAGTGCAAGCAAACAAAGAGAAGAAAGAACAGATGAGGAAATACAAAAAAGCCATTAAAAGTTACATATCAAATCGTATGAAAAGTCGAATCAAAATATGTGTAAAATACAGGGAAAAATCGTGCAGCCGACTAGAAACAAAAACCACTATAAATAACGGTAAAAATATAGTAAATAATTACAGCAAGATCATTTCAGGTTAAAGTGCAAATTTCCAATAATAAAGTTAATAAATTTTCTAAGAAAATTAAAAAGTAAATTCATTTTCTTGAATTAAACTTAAACCTGACTAAGAATTTCCCAACTTTTCCTGAAGCTAGTAACCCCATTAAAACTTTTCTTGCTTCTTTTGTATTCTTTTCATTTCGTTCCGGAAGTCCCACTTAAGATTTCAAACCTTTTCCCCAAACGACAGAAAATGAGCTGAAACTTAACTAAGCATTGAAATACTATTTTAATAGAAGGTTTCTTATGCTGGTATATTTTCATTGGTTGGTATATACCAAAATGCTACTGTAGTCAGCGGGTTAACTTAAGAGTTTATACTGAAACCCCATACAGTCCCTATTCAAGTAGTCTTTTCAGCTTTAAATAGATATTAAAAATTGTATAAATCATTTAATTTGTTGCTACTATCTGGTATATACTAGATCTTCACTAAATTCTGCTTCTACATTTTCACATCCCATGGTATGATATATGCGTAAAGTTTACTTGAATCTTTCAAATTTGTATTATATTAACTGAACTGTAGTTAGGAGTAAGAGCTCCTAAGGAATATACTGACGCATATACCAAAATGCATCTACATCGTTTAGTACGTTTTGAAAAGGTTATTACATATCTTGTATTGTTTTTTACCTAAATTATAAGACTAAGACTTGCTGCTAATCTTTAAGATTATAAATAGGCATCTAGCGCGTTACTGCAATTATGTATACTAAATATACTAACTAAGCTGTATACATACTGCAGTCTCCACAAGTTCTTCCCAGCAGATGCAGAAAGTAAGCAAAACTTTAAAACAATTTTTCCAGCTTTTCGTAGTTGTTATTTACATAAATTATGTGGTATATACTAAAGTGTTCTAAATTACTTTAGAATATGCAATATATTGGTATAAAACAAAGCAATTTCTAATAAAAAAAAAAGGTTTTAAAAAAGTTTACTTGATGATAAATTTTAAAAATTAAATACATAGAAAAGAGTCTATAAGACTCGTATGTGCGTGATTTAAGAGTAAAGTAAGTATATACCAAATATACCATGAATATAAATAATAAACAAAGCATCTTATATATATAAATATTTAAAATTATGTGGAAAATAAAGTTAATATACATATATAAAAAAAAAATACCGCTAAGTATAAAGCCACAAAAAGTTACGAGATTAAAAAAATATAGAAAATTTTATATGCAAAAGGAAAATTTAGGATGCAGCAATATTTGATTAATTGTATATACACAGATATAGATATGGATATTCTATATGTATAGATGCAGATATGGTTATATGTATATGGTTAAAATATTATATAAATAACGGGAAAAAAGAAGGTAAGAAAAAGCTTGACTTTTTGGTGATGAGATGAGATTCAGTTTGGTTGAGGTATGAAATATGCACACATACAAATACATAAATACACATGTACACACATATGCATACATGCACATATATCATACATACATACACACATATATATCTATGATATATTCTATATGTACACATTCCATATTCCGCCTTTAAAACTGCCTTAATTTTCCCTCAAAATGTTTCTACTTTTCCTCAACTTTTCTTGAGCCAAAATCATTTAATGTAATTTCCTTTGCTTATGTGTGCGTGTGTGTGTGTGTGTGTGTGTGTACATGCATTGGTTAGATAAGGTTTGAGTCTGTGCTGGGCACTTACCTTGTGACTAAGCGGAACTCGCCACAGGTGCCAAAGTGTCGGTGGCGGCGATTTGAACGGGCGGCTTGGACAGCGCATCGGGGGTCGCGTTGCCGGCGGTGGGCAGAGGAAGTGGCATGGGAAGCGTTGCAGCTGAGGTAACTGTTGCAACTGTTGCAGTTGCAGTTGTTGTTGCTGTTGCAGTTGCGGCTACTGTTGCTGCTGCTGCTGCTGCTGTTGTTGTTGTTGTTGCCGCGGCAGCAACAGTCTCTTTGGCATCCGTTTTGGCCACGTTGCTGGCCGTTGTGGCGGCCTTTTCCAGTTCCGGCGTCTTGGTGGCACCGCCAGCGGTGGCAAGGACCAATGGCGCCTCCTCGGCGAGGGCGGCCGCCTTGGCCTCGGCGCGAATGTTCAAATTGGCGGCCACTTGATCGATGGTTGTCGCCTTTTTAATGGCACGCGGCGAGGTGGCGGCACTTGAGTTGTTGTTGTTATTATTGTTGTTGGTGTTGTTGTTATTGTTGTTGCTGGGACTGAGCAATGTTGCTGACAACTTTGGCTTCTCTTCGGCCTTTACAGTCAGCGGCTTGGCAACACTTGTGGCTGCTACAGTTGCAGTTGTTGCTGCTGCTGCTGCTGCTGCTGCCGCTGTTGTTGTTGCAGTTGTTACTGTGCCGCTGCTGCTGCTGTTGGCGGTCAACAACGTCGCTTGATTGCGAAAGGCCAGCGCCGAGGGATTGGGAATGCTGCGCACTGATGCGTTCTGCGGCATCACCAGCGCATTCTTTGGCTTGTTCTCGTAGAGGTTGTTGCTGCTGCTGCTGCTGCCGTTGTTGTTGTTGTTGTTGTTGCTAGTACTGCTGCTGTTGTTGTTGTTACTGCTGTTGCTGTTACTGTTGTTGGTGTTAAGCGTGAGGCTGCCGTTACTGCCGCCGGTCTTTATCGAGATCTTCTCGCGCGTCGTTGCGGACTCGGAAAGCATATGCAGATTTTGTAGATCTTCGCCAGCAGCAATTTTGGCGGCGACTGCGGCGGCGGCAGCAGCTGCAGCGGCGGCTGCGACGGCAACAGCAGTTGTTGCTGTTACGCTGCTGGCTCCATTGCTGCAATTGTTGCTGTTGGCGGAAATATTTTGCTTGATTTTATTGACAGCGGCCTCCAGGCTGTTGCTGCTGCTGTTGTTGTTGTTGTTGTTGTTGTTGCTGTTGTTGTTGCTGCTGCTGTTGCTGTTGCTCAGGGCTGCTGATGTGGGCGCCAATTTGGTTGTGGTTGTTGCTGTTGTCAGTTTGGCGCTGTTGTTGCTGCGTCCTGCAGCCGCTGATAAATCAAGTATGTCGGCATCCTTAGCCGCAGTTGTTGCTGCCGCTGCTGCTGCTGCTGCTGCTGTTGTTGTCGTTGCTGCTGTTGCTGTTGTTGCAACAAGCGTTGGCCGAAAATCTCGCAAACTCGTTTTCAACTTGTCCAGCGCATTTGTTGTGCCATTGGCTTTGCTTTGACTGCCGCTTGTTGCTGCCGCGGCTGCTGCTGCTGCTGCTGCAGCGGCTGCGGCTGCTGTTGTCGCTCCCGCTGCGAGTGCAACTGTTGCCGTCGATTTCTTTGAATTGACTTCAGCCTTTGTGGCACCCAAGGTAGCCGCAGACTTTGATGGAAACGCGAGTTGCGGGGCGTTCCGCAGATTTATTAATGCAGGCGGCGATGTTCGATAAGCGGCGTTGTTGTTGTTGTTGTTGCTGCTGCTGCTATTGTTGTTGTTGTTGTTGTTGTTGCTCTTGTTGTGATTGTTACTGTTGCCTCGTTGACCACTCAGCGCAACTGACAGCGGCGGTGACTTGACAATCGCCGGCATCGACATCGGCGGCGACTGCGGCGCACGCTTCGCCGGGTGCTTGGGCAGACTCGTCGGTGGTCCCATAAGACGTCCAACGGCCGCAGCTCCTCCAGTCACTCCGCCAGCAGCTACTCCCGTCGCCTGTCCCAGGCGCACGATCTCCAAGTTGGGTAAATTCTGCTCGCCGTAGGAGAAGCTGGGGGCATGGTTGGCACGGGGACGGGAGGTGATGGTCACCGAGGATGTGCTGGACAGGCTCAGGCCAAGGCTTGTGGGGCACAGCATGGGCATACTGGTGGGTGGTGTCTTGCTCAGCTCGGGCCCGTAGAGACGCGGCTGATGGGTGTAGAGCGTTTGGGACTTCAGCTTGGCGGGCGCATATTTGGCGTTCAGGTGAAGCTGAGGGTGCTGCGGGTGGTGGTACTCCAGACGCGGATGCTTGGTCAGCTGCTGGAGATGCGCCAGTTGGGCGTGCGTCTCGTCCGCATGAAGGGTGCGCTTGGGCATCTTGTTGGCGGCGCTCGCTATGGAGGCGGGCGTCGAGTTGTAGCGTTGCATGAAGTTGGGTGCCTGCCGCATCGGTGCTTGGGGCACGGCAAAGTGAGGCGTGGCCTGGGCGCTGGCGGTGGGGGAGCAGGCGGTCAGCATGGGCTTCCGGCTGTTAACGGGCGTTGGTTTTGGATGCAATTGCGGTGGCTGCACCTTCGCCTTTGTGGCCATTGTAATTGCGGCAGAGGCGGAGGCTGAGGCGGCGGCAGCAGCGACGGCGACAGCGGCAGCGGTGGGTGGCACGTGGGGGGTTGGGCTGCCAACGGGCGCCAGGACTTTGAAGAGACTTGGTGGCAAGGGCGCGGAGTTGGGCAAAGTTGGCGACTCCTTGTTGGGACGCGGCAGCTTCTCTGCCAGGGAACTGGCGCTGGCAATGGAGTTGGGGATGGAACTAGTATTGCAAATGGAACCGGCTCCGGAACTGGAACTGGAACTAGAATTTGTGCTGGAACTGGAACTGGAACTGGCGGTGATCAGGCTATTGATGCTGCGCGACTCCTCGCCCAGCGTGCGGTTCAATGCACTGAGGGATTCGCTCTCATTGCTCGGCTTCTTGTGCTCCTCCAGCTTCAGGTGGTTGAGGTTGGCCAACTCGCCGCCGGCAAGGGAATGGGACCGCTTCAGGTCCAGCTTGTGCTTGTGATGCGTCGTGGTGATTTTCATTTTCATCTTTCCATCGGTTTGCGATGAGATTTCCGCATGGAGTTTCTTTCGTTTGCCATTCGAGTCCTTTGGCTCCTTGGAGTGTTTCTTCTTGCGCTTGCGATGCGACGATGAGGATGAGGATGTGGTCGAGGTGCTGGCATCGGCGGTGCCATTGGAGCCATTGGTTGACGACGAGCACGAGGACATGGGCGAGGCATTTGGACTGTATTTGTGATTATCCTGGACCGCAATCGCAGGCTCAATCGGCTTCAGGCCAATCTTCTTGGCGTAGGTCTCCAGATCGAGCTGCTCCTGCACCGTCGCACCCGTGTTCTCCAGTCGTGCATCCGCCGACATGGGCATCGACAGCTTTGCCTTCATGCTGGCCAGCTCGATCTTGAGCTTCGGGAGATTCGGGGAGGTCTTCTTGTTGGCGGTCTTCAGCTCGAAGCCGCCCTCGTCCACGTAGTCCGCGGACTTGCTCAGCTGAGACTGCGGGATGCTCACCACGATGTTCATGTTGGAGGCGACATTCAGCCCACTCGACAGCTGCTCCTCTGGCTCCGGCTCGCTCTTTACCCGCAGCAGCGGAGTCGTTGTTGTTGTTGTTGTTGTTGTCGAGGAGACACTAAAGTCGGAGTATCTGTCATTGCTCCGCAGGCTCTTGAAGTTACTGAGGGCGGAGGCGGTATCTTCCGTCTCCCGCCTATTCACAGCAGCGGCAGCGGCGGCGGCTGCGGCAGAGGCGCCCGCCCCTCGCTTAGCTCCTTTCGAGGCTTTGGTCGAGGACTTGCTGCGTGTTTTGGTGGCATGAGGCAGGCGATGAGTTTCCACATCGTCCGCAAAGGTTACCGACTTGCCACTCTTGGTGGCAACTGTAGCGGGCGTGGCGGGGATTGCGGCGAGTGCGGGAACGGCGGGTGTGGCGGGGACTGTGGCCGCTGTTGGGCTAAGCTCAATATCCTGATTAACCTTTGATAAATTGTTCTCATTGTTTTTTATTCCTTCGCTCTCGTAGAGCAGAATCCTGTAGTGGAAGGACATCGGAGCGTGCTGCAGATTTGCGATTGCGGACGAAGAGCGAAAGAGACGGAGAGAGAGAAACAGAGAGTTCGTGGAGAGAGGGGCGAGAGAGACAAGGGTGTGTATAAATTAAAGAGTGGACAATAAAGGACATCAAGCTGGCGGCACAATCCGATTTGCCAGCGGCCAATTTAGCAGTCCTTAAGGACCCCGTAACCCGCCCTGCGCACACCCAAAATAAATAGATAAACTTAAATCCTTAGTACTCACCCGATTCCAACTATAACAATAGCCAACGTCCATGAGCGTGAAGTTCTCCGGCAGGACCTCGTCCTCATACGTGACCTCGACCTCGACTTGCTTATTGTCGGCATCGATGTCGAACTTGGAGCAAAGGAACCTTTTTAAATGCACAACCCTCAGCCCAGCAGGACACTGGAGATAACAAACGGGCGGCTTATCGGAAACGCCGCACTCCTTAAACATTGCCGGATGATATTCCAAGGATAAGCTGAGGGGGAACATCAGCAAAAAATGAAAACAAAAGCAAAAAGGATTCCGAGTTAGAAAAACGACTCCAAATTTTGGGAAATTAAGGAATGTGGAAATAAAAATGAAGCTTAAAGTTTATCACTTCTTCAAGGACTCACCTTATGGGCTCTGTTGGCGAGAAGAACTCCGGTTCCAAGAACGGACTAAGGATATTCTTCTGATCGCTGTTCGAGGTGTGCTCCTTGAACTCCGAGAGACGCTCGCATTCTCGCTGATAGAGTCCTGGGACAAGCTTGAAGATCAGAGAACGCAAAGTGTCATCCGATCTGCGGAAGAAATGGAACCAAGGATGGAATCGGACTTAGAATTGAGAGGGCAGACAAGGCGTGGCCAGGACCTACCGTAGGTTGTACTTGTTGATGGGTTTGCCCCCGTGGTGCTTGCACTGAGGACAGTAGATACTCTGATCCAAGTGACTGACAATGCAACTGCGGCAATCTGCAAGTAGAAGGATGATTCCAAGGATTCATAAAGATCATTCGGATGCAAATTCCTCCCCTCCCCCTTTCCCCTTTCCCCTTTTTCTCACTTACATGTGTGGTAACAGAAATCGATTGTTGTTGGGTCAATCATGTATCCTTTGCAGATGTGACAGAGAATAAAGTCATTGACTTCGGTTAGCTGCGGTTGCGGGAGACGCGACTGAGATCCTGCATGCAGGATATCCTTCTCAGAGCATCGCTTGTTGTGCGTTGTTTCACTCGGAAGATGCATTTTTTGTTTTTATTGGATTTTATTTTCTAGCCTCTTTTGGGTACGTTTAAGATGCTTGCATGTCCTGCAAAGGAAACAAAGCAGAAAGTCAGGGATGAGTAAGGCAAGTGATCGTGCTTTAAGGTATTTCTTTCAACTAAGCCACGCCTCTCTTTGTAGGCGTACATAAAATGTACTTGGGTTACTTTTCTCATTCAAGCGTCGATCTTGCGACTGCGCAAAAAACGGGGACACGACGAGAAGACGGACAAAAGTCATAGACACACACACACACACACACACACTTTTATAGAGACACCTAAGGTAACAAAAAGGTTTGAAAAACTTTACTGTGAGAAACCAAATAAAGCAAAATCCCATCACCAGCAACCAACAACGAACAACCAACAACCAACAACCAAACAACCATCATCACCCATCAAACAGCAACCGTCAACTTCATTGCGGTCTCTTGGTGCCTCGGTCTATGGTCGCCGGTCGTCGGTCGTCGGTCTACGGTCGTCAGTCGTCGGTCGTCGGTCTACGGTCGTCAGTCGTTGCTCGTCAGTCGTTGCTCGTCAGTCGTTGGAGTCTTCGCTCAGTCAAACAACAAAAGCCACAGATACTTTTCACATGTAAGATACTTGATGTATCTAAGAGACTTTGTATCTGCATCTGTATCTGTATCTGTAAATGTAATCGCATTTGTATCTGTATCTTCTGCATTGGCACTAGACACACACTCACACACACACACACACACACACACACGCAGAAGCAGAGAAAACTTTAGACTAGTAAATCAGCCATCCATGAATCGGAACAAAGCCGAAAACATGAAAAATATGAACCCAAGAACAAAACCCAAGCACGGGGGTCATGCAAAGTGAAGAAGAAGCGGGGGGGATCGCAACAAGCAAAAGCGACGCCCTTCGTGCGACACAGAGGGCACCCTACAAGCGAGCACACATACTTAAACATTCACACACACACACACACACACACACATGCACACAGAGCAAGCGATTGTGCACTCGACGTGTGTACTTGAATCTAGTTTTAGGTTTTGCGTCGTCGGGAGAGTTGACGATAATGACGAAAGACAATGATGGACGATAATGAAGCATGATAATGATGCATGATGCTAATGATGATGATTATAATGATTATGTGGGCAGCCAGTTGGATCAGCAGGTTGAAGACCGCCATGAGACATATGAAATGATTTGATACTAAATAAAAATGACAATGATGATAATGATGATGATGATGATGATGTTGGGATTAGAGTAAAAAGAACAAAGCCTGCAAATGTCATCATGTCAAAGTGTAAGTGTATGCGTGTGTGTGTGTGTGTTCGCAATTAGGAAGCTTATCAGAGGCGTCAGCACGTATTTCCTTGAGGGAAGAGTAGAAGAAAGAAGGGAATTCCACATTTAAATTGTTTTTAAATTTATTAATTAACATTCAAAGCTGCTTAAACATGAGCCCCCCCGAAGTCCCCCCCTTGCCCTTAGCCACTGCTTCGCATTGTTTTTAATAAAGAGAAACGTTTACTGCAAAGATTTTGAGTTGTGGCAACACGAAGCGAGGTTTCTTAGGTTCCGGCAAAGTGCTCAGAGTTCAGATAATAACATAATTTACTGCCATTATCTTCTATTACGATCTTGTAATTGTAAAATCGTCTGTTAAAGTAAAATAAGTAAAGTTTCCACTCTTCATTTTACATATAAAAGATTTTAAAAATAAAATCTATTTTTGTTCCTCCGAAATCAGAACTCATTTAAGAAAAAGTAATTAAATCGGTGTTATTTTTATGGCCGCTGGTGTATCCAATGCCAAAGTCAAATTTTCAGGAGTCCCAAGTGAGCAAGTAGCATCTCTTAAGAGCCCTAAGGATATATCCTTCCTTTGCGCAGGAGGCTAATAAAAGATTCAAAGTGTCCCAAATTTCGATGCCTGCTGATGATGCGAATGCCCGAAGCCTTAAAGCTTGGCTGTAGGGCAAATAAAAGTCGTTCTGGCCGAAGACGCGCTGCCCACTTTTTGGCCCACGTTTGCCTTTGACATGCGTTCGCTTTGTGAGTCGCACGCTCACGCGAATCTGGCACGAAAGCAGCTTGTAAAAGGGAAGACGGAATAGGCGGACAGAAGTGACAACAAGCGCAGAGAAGCTGCGATGCGGTGAGGCTGAGACTGAGGCGATGCTAGCAAAACAAAAATAAAGAAAGAAAAAAAATGAAGAGAGAAGAAAAAAAAAGTACGATTCGAGACAAGCACAAGAAAGCAAAGAAAACAAAACAAAACAAAAAGCGAGAAAGGAAAGGCTACAAAAACAAAAGCGTTTTTTGTGCAGCTGCAAAAACTAAGCCAACAGTCGAAGTGGGCGCACGGCCGATGGGTGAGATGCGATTGAAAGAGACAGGGAGACAGCGAGAGAGAACAGAAAGGAACGAACGAGCGAACAATGCAAAAAGCTGGACACAGTAGTTGCAGATGATGATAGTATCAAGAGAATTAGAATAAGGATAATGCCAATAAGGATGAGTGCTGCAGACCTGAAGTGTCACAGTGCTTGGGTGTTGTGGTGGGTGTTGGGTATTGGGTATTGGGTGGTATACGTAAGCACATTGTCATTCATCAAACCTGCCCACGCCTTCCATAACGCCCACACACACAACGAAGTAGCCCACTGTGCCGGTGTTTGAAATAATGGGCGGCACCGAGGGGAGTAGAAAAGCCATTGACGATGTTGATGACGTCTTCAATGTCGCTGACGTTTTAGTTTTGTTAAAGGCTTATGACAACACACACACACACACACACACACACACATACATATACAATGTATATGTATACACACTAACACATTTTGACTATCACTCATTCACGCTGAGAGGCACACGCTGCCACTGACGAAATGGCCACAGCTTGCGAACTTGGGACGGTGTGTGAGCGGTTGATGGTAACAGACTTTTGCCGCTCTGTTATCGCTATCGATGCGAACGAATAATAACAACAAACACAGCGACTAGTGGCGCCGGTATGAATACATCCCGCAGGGTGGTTGCTCCACACAACAAAATACAGGAGGGGCACACACACTCGCTCACAGATATACGACTCAAAAACGACGCGCACGCAACAAGCTCTGCCGATGACGATACATATACACACTTACACATTCGCATACACACAAGACACGAGAAATGTTACATCGAAGAACAAAATTGTGAAAAATACTTTTGCTACGAACGTGCGTTGTGTCCACGACAGCAGCCGCTGAAAATACAACTAAAAGCAATGCACGAAATTCAAATGCTATGTGCGGCTACGACTCGCTTGTGCTTGTGTTAGTACGAGCACGAGTGCTCGTACTCATACTCGCCGCGCAATTTTGTCTAAACGAGCACACGATGTCGACAACGACCACGACGATAACGAAGCGACGACACAAATTTGTATCTATTCGCCGTGGTGAGCGAGAGAGCGAGTGGGCTGTGGGAGAGGTCCGGTGGGCTGTAGGAGAGCGAGAAACAAGCAAAAGCCAAAACAAAACTTTCTACAATTTGCGCGCGCGTGTATTCGCCTTCGCCGCAGTTTAGTTTTGGTTTTTCGAACTCGCCGTGCGCGACGAAAATTCCAATACGACAATAACAGAAACACACGCATACCACTGTAAACGCACTTGTCACGTGTACGTGTGTTTACAAAATTTTCACACACACACGTAAACACGAGTATATTTTTTTCGTTACATTTCGCCGCACTCGCCTCGCAATCAAAAGCAAAGTGAAATTTTCTTATTAGAAATGTACACACAAGCAACACGATTTTCCAAACGTTAACGTTTTCCAGCTTTATATACGTATATTCTAAAATCTACGACGCAAATAGCTTACACTGGACACGATTTCTAAATTCTGTACGCCGGCCAAGAGGCTGTAGTCAAAGTAAAATCAATTTTACGCACAAGCATAAATCGATTCAAAGCAAATGATGAACTCTTCTTCTTACTTTATAACACTTGCCGACACATACACACACGCAGAAAAACACAACACTGAGTGCTCTGTGTGTGTGTGCGCGCTTCTTTCACTTCCACTGCTGCTGCTCTTATCGATTTCTCATACACGTTTTTATTATCACGAACAACAACTGAGATTTTCAGTACTCTTGCTCTCCCTTTCACACTGTCTCTCTACAACTGACAGCGTAAAAATTTACTTTTCTCCGTCCACAAAGTGCACGGCACGAAAACTGTTCAAAGACTGATTCTGATTAGACCTGCCAACGAATTCGGCACCGCACTGTCGCTGTTTGCGTCTGCGCATGAGAGACCATCGCGAGAGCGAGAGCAGGCCAGAGTGAGACAAAGAGACACGCTGTTGCCGTTTCGCGCCATTGCTGTACCGCCCACCCTGCGGCTGTCGTGAGGCTTGATTGGCTACAACAGCTACACTCGGCTATTCGGCTCTGACACGAAGCTGTCGGGTCTCAAATGCGTGCAATAGTGTGTGTATGTATGTGCGATGCGTTCTGTTGCCTTTACCTTTTTGGGGTGGCTATACGATGCGTACCTAAGACTGTGTAGGTTGTATCTGTGTGTATGATACTTCGTGACTGAGTGTACCATAGCTTGCGTGTGTGGGTGCCGTTTTTAATTGAATTCAACTGTCAAATGAGAGATTAACGCTTCTGCATTGACGCTGGCAGCGGCAGCGACGTCAACATTCGTGCCAACTACGTATTGGCCTTGGCGTTTATAATTACACAACGCGAATTCTCGTTCGGCCGTCGCTGCTGTTTGCTGTTTGCTGTTTGCTGTTGCTGTTGCTGTCGCTGTTGCAGTTGTTGTTTCTGCAGCCTTTGCTGTTGTTGCTGCTCTTCTTTGACTTTTACTTCTTCTTGTTGTTGTTTCTCGCTCACTCATTGTGTCCGTTGGGCATTTTGTATAAATTATGAATATGACGTTCAGCTCATGTCATGTGGCCATATGCAAAGGTAACATCCTCTCCTGTCACTGTCTGCGTGCGTATTTCTCCACACTTCAGCATGTGAGTGTGTGTTCCTGTGGGTGTGTGTGTGTGTGTGTGTGTGCGTGTATCTTTTTACACTGTAGGTCTGCCTGCCACTGACACCACTTGACACACGAAGCCTCCACTTGATTTTCTACTCGTTTTGACAGCCACCTCGACGGGAAAAATGGGGAAAACTGAAATTTATGCTCACTGCCTGGCAGCAAAATTTATCATTCAATTCAATTGAAAACAACTTCAGTGCTCGGGGAAATTTGCATCTCAAAAGCAACGGCTTGCAAAGACGGAGACAAGTGCAAAAAATGTATAAAATGTCCTTGAATACTTTGCACGTCTCGGCGTCGATTTCAAGGATCGTTTGACATTAATATGCATAACAATCACTTGAGTATTTATTTGTTTCTACACATGTGTGCGTGCATGTGTATGTAATGTAAATGTGTGTGTGTTCAGTGATAGACAGTTTGATGAACGATTCAATAGGTGATTTATTTGATTCCAAGGCGAAAACATATCTCCAGAGAATAAAATGTAGTTGTAAATGGATTAACTTTTCGTAGAACTTAAACTTCAACAAGTGGAAATTTTCACATCTGATGGAAATCCTATTTTTTCAGGCTTGTCAGTCTCAATTTCTTTTATTAAGTTTTTGATTCTTTTTAAATGTTTTTAAATATGTCTCTTATTAAATTGGGTTTTTAATTAGAACTTTATATTAATAAGGAACATCTTGTGTCTCTCCATCCTTTTGCCTTTAATACTTCACAAACTAAAGCTTACATATCCACCCTTTATCCTTTATTTTACCTACGGTATTTGTTTTAACTGTTGGTAATGCTTTAAGCCAATTTCTTGCAGTTTCCGCTGTATCTCATCTCAAATTGTATGATCTTCTATGGTCTTCTATGATCTTCTATGATCTTCTGTGATCTTCTATGATCTTCTATGATCTTCTATGATATTTCTATAATCTTATAGTTTTCATAATTTGTATTTTATTTTATTTTATTAATTATTATTTTATATTGGTTATATTTATATTTATATTTATACTCATCTGTGTATCAATTTCTTATACTTGATGCGCTGTACAGTTGAAGACCCATCAACGTAGTTATAAGTCCTGATTGAAAAGCTTACCGACTTATAGAGTATGTTGAATATCTTGAAATATCTTAAAATAAACATTAAATTTGTGTATTACATTACATTATGTAATGATTGCTTAATCTTAATCCTTACTTTTAAATAGGTACAAAGCATCATCGACGGCTTAAGATTAGTTGAATCCTTCGATGCAAATCATTAAGGTAAAGGACATAAAATCATGAATTATACGAGATATCAAAAAAGTTGCACAATTTCTAGTTTTTCTGTAACTCAACAACTCTTAATCAAAGAGATATAAGGATCCAGTTTTTATGAAAAATAAATTCTCATTTTTAAGGTACCTAAATATATATAATATGATATCTGGATTATCTTGACAAAGTTTGAAACACAATAAAGAAAAATAGGCATTTTTTCGGAGGAAAAATATCTTCATATTATGAAAAATGCGGCAGGGTTTTCACTTTGTTTTCACTTTGTTTTCACTTTGTTTTCACTCTAATTTTCAATTTTTAAGAAATTTGTAATATCTGAATTTAAAGAGAAATACAATCTTAAAGATTGTACCTTTTTAGAGTTTTGAAATCTATCAAAAGAGTGTTAGATTCAAAAAACTAAAGTAATAAATGATTATTTAACTTCTGCAGTTGGTCGTAGTCCTGCAGAAGGCTTATAAAAAGTATCTACAGTGTACGCAGCCATAAATATGCTCCATTCCACCGTGGAGTCCTAGAGATGCTTCAGCTGTGTGCCGGATGCCGCCCTATGAGCCTGTGTGTCCTTGCGACTCAGCTGGAAATGAATCCTCCTGGCGGAGTGAATAATTAATGTGTGTGTAGCATTTGTAGCTGTGGTTATGTCTCTGTGGTTGCATGCCACATGTAGTAACCAAATGGGTTGAGTATCTGCATTCTGCACATTCTAATGGAAGTAAATGTATGAGTGTGAATGTGAGAGAGTGTGTGTGTGTGTGTGTGTGTGTGTGTGTGTGTGTGTGTTATATATTTAAACAGCTTTTTAAGTAAGTTCCGTTTAAATTCAAACAAGTCTCAAACGGACAAGAGGTACAATTATTCCATTTGATAATCAGTTCCGTTTCCACTTGTTTATTCGCATTACACAAGAATAGCCGTAAAATTTAAAAATTATTTTGACAGGTGCGTTTATTACGACTTTTTCATGGCAATTAATATCACAGCCACCCAAGCAACCCGCTCGATTGCCCGACCCAAGACCACAATTGGGTGGTATGTGCTTTCAAAGCGACATTTGTCGGAAGGGAGCATAATTTATTAGGACAGCAAATGAAGATGAGAGAGAGAAAGCAATAAAAATGAGAAGAAAACAAAGAAAATATGAAAAAGTTAAGGGTATAAACAGAAGAGTAAACATGAAAGATTTGCGAATTATGAGGAATGTTTGAAAAGGCAAAGGCAACGACATCGGCAGAGTCAGAGGCAAAAAATCTGTGAAGTATCTTTTAATATTTAACCCTCAAAAACGCAGTGCGCGCATTCGTGTATACTTTTTGGTGCATGTGTATTTGTGTGCCTATGGGTCTGTGTATTGGATGTGCATGTATAGTCGAATACGTAATAAGCACTTGCGGTACACGTAAATGCGGCACTAAGTCTAAAGCTGAATGTCAGCTACAGCCAACAGCAACAACAGCAACAAGAGCAACAACAGCAACAGAAACAGCAGCAACAGCGACAGAAACAGCAACAACAACAACAGCAGCAACAACAACAACGCAACGAAAGCCGTCGGCTACACACTCTCAAATGCCACAAATACACGCGTACACACACCAACAAACATACTGCTGTTGACTCGCGTCGTTCATCGTTCCCATTTAACGTTGCGCACACACCCAGTGTTCAATTTAGTCAGGTTTTCTCTATGATACGAAACGCTGTGCAGTTCATTTCCTAGCGGGCTTTTCGCTCTGCGCTACTTCATTTCGAGCTCCGGCCCGGTCTGGCAGCATACAAATGTGCTGTTGATGTTAGCAGCGCAGCAACAGAAGCAAGAGCAGCGTCAGCAATAGCAGCAAGTTTCACGTCGTGCGCAAACATGGCGATGGCGTTGCTGCTGTTGTTGTTGCTTTTGTTGCTGTTGCGTTGAGTTTGCATTTGCTTTTTCGCATTTGGCCAGGCTATAGATGTAGTGAAATGTGTGTGTAAAACATTTACTTAGATTGCAGGCAGGCAGGCAGGCAAGCATTCGAGAGGCCGTCGTCCAGCCCCAGTGCAAGCCACACACTTTGCACACCCCGCACAGACACACATCCATATCCACCACTGACGCAAACGTCGACGTTGGCAGCGACTGCGGCATATTTACATTTTGATTGGGAAACTGCTGAGGCGCATTTTGACGCCGCATTCGTGGGTGTAGTTTAATTTGTTGTTGTTTTTGTTGCTCTTCATGTTCTTTTACTTCTTCCTCATGTGCTTTGCCGAAGCTTTTGTTGTTGCTGTTATTATTATCGTGCCTTTTTCGTTTCATTGCATTTTCAGAATAACAACAACTACTCACATACCTTTGTATATATGCGAGCGACTGTGTTTGTATGTATGTATACGCATACGAATATAAACGCATACCTTTGAAGTTTTTATTGTACGCGTGCTGCTTTTGTGTTATGTATTCTTTTTGCTTTGTCCAATTATAATTTGTTTCGATTTATCATGCGACATTATTGAGACAGGGAGAACGGCGCTTGATTAATTGTGCAGCCCACCAGTTTTCAAATCTCTAATCTTTTAACAATCGCTGTGCTATTTGTCATACGCTTTGATGCCCGCTTCGTCAATAAACATAATAAATATACCAAAGCGGTATTTATTGGAATGTTTTTATATGCTTCATATTTATTTGCTATTTTCGCTCAAACGACGAAACAATTTTTTTTTATAATTATTACGTAATGCTTGCAAAGGTGACAGGAGAGACGCTTTCCAGCTATAACCTGTGGGATTTGTCATACTGGCATTCGCACACACACCCGCACCGGCAGCAGTCACAGAACCCCTTTCCATACCCATACGCGTATCCGCATTGACACCCGCAGCCTCCTTCAACCCGATCTCCTTCCAATTATGACACTAATTAGTTTATGAATGTTACGCGACGCTCGCAGACGACGCCAGCAGCAATACCAGAGCGCCTGTTTTGTCAAGAGTGTGCGTGATGGTGGGAGGGGCTGAAAAATTCCAATTTGCCTGGCAGACTACCCACGGGATGGTGGATGAGGTGAGTGAGGTAAGTATGGTGGGTAAGATGGGCAATGGGTGACTGTTGGAAAGACCGACAGCCTTCCTCCCTTAGGATGTTGTGAAATGTGCAATTTAAAAGATTAAATTGTTGCCTCATTGTTGTGCTTTTGCTCTTTGCTGTTGGTGTTGTTGTTTTTGTGCTGCTGCTGTTTAATCTCCGGCGTAACTTTAAAACTTCATTTAAAATTGAATTTATATTGCTTGAAGTGCCTTTTGCGAATCCATCACCCCCGCAAACAAGACTTGATAAATTTGCATAATCACATTAGAAATGCTTCTAAGCCCATAACTTGAGGACGTGCGTACTAAGAGTCCAAACATGTGTTTCCTTAAAGTCAATTGGATTGACATCGTCGAAAATATAATATATATAATGTTAATTTTCGAAACGAGTTCGTGGTGAAGTTAGTCGAAGCCTTCACGATTATTTAATGTTTATGGCAACTTAGCCTGATTTCTGCCATAAAAAATAAGGAATATTCCAAATAAATATTGTATTATAATATCTCCCAGCAAATCGAATTATAATAATAAGTAATTTTAAATATTAAACTCACTTGTTAAGCTTAAATTTTCTTTAAATTTAAATTGCTTTAAATTTGGACTGAATGCCAATTAAATTGAAGGATGAACTGTCCTTGAACAGCAGACATTGAACATAACTTTAAATAAAGGCCACCCACACAATTGCATTCTTACAAAAACAATTTTATTTACAACTAAATAAACTTGTATTTAAACAATTCACATCGGAATTCTAGTTATAATTAATATAGACAATTTGAAGGCAAGTTCATTGTCAAGTTTTCAGTTTTGCTGAATTTATTTAGTTCATTAATTAAAGTCAATTGATGAATTCAAAAGTACAGCGAAAACTAAAAACAAACAAACACAGCAAATGGCGATAAGCATAAACATAACAACATTAAACAATAAATGCAACATTTGTCTTCATGCGAAAATAGCTAAAACTAGCCATAAATTAATCAAAATTATAGCCAGCATTTCGAGCATTGCTTTGCCGCGCCTTGTGTAGGCCTGACGCCATCTTTTAAAGTGATTTGTTACACCGATAATTGAAAAAAAAACATAAAACGCATACAATTACTATACTAGGGAAAATTATAAATTAAGTAAACCATTATTAAATATATTTATTAACAAGCATGTGAGTAAAAAAGTTTAATCTTTTCTAAAGATTTTAAAGTTTCTATTCAACAAATAAAGCTCAGATTAAAGGTTCCTACATACGTATGTATGTAAGTGTGTTCACATGCATTGTTTGTACGTATGTGTCTATTCTCTTACGCATCGGCAATGTCTCCACTTGTTGTTGTGGAGACATGGATTACCAATTGGACTGCTTATCGCAATTTTCCTCGTATTTTGCTTTCAACGCCGCAAAATAAAATTTGTCAAATATCTTTGTTGACAGCTCCAAGTGTCGAGTTATTTTCTCTACACTCGTGAGCTTCTCTACACGTCACGTAAAATGACCTTTCTTTCTTTCAATATTTCCTTGCATTTTCTTTGTTCTGGCAACAACACGGCTTGTGCTTAGTTTCCACAAATCCACACTGCATATTTTTTTAAATACATTAGTTTCTTTTGTGATATTTGTAAATGTAATTTTTATACATTTTCCTTTTATTATTACAATTTGACGCTTTCTATGTACATACATATGTGTGTGTGCACACACATTCATCTTCATGTAATTTATATGCTTGTAGACTTATCAGTTGGATTTGAGGCCCGTAACAGTCCAGAATTGCGGGTAATAATTCACGCAAATGAACATGAACATGAACGAAATGCACATAAACTAGTTCACTAACGACTGCAGAAACCTGATTTGAAGGCTTAACTATCTTCAAGGTAATAAACTTGCAGTAATTACCAAGCCTCTTTCCGGCAGTTGTGAGCTTCATATAAAAGTTTTATTATATGAAATTACGTACTAATTTTAACTATCGCCTGGGATTATCCAGACGCAATGTCAAGCTGTGTGAAATAAGTGATCAGCATAGATTAAGTTAAGTACGAGTACTGCAAGGATCATAAATCAAGTGCTTGACTATCATTGTCATTATCTCTGTTACAAGAGTGAAGACAGGAAATAATTTAAAAGGAAAAAATAATTAAAAATCTGAAATTGTGTCTTCTTTCTGTTAATCTATTCAATTTGCAGATATAAATGTAGAGAGTTGCCACTCATTCATATAGAAAACAAACGCAAGGGCTTCAAAATTAGAGTCTTTGTTTATTAACCAAACCTACATCTGGATGCATTGATAGATCAAATCAGAGTCAATATAATGAGCGGCTGTTAAGTTAAATAACCAAACCTACATCTGGATACATTGATAGACCAAATCAGAGTCAATATAATGAGCGGCTGATAACCCATAAAAATGGACCAAAATGGACTATCCGATATCCCAGGAAACACTCTTCCTATAAGACGACAGTCAACAAAAATCAGACTTGACTCTGGCAACGGATTGTGATGAAATAATATAATATTTGGCTCCTTATTTTAATCTTAATTTGTAACTAATTTATTACCTAGTCTCTAACTTCTATTACCTAATACCTATTTACTACTTAATCGGTAACATAATCTCGAAAAGTATTTAAATACTTTTAAATTTATAATATCCAATTTTCCCAAAGATATCCAAACTTTATTTCTGCTGGCACTTCCTTTTGAAGCTAAGGAGCTGCTATGGTAATTTCCCGAGGTACCACGAGGTACCACAGTACCACTGTGTATATGTTGTTGAAACATCCTCCAAATGTCATGACATTTGAAGCAGTGTAGATGTAGTTATGTTTTCTAAGGTCAAACCTTATTTTTGTCATCGGTGCAAAAGTAAGCTTAGAGCTTTCGAGCCAAGTTTGAGTTGTTAAACCTTTTAACCTTTAAAACTCATAAATTAATGAAAATCAGTCTGTCAGTTGATCACAAAGAGTTTCTTTTTACTTGTCCAAACAAATAATGGGCCATTATATCCTGGTATTGGGAGGCGTTTTGGCCAGAAATCCTTCAATTTTACAAAGCGAATTAAGAAAAAATAACTCCGATAAAAGTATGAAATACATAAAAACTTCATTCAATGAAGTTATTCAAAAAATTATAATAAATAATTTATTTTATTTATCTGGAAAAGTTTCACCTTAGTTTTTAAAAATTGTTCAAAGTTTCGCCATTTTGTTATAGACATAACTTTGTTTTTGTTATTAGATTTTAAATTTTAAAAATGACGTTTTTTTTTATCAAATTTAAATTAATTAAAAGTTTTACTAAATATTGAAATTTATTCTTATTACCTAATTCTATGTATAATTTGTTATTTCTAAAATCAAGATTTCGAAGCATCTACTTAAAACTTTTTAAATTCCCTTAAATCTTCTAAAAGTTCAATAAGATCCCATTAATTTAAGCCCTTAAATAAAATTTATATAGTAACCAGATTCCTGAACTTAAATATATATCATTAGTGCTCCCAACAAATCACTATATAATCCCTTCAAGTGACTGGGAAGCGATCACGACCACGCGAAATGAGTCAAATTTATGGCACTGCAGCAAAAGAAAAAATTTGTAGACATTTCGATATATATTAAGATATATGTATATGTATATGTATATATGTATATATATATATATATACATATATATATATCGGATATCTTAACATTATATATTTTATAAAGAAATAAACACATTTTAAACGAATCTCTCTGAACCTTTTACATTTCCCATTGAAGAGGCAAAAAAGAAAGCAACTTTTCCACAAAAATTGGAAAACTTTTAGTAACTTTTTTTCGAGAAACAAAAGAAACAGAAAAAATTCTCATCGAGCTTGTATAGAATTGCAGGAACTCCCTTTTCTGAAATCCTTCCTCTTCAATGACAAAACCAGATACCAAACACATCAAATATAAGAGGCTTACGAAACCCTTAAAAAGGAGAATTTCTCATATCCAAAGGGCGCACCCTTTAAAAATGAGGGAGTTCCCATTGTAACTTTTGGGGGTGAACGAAGGACTTAGCTTCCGTATTGTTTGTACTCGCCTGTCCGGCTTGAAAATACTAATTGCCTTTCAATATAAAAATGCAATTCGATAATCAATATTTCACCAATTGTTTAGGAAAATTTATAGATTTCAATTATTATAGAAAAAAAAAAATGTAGATTTTATTCCATTTTTTCCCGAGTCATGGTTTTCCAAATGATGGTGGTTTTTGTAACGTGAGAATAAAATGTATTTAAGGACAGGGGTTCTTCAGGATTAAAAATTAGGTTGGTTTCCTAGTTGCATAATAATGTAAATTATATAGAAACTTATACTGATTTTTAGAGAATGAACTTTATAAAAAATATGTTGGTCACACACCACAAGGAGAGTCGTTGAAGCTACGTAAATTGAAAGGATCCTTTACTTAGACTCAGGTTAGGACTAAGAATACATTTTTCTAGAGAAAGTCTTTTCTATATTTATAAGTTCTTTCACTCAGGTCTTTTGCATATCGCTTTTCGACACATAACCCAACTTTTTAATCAATTTTGGATGCTTCTCATCATAAAAATTATCGTCTTCGTTTTGAAGGGGGAAGCATCAGTTTTAGATGCTGCAACCATACAATCAAACTGTATTTTAATTACTAATTATTTAAACTATAATCTATATATCTATAATCGAAAACTTGACACTTTTAATATTGAAAAAAATACATGTAATTAATTTAATCAGTTTCCAAAAAAGCATCTTAGTCAAATTCGACTTCCTTACAGAAGAAGTCAAGAAAAGATGGGGACTTTCTATGGGGACTAAATCTATAGGGACTAAATCGATGAGAACTAAATCTATGTATAAAGTAAAATCTGTGGAATTTTCCTATTAAACATATATAAAAACCTTCGCATATTGTGAAATAAATTATATAAAAAATTAAGTTTAAAGTATTGTACTTTTTTAAAGTAAAGATCAGGCTTCAAATCATGCAGGCTGAACAAACACTTTATACTCAAGTCCTTAAAGTACTCAAACGACTTCAATTGACTTGGCGGACTGCAAACATATATTTTTGGGAACATTATAAAGGAAATGAGGAGAAGCTATCAAAAGATGTGGTCGGACATTTTCTCGCTGGAAGAGTTGCCCAGGACAATGGCTGACAAAGTGAATTACAAGGACTGCAGCGAGCTGAAAAAGCGCTTATGACAGGTCAAAAGAAACTGCACAGACATCCTAATTTGAGTTTGTATCTCATCTTATATTTATAGAACTTCCAAAAGGAAGAACAATGAAAGCATTTAACGGGACAGCTCAGAGTACATCCTGTAAGACCGCAATCGCTCCTTAGAAATTTTATCATTTCTTTTGTTGCATTTTAAACAAAATTTAAATAAGTTTAACAAACTGAATAATCAGTTATATATATTAAATATTCTATGCAAGAGACTGGAAGAAGAAGACAAGTTCAAATAATGTGAAGAAACTGACAAAATGAACACGCGAAGCAGAAGACAAAAATTGGCAACCCACGGAACTGGGGGACTGGGGAACTCTTAACTTCTAACAAGAGACAAGCTACAGCCAGACTACGGCCTGACTAAAGACAATCTGAAGCAAACACATCGAAATAGTAATTTATTTAAAAAATTAACCAAAAAAGAGAAAATCAAAAAATTTCTAAACATGCATTCGAAAACTGAAAATGATACAAACAAAAACTGCACGAGTCCGATTAATTTTGAAAATTATACCTTTGCCCATTAGAAAGGAAGTAACATCGTGTATCTCGAAGATCTCTTAAATTGGTGTATTAATATCAATAAGCGAGCCGAAGACTCGGCGCGGATCTCTTAAAGCTTTTGATAGTTTTTATGAAGACCAAAAATACAAACAAAAAAAAAGGCCTAAAGCCATTCTCTTATGGGCCCCAAGGCCCCCCTTCAAGAGGTAAATAAAATTAATTTTCGATCTTTGAAGCTTGCCTTTAATAAATGATGACGACCTTCGATTTTCTCCGGTCGGGGTCCGACAGCCATACGGAGACTGTAAAGTACATGCATGTGTATATGCACACTTATCCCCAGTGACTGTCAAAGTCTGATCTGCTGTCGGATTTCCTTTAACATTTTCCTCAGTTGGTGCCCTCTGGCCCGTCGCCTGTCTGAATACTGAGCATGAAATTGGCGTGAACATAAAAAAAAGTTGTAAGCGACTTAGATGAACTTTTGCGCAAGTTTTTTCTTGCCATCTCTGTCCCCCCTTCTCACACTCTTTATCTGTCTGCTTCTTGGCAAATCTGCCCAAGTTTTGGGATAACTTTTGCCGTTATTTTATTGAATGCCCCTTTGTCCCCATGGCAAAACTTTTTGCTTATTTTCGACTGTTACTTGACTGAAGAGGTATGCCAGGGTGTGTGCTTGGCCGCTCTCGTATGGATATCGCATGGCTACCGGTGCTGTCAGGAGGCAGGTTTAACCAAATAATTTATTATCGGTAACGCCGCTCAGGTTTAATTGAAACTAAAATATTTTTGATTAATTATAAGGCACAAGCAGCACAGCAGCAGCAGCAGCAACAGCGGCAGCAGCAGTACTAGCAACAGCAACAGCAACCACTACAACAACAACAACATAAGCAACAACAGTAGCAGAAGTAGCACTAGAGCCCGAAACCTTTTGTTTCCATACAATCTACGCGTAGCGAACATCGTCGGCACCCGAACGTCGCTCGGCCCGCGCTGCTCTCTCTCAAGGCTGTGGGTTCGGCTTTCGATATCATGCTGAGTGCTGCCAGCGTCGCTGCCAGTGTTGTTTTCGACGTCGTTGTCTTCATTGCCCAACCTTTTGGCCCCCTGCGCTAACGTCATTGTCCCTCAAGCGTTTGTCACAACATGTACATATATGTATATATGCATGCATGTATACTCACACACACAAACACCCTCTCGCACATTAATATATACACACTCGCCTATATATATAGTTTGGGTTTGGGTCTGCGCTATGTATTCGTCTCTCCGCTTTGCGTCACTCATTCGCAGCGCACACAGTTTCAACAATTGCCTTTCGCTTCTCAATCTGCCCGGCTGCTCTCAACGACCCTAACGTGTATATGTATATACACATATACATACGTATATATTTTGTTTGCTGTGCCTTTGCTTTTTGTTTTTGTTATTTTGCTTCGCTTAATGCTTTTGCCTTGCTTTGCTTTTGGCTTGGCTTGGTTTGACTTGCTCGCTGCATATGGCTTCGCAGTTGACGCTGCCGCCGGCGTCGCTGCCTCAGTTGTCAATTGCCTTACCTACTCCATTCCACACATCTTCGCTACGGTTACTCGCTACGGCTGCGGCTATGAGTGCGGCTGTGGCTGTGGCTGTAGCTGTGGCTGTCACTGGCAACCAGTTTGCTGTGACTGTGGCTTTAGCGCTGCTTCTGCCTCTGCTTCTGCTTTTGCCTTTGCCTTTTCGCCTATTCGCATGCTTGTTTCGTGGCGCATATCTTATATCTGGACAGTTAGAGCAGCAGCCCCGTTGCCTAATGTATGTACAAGTATACGAAGACAGCATATTATTTTTCTTTATTCCTTTTCCTATCTTTGCCTACCCCCGTTGACGTTTGTCACTTTGTTTGTTTGTACAATCTGTATCTATATACGTACACATGCATATAATGCATGCAGGATACACATATACAGATGTGTAGATGTGTATGTGTATGTATGTATGTCGAGAAAATTGCCTGAAACTATATGGAAAATGAGGACGAAGCGGGGCTGTGAGAAAACTCATTATTATGCTCTGAGCGGCAGTGAACGTTTTAGCTCTGCCGCCGTCTTTGTCGTTGGCTTCTCTGTGCACGCGTAGATAATAAAGCAACACACGCAAACAGGGTTGTCGAGTGCACACAGAAAATCAAATTTATAGCTGTTAAATTTAAATTCACTACAATACAAAAACAACATCTTAAAATCAAAGTTATAAAAAAAATGTGAAAATCCAAAAATGGAATTTTAATTAATTGAAATCACATTTATTAATTGTAGTTGGAATTTTAAAAATGGGTGACTACCCTGCTACGCTTGTGGCTGCATGCCACGGCCGGCAGCAACAGCTTAGGCAAGCACATACACACATACATATGTATGTACGCTCAAATGCACCTTTTCACATAAACACATACATGCTCACACACACACACACATCGAAACGTACACACATACTGTGAGGGCACATAAACATCTGCTGCTGCCGTTGACGTTGCTCGTAATTGGGAAGGGGCATAGGTATATGAGAGGCATGAGGCATGAGGCATGAGGCATGTGGCATGAGGCATAAGTATGGTTATAATGATGATGCTGAATGATGCTGATGCTCGCCTGTGACGTCACGACAATGCGTATTGGGAAAATCTACTGGCAGATACAACTACATAAGCGAGTGAGATTGTGTGAGTGTGTGTGTGCGTGTGCTGTATCTCGGCATGCGCCCTAAATACAACAACAGCCGCAGCAGCAACAACAACAACAAGAACGAATACGTTGAGTATAACTGACTCTGAGTTTGAGCTGCGCGCCGCTTGTGCTGGTTGCTTGTTCGGTCATTGCTTGCGGGACTTGTCGATGCGCGGAGAAGGAGGAACATCAACAGCAACAGCAGCAGCAGCAGCAGTGGCAGCGGCAGCGGCAGCAGCGAATGAAAAAGAGAAGAAAAGTAGGGAGAAAAAAAAAAGCATAACCACGACGTCGGCACAACACAAATTAAACTTAAATGCCCCCCCATTCACTTGGAGGTTGCTACTGGAGTTGCTTGCCTCATATTGTTGCTAGTGGGAATCGTTGTGCCACTGGCCACGACTTCGGCACAGTCACTATCATAGCCACTGCCACAGCTACAGCCGCAGTGGGAACAGCAGCCACAGCAACAGCCACAGCAACAGCCGCAGCCGCAGCCGCAGTCACAGCCGCAGCCGCAGTCAAAGCCACAGCAGCCGCAACGTCATCGTCATTCATCTGGGCAACGTTATTAGTTTCTCTTTCTCCTCTTGTTGTTGTTCTTATTGTTGTTGCATTTATTATTGTTGTTATTGTTATTGTTGTTGTTATTGCTGCTGATATTACTATTGTTGTTGTTGTGGCGCTTTATCGCATTTATTGCTGCACGGGGTCTCAATTAAGCTGTTAAGAGCAGTTGAGGCCAATCTATCGACTGAATTAAAGCCAATCAATAATTTACGACAAGCCTCAAGCCGCCAGACCTGAGGCTCGGACTCGGATTCAGACTCAGACTCAGACAGAGGCTTCGACTGGATTGAGTTAGAGACTGGATTGGGGATAGAGACTGGAAGTGGTACTGGGATCAGAGACAGGGACCGGGGCAGGGAATGTGAGTCGCTGTTGCAGTTGCAACCTGAAACCGTTGTGACAGGATGAGCTCAATCAAGGGGCATTTAGACACACGGCGAGTGGCCCGTTGCATTGCAAGGGGATGCGGCAAGCGTTCAACTGATGAGTCTCAACATCAGTTGTTGCCACAGAACATAAAATGGCGTTCACATGTGATGCCGCTCCTGCTGCCCAGCAGAATGGGGCAACATGCTGTGTGTGTGTGTGTGGAGTGAAACTGATCCATGATTCTCTAGAGAATTGGGAATATATCTCTAGCGATATGAAAGCGAGTTTTATAAAGTCAATAAATAAGGCATAACATGCAGGAGAACATATAAAATGCTTTAGGAAGGATAACGCAGTGCAGGCCAAAGGACATGCACATATTTAAAAAATATTCAAAATATGAAAATTTAATTTTCTTCTAAAAACATTCATAAAGGGCTTAGATTGATTAATTTTAGTATCATATATTAAATAGGAAATATTTGAAGTTTCCATCGATTGAAAATTTTGATTTCTGTTTAATTAAAATTTGAAAAGTTTTCCATTTTTACTCAAGATAATTAAGGATAAGCTGTTTTCCCCATTTTTTACTTTTTAACCTAGAGAATTTATTTTAAACTTAATATGAAGTTGAAGCTAATTTAATAATATTAAATATTTTATTATTTTTTTAATAAAATTGTTTTAAAGACTAGAAAAATTGTCAGACTCAAAGGTAATCAATAGGTAATAATAGGAAAATCGTCTTTAAGACGAACTTCAAATAGATTCCTTTAAAAATCAATCTTAAAACAATACTAACAATATAGTTTTCCAAGTTTTTGAAATATAAGAATTTAAAAACCGTTTTTATTTTTTCTTTGGGTTTTTAAAAAATTCTCTTAAGCTTCAAATTGAGAGACTAATTAAATTTAAGTCTTAAACCTTGAATACATAAATTTTGACACAAGACTTAAATGAAGAGTTCTATAAAATTATTATACTATTTATTATATAGATAATTAAAAAAAAATATAACAATTTTTTTTCAAAAGTTGCTAAAATATCCCAAAAGACCGTTTTGATTAAAAGAGTTTTATCGAAGGTAAAAGAAGGAAAATTTTAAAGCTTTTCCCGTTATTTGATTACCTTACAAAAAGTTTGTATAGTAATTAATACTAATTGTAGTATAATTTATACTAATTATACAGCATATATCAGTCATAAACAAAAAAAAGTTAGTATTATATTTTAATTATTTATTTACCACATAAAAATTGAATATCTGAAGATTGAAGAATAAATAAAACCAATTATATTTAAATATTATACACATGTTTCTAATATAATTGGGATTTTATTAAATAAAAATGGATTTCTTCTTAATATATAAATATGAACATGAGTCATCTTATAAATATACAAAAAATATACTGCAATATTTATTAAATATTAAATATTTATATTATGTAAATAAATACTAATATTATGTAATTATTCATATCATAAAATTATTAAATTTATATAATATTTGTATATATTTCAACACAATTAAAAATTTGTATTGAAAATACTGTTAATTAATATACTATTTACTAAATGTATAAAAATAATGAATTACAATATTCAAATATTTATTATTCTTTATTCTAAAGTTACTTGCTTATTTAATATATTAATTTATAGTGGGTATTGAGTACATACTATATATGAATAATGAATAATATAATAATAATAATAATGAAATATATAATATTGTACATTACAGTTATTCACGTTTTCTCTGTAGAAATATAAAAAATGAGTTGAGATGAAAAAAAAATTTAAAAATTTAAATACACTTCTTAATTAAGAAATCTGCTTTAACGCGAGATAATTAGATGAAATAAAAAATATATGAATAATTCTCGAAAAGATGAATCGGAGGATGTGTCATGGAGCAGAGGGTGCAATGATTCATAAGCAGCAAAATTTAATCTTTTTTTTGGTTTTTTCAAATTTTGACTCAATGCGGTTTAAATTATTTTTTTTTTTTTTTTCTTTTTTAAAATAATTATTAAAAATATGAAAATGGAAATATTGCCCACATGGCTTAAATTTATGCAAAAACAATTTTAATGTTTTTGAAATAAATTTATTTGATTTTTAAGCTGAAGTAAATATGTATATTAAGAGAAGGTCATTGTTTTTAGATAAGTAAGTCAAAGTAAATTTAAAATTACAATTTAAAATTAACAATTGAAGTAAAAGTTTGATCAGAGAGAAAACTACATAAAATAAACTTTAACTATTCCAAAGTTATTTTTTATTCAAAATTTTTTAACTAGAAATTTTGGCACATGCTTAAAAAAAAATATTAACAAAGTAACACATAATATAATAATAGAGTAAATATATAAATAAAATATTACATTTCCATGTTTTAACCCAATAAAATATGATGTGTACGGAAAGTTCTGATATGATATATAAACTCAGAAATTAAAAACACAACTTTTTAAATATAAAAATTAATAAAAAAATTTCCATCTTTACTATTGTATGACTCTAGCATATGAGTAAATTAATATCAATGTTTAAATTAAAAATAAAAGAATATTATTTTAAAAGATAATCCACAAGAAAGAACAGCTTTGAAGAGCCTAGCTGAGCCATTAAGATCTCGTAGATTTAAGAGAAGACATTCCAATGATCTCCCTACTTGTAAGATTGGTTAAGACTTTATCAATTATTATTAGCTATTAATAATTATATAGAAGGTCACTTTTGTATCCATACTTCTTTTCCCAATTCTATGCGCCCGGTTGAGCTTAGAAGATACTGACAAGTTCCGGCGTAATAAATAAATAATTGTTGTTCAAAAAAAAAAAAAAAAAGAAAAAAAAATATTTTTCTTAAAAAATTTAAAGCGTTTCTTCTTTTGGACAAAAAAACATCGAAATGTAAAAATAATCTGCCTAAATATATAAAATAATATTTTGTGGAAATTCAATTAAAACCGTTTTTATAAAGTATAAAAATATTTATCTAAAACTTATCTAATTAAGATATAAAGCGAAATTTTTATCAATAAACATTGACTTTTTTTTGGATAAGCCAAGTGAAGGACTTCTTAAAGTAATTATTTCATATCATATCTGAGATATTCAGTTCTATATTTAATTCAATTTAATCACTAACAAAGGTATATAAAAATAAGTAAATTCAAATATTAAACACTTGGACTTAATAAATATGTATATAACCCAAGTATGAAGGTTTCTGTATGTTTTGAGTCCAGAAGTATCTTAAAGATACTTGCTTACAACAGAAGAAGTAAATAAAATAATAATCAACATGAAAAACAAAGAAAATTAATTATATACATATATAATATATAATTTATAGATTAATGTTGATCAAAAAATTGTATTTCATTTTCTCTCTTAACCAAAAAGAAGGAAACACAGGAGAACCAAACTATACATAAAGGTCAAATATATGTGCATATATATATATGTATATACATATGTATATATATATATTTATATATATGAGTTTATATTTAAGCATATAGGATTTGGCTTATAAAGATGTGTATTTTCCTTATCCATGTATGCGTAGATATGCGTGTGTGCGTGTGTACGTGTTAGGTCTACGTGCAAAAATGCAATTTCTGTTTACGAACAAACCGCACTAAAGGCAGCAGAAAATAAAAACAAGCAAAAAGTAAGGAAAAACTATAAAATTTGTGAATAAAAGAAAACGTACAAAATCCTAAGGAATAAAATGAGAAATTTCAATAAGTAAAATTAGTAAAAAATAGTATTTTTTTTTTAAGAATAAAACTATTTGAAATACATTTCAGTTAATAAAAAAACAATTAATCAAAAATCAAAGTATAAAGCATAAAATGTCCTAAACGCTTATAAAAAATTGTGTGTCAAATTCAAAAATCAAAAATTAAACAACATAAAGATTGAAGCTTCTGTTGTTTAACTAAAAACCTATCATCTAATATTATAATAAAGCAATTTATAAAAAGAAAACGAAAGAAAAAAACTTCCATTTTATGTCAAGTAAAATATTTTATTTCATCGTCAAATTTTGGAATGTAAAAATTAAATTAAAAAAAATGAAAGAGCAGGCGTTGAATTACTTTTTTAAATAATTACCATTTCCTGAGACGCCCCTTTATCAGCGGCTTGTCACCTGAGAGGCAGCAGAGGACTCAAACCTTAAACATGAACGATATAAGGGTAACACTGAAAAACCCCAGCAACGATATATAAGGCTCATAGTTTAGTGTAAAACTCTTGGGAATCCAATGAGCAGCCAAACGTAGCCAATGTTAATGGTACGTAAAAATATACAGTGGTGTGTGTGTGTGTGTGTGCTCATGTATACAAAGGCAAACTTACCTACCCTTGATTAGCTATGTATAAATGTAAGTAAATAGGTACATAGCTAAACGTGTATATAAAATAGTATTGGTACAGAAGTGTACACCTTTTTAAAACTAGTAGCTTACTGGAATATAGAGGGACTTAAACATATACATATGTATGTATGTATGTATATTAACTTAAGTATACACACAACCAACGAAACTATTTATAGTGTCTTTATATATTACATTAAGCTGCGTACGTAAACTCATACCATAAACAGACATAAATATATACAGGCTTATTTACACAACGATCAAAGGCAAACTGTTGGTAAAAACTCTTCTACTATGTACACACTTAACCCATATGCTGCTCCACAGCAACTCATTCATATATGTACTTTGTACTTAATATCTGCGTGAGTGCACACTTCTTCAGTAACAAAAAATGTGTGTGCTGCATATAGAGGCGTTTATATAAAAGCCGAACTTATGTACATAATGAAATAGTCGACAGCCCTTTCCTTTCACACAAATGTACTGAACGGCTGCGAGCAAAGAAACAAAGAAACAGCAGGCGCAGCAATATACCTAAAAGGCAATACCAACGGCTGTGGCAGCGCTAGACATGCTTACTCAGTATGAAAGCAACTTCGAACGAGAACGGTTGGTATCTCGGTCGCAAGCAGCAAATGAAAAATATAAAGATATCACATTCGGGAGTGTACTCTGCTTCGTATGAGAGCAACAAAAGAGACCAACGCAGCTAAAACAGACGACGAAAACGACTTACACGAGCTATCGTATACGCGAGAGCGAGGGCGCAGCAGTTGCACGCCCAGTGTGAGCGAGATAGCATTGTAACAGCCACTGAGCGCACAGTTGTCAAAAAGGAAAACGAAAAACAGGCTGCAGAGGGCAGGCAGTTGGCCGTCGTGAATGTAAATAGGCGTTGCATATATGTGTGCGTGTCGCGAGTAAATAAGCCAACGTTGGCAGCGCGGCAGCTTCAGTTGAACGCGGAACGTTGAAGCGAGTGGAAGTGCACGCATTGGATTTTTAAAAATTGAGTGTTTCAACTGTAATACAGAGTACAGAAATAAAGTGTATAATTGTTTAAACAAAACAAAATAAAAATATTATAAATAATAAAATTATAAAATAAAAGTAAATTAAAAGAAATAATTATATCATTGCATTACCCACTGATAGAAATTTCCTTTGTGTCTCGTGTGACAAATGCCGAAACAAGAAAAACAACGATAGCTGAGGCAGCAAACAGCCTGCGCCTTATATACTCGACATCGTCTATGTAAGCGTCGCGGTCGAAGCTGACGTCGCAGCGCCCATCGACATCGTCTATATATTTAATATATAAGCGCGCGAGTGTGTTTCGTGTTTGTGTGTGCAGAAAACATAAGGCAAAACATAATACACAATAAAGGTGCTCACGAAAGCAAACAACCCAAAGTGACAGCCGCAGCAGCGCTCGAGTTTCTATGCTGGCGCTGGCGTTTGTGTTTTTGAGTTGGGAAATATCTAAAGCGAAGAAGAAGTAGAGGAGTAAAGTGTAAAGCAAGCAATAAAACGTAACAGCGCAAACAGCTGAATCTGAAGCTGAGGCTGAAGAAAGAATGAAAGGCACAAAAAAAAATGTTGTGAAAATCTAATTCAAACGAAACGAAGAATAAAATAATAATGCTATATGTGTGTTGAAATCGTGAAAGTGTGTGTAAAAATGTGCCAATAACTGCACTTTGGAGTATTACAACAACGACAACAACAATATCAACGATAACAACAGCAATTGCAACATCAACTGTATCGCGTTTTGGATTACGTTTATAATTTGCAGCAATTGGATAAAAACAATAACAAGAGCATAAAATGCCGCGCATTTATTTGGATTAGCAGGCAAACGAGCCCACAGGTATAAACATACAGTATAAAGAAGAAGATGCTAAAAACACAAACAACTCAACTTAGAGAGATTTCAATTGCTTTGCTCGTGTATTCTCTCATTTCTCTTGCATGGCCGCTCTCTCTGTTGCTCTCTGTCTCTCTGCAACTTTCCTGATTTGAATCATTTTACAACACTAACGCTACCGGCCTTTCGTCGCACAGCTGTTGCGCTAAGGCCCCAAAAATCTCTCCCACTCTCTAATTTTATGCAACCACTCACTTACATACACATACAGAGACAGACATATATAAATATATATATATACATACATATACATATTCGAAGAACAACGGTTACCTAAAACCGCCCGTCGTCTCAGCTCTTACTTTGTCACCCACGCCACAGCAACAAGAAGTAAAATAAGAAGAATAAAACAGCAGCTGAAGCAGCAACAGCTTTTACCCCCTCTTCGCTTTCAGAGTGTAGATTGCGATTGGTAATCGAGAGCTTTGCTCTGCACCAATGCATGTGTGTATACACGTGTTAACGGCTGTACATATGTAGATTTACTGTGTATATAATCGTGTATGATGTGCTTTACTTTAAAAAAAATAAAGTTATGTGTATATAAGAATGTATATGCAATGTTATCCTTAAATTTTCATTTTATCATTTTTACCAAATGGAAGCAGCCACTGTTTGGGTCTGCTTAAGCGTATGTTATGTGTTTGTGTGTGTGTGTGTGAGTGTGCGTGTGCGTGTGCTCCTTTGATAGAACAGATAAAGTCTTGCAGGCGTCGCAGTTACCCTACGCGGTCACAGTCAAAGAGATGCATTCTTTATGCCCTCGCGTAGCGGTCGTCTACAGTCGCGCATGCCGCGAGCCGTTCTCCTCGTTTACTCACGTGAAATTCCGCTGCTTGTCGTTTTAATTTTTTTCTCGTTTCTTTTTCTTTTTATTATCCTTTTCATGTTTCGTACTCACATTTTTTTTGCGCGCGCTCGTTCGGTTTACTTATATGTACGCCCTGTCTCTTGTCCCTCGTTCCTTATCCCAGGCGCTTGCTTTTGGTTCGGGTTTGGGTTTGTGTTTGGGTATGGGGAAGGGTTAAACTTGGGTACGCTGTGCGTTTACCGGTGTACAAATATGTGTGCGTGAGTTTGTGTGTGTGTGTGTGTGTGCATGTTTCAGAGTCCTCGCTTAAATTTTATGTAAAAAGGATTTTAAAGCATTATTGTTCGTTTGGATGGTCTGTACGATGCCGTTGAATACATTTCATATTCATTCATATTTCCATTTGCTGTGAGTGCGATTGTGCGATGGTGTGTGTGTGTGTGTATTTGTGTATGTCGGTGTTTAAGTTCTTGCTGTTGGTTGTTGCCTTTCCTGTTGATGGTCCGAAAAGTTTTGCCGAAAACTTTTCACAGCGACTTTTACTTGCGCGTTGATGCAAAAACAACTTGAAATTGTTCTGAAATATGTGTTTAACATTCCATTCAACACTCGCATTTAATTTATATTTTTTTGTTATATAATAATTTCCCTTTGCTCAGTTGTACATAACCCAACTTATTTGCCTCTGAACATCCCTGCAACTTGAAGCTCCCTTGAGTGCTATGTATTTCAATACATGCATATATATTTGTGTGTGTGTGTGAATGTGCGAGTCTGTGTGTCTGTGTGTAGAGGGTCTCTTTTTTAGTCTTTAATGTTCCCATGGCAATCAGGAAGGAAGCGAGGGGCAAACGGTGCTCTGACTGGGGGTTGGGCACAAGCATCCATTATCCATCGACTGATTGCATATAATGGCCCCAATCCCGAGGAGCTCAGAATCTGCTGCTGCCTTTGACCAGTGATTCAACAGTTTGGCTTCTTAGTTGGTAATGATATGGGAATATCATGAATATTACATGAGTTGCGAATCAAATATTAGAGAACACACTTTGACTCCTTCATAGGACGAAGAACTATCAGTAATAATAAATATATAATCTACACAAGTATCTAATGTACCTTATATACGTCAGTAAGTAGATTTATATTTTATTGCTTTAAGCTTTCGGCTTTAAAGTTCACAATCAGCATTCGGCGAGGCCAAAGACTTCTACTCAGAACTGCAGACGCTTTGCTTTGATTTTTAGCTGAATTCGTCGAGTGTTTTTCAAGTGGAAATTTTAGATGTGTTTTTGGGAAGTTGAGTGTGTTTTATTTTGTTGTGAGATTAAGAAGGATTGTCAAAGGGGCAAGGTAATAGAATGCCGAATAAGGAATCGCATTTGTCTCTCCCAAATGGAATAAGGAATGTCTGCATTTAAAATATTTAAATTAAGTTCCACTCTTCACCAAACGAACGGCCAACTTAACTCATTACTTTTAATGTGTTTTTAAGGCGCCGCGAAATATTTGTGCAGGCGTTTGAAATGCGCGAAGGGGCGGGGCGGGGCGGGGCGAGGCGTTGAATTTGTAATTCCTCTGGTTGAAAAGTTCCTAACTTCAAGCTGAATATTGCATAGTTAATGAGAAGTTCCTAATTTTAAGCTTAATATTGCATAGATCTGGACGTGACTCGCGTTTACACGATGAAATTACAGAACCGGACGACCGGCGACCAGACACCTTTTTTCGCACTCAAGTGCTAATAAAATAGACACTTCATCGTGTAAGTGCGAATTTTTGTGCTCTCTTTTATCTTGAAATTCTCATTCCTCCTGTACCTTCGATTGACTCGCTCTCACTCACTGACACAAACTCTCGTTCTCTCTCTCGCTCTTCCTCTTGCTCTCTTATCTTTTAATTATGCATACATGCATGCATCTCCGCTTCACATGCGTGTGCATGTGTGTGCATGTGTGTGTGTGTGTGTGTGCATGTGTGTGTGTGTGTTGATATTTGCATTTGTTATTTGTCGCTGACTGCATATTAAATTTCCATTTGTTAATTTTTTTCTTCTTCTCTCTCTTTCCTTTTTGTTTTGCAGAAAACAAAAGCGATTTTAGCGCGACTGTTATTATTATTATTATTATTATTATTATTATGATGACGCCGGAGTCGAAGGCAGCAACATCAACAGCAACAGCAACAGCTACAGCGACGACAACAACAACAAGCACAGTAGCAACAACAACTACAATGGCGCATACACAAAAGCCAACAGCAGCGGCAACAGCAACGGCAGCAGCAGCAGCGACTGCGACAGCCGCAGCTGCGCCAGCGTCGACGCTGCAGTTGTCAGTGACTGTGAATGGACAGCAGACGGCGACGACTAAAACGAAGTCAGCCAAAAGCTTTGTCAGCAATGTGAATAACAACAATAGCAAAAGTAACAACAACAACAACAGCAGCAGCAATAATAATAACAACAACAATAACAGCAAAAGCAGCGGCAACAACAATAATAATAATAACAACAACAACAGCAGCAGCAACAGCAACAAAAAGCTGGCAGCAAACATAACGGCGAAAAGTGTTGATAAAATGCAAATGCAGAAACAGCAACAAAAACAACAAAAGCAACAAAACATTGCCGCGAACAACGCTAAAGTAAAAAGTGAAAACGCAGCAGCAACAACTACAGGAACAGCGGCAGCAACGCAAATAATAACAACAACAACAACAATATCAACTAATGCATTCACAACAACAACTGCAGCAACAACAACAACAACAGCGACAGCAACAGCTACAACTGAAGCAACAGCAACATCGCTTGAGAGCAGCAGCAACATTAAGAAAGAATCAACACCTCCAGCAACGGCGCCGGCAGCAAATGTTGCCGAGGGTAACAGTTCATCATCCGCCTCGTCATGTTCATCAACCTCATCGTCCGCTTGGTCCACAACAACATCGACGAGCTCTGAGGATGCCGCCGATGAGGAGCCAACGGCAGAAGAGGCGCCACCAACAGCAGAAGCAGCAACAGCAGCTACAAAAGCAACAACAGCCGCAGCAGCAGCAACAGCAACCACAAGGGCAACAGCAACAACAAAAGCAGAACCAACATCAGCGGCAACAACACCAACAACAACAACGTCAACATCAATGATGATGACAACGCCACGCCCCGTGCTTCTAACTGCCGTCAATCCGCACATAATCTGCCACTTGTGCCAGGGATATCTGATCAATGCGACGACCATCGTCGAATGTTTGCACTCATGTAAGTACAGTACAGCATAGCTCCCAAGTGCCCCCAACTTATTTACCCCTCGCTAGCCCCTTTCCCTACCCTTCAGCTCACACATTACATTTTGCAATTTCCCCTCTTGCGACTAATTAGAAAACTGGCAAAAGCCTCCACTCCTCAAGGGGGTTCAATGTGCGAAGAAGCGGGGCATTGCGAGGAGGTTGGCAGCGGGAGGGGAGGAGGTTTGACTGGACGAAGTGGCAGACGAGACGCAGATGCTGCTTGGCGATAAGTTAATGGGCACCATTAATGAGCCTTCGCCTTTGCATACACAACAAATAACACACAGCACACTCAACATACAACATTTGACATACAACATACAACATTTGCCATGCAACATTCAACATACAACATAACAGATAGAGGATAGAAAATATATATATATGCAACTTTGGGTTAAGTACTTGCCACAAGATAAAATACCGTTTGAAGCGAGGGATAAAGAGAGAGAGAGAGAGTGAAGGATGGACTGAAGGGGGTTAAAGGATAGAAGCTAGTGGAAGAGGGGGGGATGGGGAGGCGAGGTACTGACTGACTGCAGTGCCATATATGGCAAGATGTATGGCACGTATGTCAGACTAAATAATTACAAATGGTTCTAGGTTTTGACTCTGGACGGGGGTACGGAATAGGTTAATAACTAACTGAACCATAAATCAGGCAACTTTCAGCTGTGCAGCAGAAGCAGACGACGCTTCTTGTTAGCCACAGAAACTGCACTTGCCACAATGTTGAATGTTGTATCTTGTATGTTGTATGTTGTATCTTGTATGTTGAATACTGAATGGTGAATGTCGAAAAACCAGACACTGAAATGAGGAAAAGTTCAATTTTCCATGAAATTCGTTACTTCAATTTCCGGTTAGTCGACCTTTTCTATTCTTTATTTCTCCTTTTCGCTTTTTTCTTTCTCTCTTTTTATCATTTTTCCACTCCTTATTTTTTTTTTATATTTTTTGTATTTATTTATTTCTTTTTTACCACCAACGACACTTGAATCTTTAGTTGCCTTTCAATTTGTGGCAGTTTGGGGGTTTTTTAATTTAAAAGCGCAGCCAACTTAATGACCTTCCATTTGAGAGGTTGCCAGATCGCGTTCAGAAATGCATTTGTTTATGTTTCGCGTGTGTCGCGCGACTGGAAGCTGACAGTTAATGACTTTAGCTGACTAATGAATCAAGTTGCCTTTCTGAACGGGAGCTGGAACTGGAACTGGTACTGGAATTGAAACTGGAACTGGAACTAGTTTGAAGGTAGCTTTAAGAACTGAAACATGCATGATGAAAACGAAAAGGAAAAGTAAATCACTTCGAGTTTAAAATCTGTTTTTTTATAGTGTCTGATTTAATATAGAATTTGTTCATTCATTCATTTGGTTCATTTTCGTTTAAAATGAATACTCAATTGCAGCCCACTTAGCAAGTTCCCAAAGTCAATCAAGTTCATCGAAATCATTGGATAAAAAATAAACTTCGAAATGAAGTAAAGTTTTTGTTGCTTTTCGATTTTTTTGCCTGACAAAACTTTTCTTGATTCACTTTCGACTTCTTATCCCAGTTTTATTCCCCTCCATCTTCATCCAGTGTTCATTTCTTCAAGCACTCAATCGCAGCCAACTTAATGAGTACATGAAACTATTTAGAGTTTCCCTTGAATTGTTTGTGTTTTGTCGTTCATCAAATGTTGACACATTTATGTTCTCCAAATATTGGAATACAATTCATTCTCTCACTTCCACTTCTGCTTCCTCTCGCTCTCTCTCTCTCTCTCTTTCCCATCTTTGTTATCTATTGTTATCTGAATCCCCGCTTCGCTCACTCCCTCTATCAATTCTCATTTGCAATGACATCCCAAAACGACCATTAACTTCATTAAAATGAATGCACTTTGCTTGATTCCCCCTCCGGTTGACAGTCATTCATTCAGTCAGTCCATCAGTCCGTCAGTCTGTAAATCTGGGATCCAATGTGTCGATGACATGGCTTTGAGTTTGAGGCTCATTTAAATGTGTTGCCAGAACGACACATTGAGAAGCTCTCCCTACCCACCTCTCTCCATCTTCCTCTTTCTTTCTAACTTTCTCTATTGCCGTCTCCCTCACTCCAGCTCCCATGTGTGTGACGCCGTTGGCGTCAGTGTCTAGTAAATGGATGCCTGGAACAGCTGCTCTTGCCATTCGGTTTGCTGTTTTGTTGTTTTACTTTGTTGCATTTGCAGTTATAGTTGTTGTTGCTGCTGCTGCTGCTGCTGTAGTTGCTTCGGGCTATTTGAGCGACAACACTCAGAGCACCCAAACCACCCACTCATCCAATCAGACGCACACCCAACCACATAGTCATCCACACGCTTCACTTGGCCTCCCATTGCCATTCCCCAAAAGTGACGGACAGGCGTAACAGGCGGCGAGTCGTATGTGTACCCTCCCACACTCTCTCCTGCCCACCCACTCTGACAGTGTCCGAATCTTGTCTGGATACCCGGGACCACCAGAGCCTGGTGCAGAGTCCACTGGCGCGTTGTTACTCTCCTGTTCCTGTCGCTGGGTGACAGTTGTACTCCGGACAGTGGACCAGACATTCGCATTGACATTAAAGTCAAAAAACAACTTTTTCCGCCTTTTTTTTTCTCGTTTGCTTTTCCCCCGTCCCCCACACATCCCATCTCTCTGCTGCTCTACCTCTCCCTCCCTCCCTCCGGTTGTATTTTTTTGGGCCCGTGGGTGGGTTTGTCTGAATTGAATGACCGGATTTTGTTTCGTTTCCTTTTCTTTTATTTTCGTCTCGTTTTCGTATTCCGAATTCACATTTTGGCTACAGCGGCCCAAGGCATAGGACATTGTTCGATGGGCTGAGGGGGGAAAGTAGGTGGAACGGGGTTATTGGTGGGTGGTCGTATGGTGGTTACGGTCTGTGTTTCGTCGCATTGGGAATTATAATTTTTGTTTATTTTTTTTTTTAAGATTTTACATAATATTCCGATTCACTTCAAAGATTCAAAAAAGGTGACCAAAGTCGTCCTGGACACAATCTAACCAATTTCCACATTTTCCACAATTTGTAACCGTTTTCAACATTTTGTCTTCTCTTCTTCTTCTTTATTCGCAGTCTGCCATAGTTGCCTCATCAATCACCTGCACAAGAAGCCCTATTGTCCACGCTGCGAGGTGGTCATCAACAACGCCAAACCCAACATCAAGTAAGTAAAAGCAGTCACCTTCAAGACGTTCCCCACACAAAGTGAGACAGACAATGAGAAAGAGTGAGATGGGTGAGAGAGAGAGGAGGGTAGTCCGTTTGGTGGATACAATGGAAAGACACACTTGAGGCTTCACATTTGTCAATGCAATTGGATAAACAACGCCCCGAGAATCCCAGACTCTCTCAGACAAGAGTCCAGTCCAAGAATCCGGGAAATTTATTGTTCGTAATACTCTCAAGTGGGGGAAATAGATGAGTGCGTTAATTAAATAATCAAATGGGGAATAAATTATATCCAGACATGGGAAGAGACTTTGAGCAAAAAAAAATATGCTGAGATTATAGGAAAATTTGTTTAAGGCTGTGAAGACTTCGCATTATTTGAAAGACGCATAAACGCGAGTCAAATTTACTTTCTTATCATTTGTCATGATTTGTGCTACGCATAAACTAAATGTTTTTTTTTGGGCCACGAAAATAAACTTCTTGGTTCATTATCTTTTTTAACATTAATTTAAAAATAAAACTGAAAAAAAAACTATCACGAATTTAACAACGCATAAACGAAGATATTTGAAGTCTTCTGGTTGAAGTTGTGTTTAAGTATTCCAAATCAAATTTATAGAGCTTAAAATTTTTTTTAATTAAATTTTTTAATTTTAATGCTAAATCTTAAATATGAAGTCTGTAGTTGGCTGAGTATTTCTTTTTTAAGTTTTTAAATGTATCTGCTTTATTACAATTTGTACAGCGCATAAACATAAATTTCCTCCTAAGAAAATCTACCAAAGGTTGCCTTAACTTTCAAGCAGCATTTCTTTAAGAGAAAACCTTCAGATCATGAATACAACAACGCATAAACTAAATATGTAAAAAATGTATAATTTTCATTAATTTTTAATTTTTTACTTAAGTTTCTGTAAATCACGGATTCGAGCGCGCATAAACTCCTCACTTTGCAGTTCATAAAAAATCATTAAGAGCTAGAAATATATTTTTCAAGTCCCGTCGTTAACCGTTTGACACTTTCGATTGTTAGCCTACCCACCCCCACCCCCACTTTTTGCCTTCCCATCTCTTCCTTTATCCCGCCTTTAAAACAGGCAACAACTTAACAGTTGACCCTTTGAAAAAGACCCACAAGCACGAAATTCAAACTTGGAACTTGGGCTTATTTTTAGTGTGCCTTTTTTTTTTTTTGTAGATGTTTTTTGAGTTTTTTTTTTTTACTTGTATTTTTTTTTCGTCTTGTCTGCCACAAGGAAAAAGCAACAAGCAGCAAGCAACGTAGCAGCCATAAGGTAGCGAGAGAGGAAAGAGGGAGAGTCACTCTCGGTATAGCAAGGGGGTGGGGGATATTCCAGGGGTTTCCGTGTCTGTTCCTGTTCGTGTCTGTGCGTCTCATGGCTTTGTTTCTGCTGCTGCTGCTGCTGCTGCTTCCACAGCTGCTGCTGTTTCTGTGCTGCAAGTTGCCAGTTGCAAGTTTGCTTGTGATTGCTGTCTGCCTGCTGCCTGCTGCCTGCTGCCTGCCTGCTGCTTGTTGCTTACTGACTGCTGCCTTCTGCCTAGTGGCTGCCTGGCTGCCTGCCTGTCTGTCGCCTGTTGCCGTCGGCGGAGCTGAGCAGAGGACCCGCCCGTTAATTATCTGTGGAGCCTTTCGATTTGAGGTTTTCTTGGAAATGCGTTTGCCAAAGTTTCCGTTTTTTGTCGTTTATCAGTTGGTCAGTTTCCTTGTCTGCATCGTTTTTTTTTTCTTCCTTCTTCCTTTTTTGTTTGGTTCATTTTTTGGTGGTTACCTGCCTCGTTTTTGGGGGCGTGAAAAACGAAACAACAACAAGAACAAAAGCAACAAAAATATGGCGGGCGACAAGTTAACTTTTCATTATAATAAAAATAAATAAACTGCCATTTCTTTTGTTGCCTTTAACTCCTTTTTCCTTTGGCCAGGATTAAACAATAAACTTTTGCCATAAATTTAATTGGAGACTCGTGAGCTTTGAGATTTTGAGACTGTCTGGCAACCACGTACAAAACCCACTTGTCTTGAGCCACACCCTTCTCCTACCCCTCCATCCTTTGGACTCGCAGTTTTGCTGACTTTACACCAATTTCGGTGGCTCCACCAAATGGCAAAAAGGTTCCATTCATTCATAGGTTCTCTTTTGGCTTTACCCTGATTATCCACTTCTGGCTTGTCCCCCTCCCCATCCCCTTCACCCATAGCAACCCCTCTTATCCAACAATTTCTTTCATTCAGTTATTCATTATCTTTCAGTGTTGCAGGCAGATTACAACCTGACTTGTTGTGGCACAGGCAACAGCATTTTGTGTCTGTGTCTGTGTCTGTGCCTTTGTGTGTGTGTGTGTGCCCAAAGGGGAGGTTGACGCTTTGTATAGCTTCGTTCCCTTAGCCATGGGGTGGCAACCCGCGGGTGGTACACTTAGTGTACATTAAAGCTGTACCTTAAATTGATTCGCTCAGCACGAACGTGTCTTTCATTGCGAACGTGTGTACAAACACTCAAAATAGATGAACAAATAGATAGACAGACGAGCAAAAATAGAGAAAGAGAGAGAGTGAAGCAAAAATTGATGAAGGATGAAGCAAGAGGAGTGACGGAATGGTGGAGTGCAGGAGTGGTGGGTGAGCCACATAAAGTCCAAATATTTGGCAGGCATCAAATAAAGTTAACCACCAGTTCCTCCAAGTTACGAGCCGGCAACAAAGTTCAATTGAAGGTGCCACATCCCACGTTCGACGTCGACGTCAGTTGTTGGCCCTCAGTTTATCGGCCAAGTTCTTGTTGGCCCGACCACAATTACCGCACAGAAAGTTCTACAGATTCATCTGAAATCCCCTACCTCACTCGCATCCTCCATTTCCCTTCCTTATCCTCTCCTCTCCTTCTTCCTTCTGCCCTTCTCAAATTGCCCTTAAACTCATATCCTTAGAAGGTTTATACAGTTGACTTGATATGTGAACTTTTTCCTTTTGGGGGTCGGAGAGTTTAAGAAGCGGAACTTCAATTGTTTAGATACCGTTACATACAAAAAAAAAAAAAATCTAAAACTTTAAAGTTTTGGATGTCCGCAATCCCCCAGATAAACCCAAACAATCATTAGAGGAATTTCATTTCATTTTCCGCAAAAATCACCTTTAAAAAATAGCTTTCAGTTTATAAACTTCATTTCTTAAATTCAAGCGAAAAGAATGAATATTTTTCTCATTCATTTCTAAAATGAAAGTGAAGAGAATAAATTTTTGCCTTATTCATTTCTTGAACACAAACAAGGAATAAAGAATAAGATTCATTTCTAAACTGAAGTTCTCTGTTCCTTAAAAATATCCTTTTTTATTCACAGTCCCATAAACTTATCAATTACTTCCCTTATCAAAAACATTCATTAATATTCATTGAATCACACGCTTCAATTTTTCCCGCATTCATTTAAAATGATTTAAATCTAAAATTATTTATAATCCCGACTTACAATTTGAGGACAAACATTAATGCAGAACTTGATTACAACCCTTAGTTCATGCGATGAACTCTACTGTAACCCCCGCCGCAACCCTCCCTATGTTTCCAAATATTCACAAGGATACAATTCGGGATACATGAAAGCTTGTTAGATAGAAGGACCACATTGAATTAAGGGAATATTTTTGTCTGTATGCAAATTCATGGTAATTCGTAGCTTCTGGGAATGACAACTGAACATAAGTCAAAATATAAAATTAATTAAGAGGGACATGATTAGTTTAAGGAGTTAGTTATTTGTATAGTAAATATTTTTTTTAATTTTCCTCCAATTTTTTTCTGTTCTTCATTTTTAAAATCCAAATAAAATATAATGAATTTTTTCCTCATTCATTTTAAAATTCTAAATGAATGAATTGTTGCTACATTCATTTTGGGAATCTTAAACGAAGACAATGAATTTGAACAATATTCATTCTGAATGATCAAAAGAAAGTAAAATGAATTTTTGCCCAATTCATTTCGAAACCCAAATAGATACATGATAAATTTCTCCTTATTCATTTCTAAAACCGAAATGAAGAATCTTCAAGGAATATCCAAGTACAAATATTTTCCCTGCTTTTAGCCCTCTGCCTTCTGAGTACCAAATAAACCTTATCGCACATCTGAAGTCGTCTCTCTCATTTTCCTTACTTTTCTTGTCTGATTTATCGCCTAATGAGATTTTCATCTCTCTTTTTTTCATCTTTCATTTTTCAACTTTCAACTTCTGAGATTTCTGGCACTCGGAATCTGTGTGTGTGTGTGTGTGTGTGTGTGTGTGAAAGACATGTAAATGATCCTACCTATTTAAATAGAGCCAAGATCCTGGGCTCACCCTCGTCTGATCCGCCGCTTGCTCTTCCACACTTCTTTATCCCGTAATCAGTTGAGTTTTCTTTTGGTTTTTCTCTTCAATTTTCCTGAATTACCAAAGTCCCGAATTCCTTACAAAGTGATTGAAGCGAACGCCTGCGAGTGGGAAATTCTATGAAATGTGCGACGTTATGTCAGTTCGTAGTATTGGTGATGGTGGTGGCGATGGTAGTGGTAGTGGTAGTGGTATAGGTGGTGGTAGTGGTATAGGTGGTGGTAGTGGTGGTGGTGGTGGCACCATCAGTTCAGCGCATGCCACACAGTTGCTTGCCACATCTTATGGCTTCAACTTCTCCTTCCCTTTTCCCTTGCCACTTCCCTTGCTCTTTCTTTTTGTTGCGTGCCATTGAATCAATTGCATCTGCCGTCTAATTTGTACTTCTTATTCACAAAGCGTGCATGCATGTGTGTGTGTGTGTATGTGCGTGTACATTATTATTGTGTAAGTGTGTGTGTGTGTGTGCCTTTTGTGGGCTGTCATGCGCTCATTTCCGCGCCAAGGAAGTCGCTTTTCCCGCTTTCCCGAGACAACGAAGCAGCCGTCTTCATCATCAGATCCTAAGACACACTGCCCTCTCTTTGTGTATCTCTAAATGTGTATGTATGTGTGTGTGTGTGTGTGTGTTCGTATGCCTTTTCCATTTGAGTGAGCACACATGTCCCCTTAGGACAACAGTCACATTACGCAACACCACAAACTAACTGATCATTATCTTCCCTCTTGCTCTCACCCCCTTACAGATCAGATACCACATTGCAGGCGATAGTCTACAAGCTCGTGCCGGGCCTCTATGAACGGGAGCTGATGCGTAAGCGAGCCTTTTACAAGGATCGTCCACGGGAGGCGGCATTGGCCACACCCGAGCAACGCGGCGATGACACTGAACATCTGATTTTTAGTCCTACAGACGATATGTCGCTCTCCTTGGAATATGCGGATCTTGGGTAAGTTCTTTTGCTTTATTTTAATCGACTGTTATCGATAGATAACATCGATATACATTTTTAAAGAAAATATCATATTTTTATTAATGAATGACATTTTTTATAGTTTCTTAATATGATATTTTCCATAAAGATGATTCCCAACATTTAGAATACTACTCCTTATTTAAATTTATCGATAAATATTCAATATTGTATAAAAAAAGTATAGAGAGCCTTTAAGGCTAGAATTTTTATATTCGATTCACATTCAAAACCAGCTCAAAAAACTTTTATCATTAAAAATCCGATTTCATGTTACGTAATTTTAAAAATTTATCGATGATAAATCGATTTCAAAATACTTCCCAACACACACTAAATTGAACCTCTCTTCTCTCCCCTTCCCCTTCTATCATACAGAGAACTAAACTCCGAATCGGAAGTCGAGTTTGGAGACACTCTGCGTCCTCGTTATCTCCAGTGTCCTGCCAAGTGTCGCGTCAGTCACCTGAAGAAGTTCGTCTACGACAAGTTCGAGATCGATGTCCAGCGGTTTAATATCGATATCATGTACAAGGTAAAGACGATCGTACTGTTGGACTACTACACGTTGATGGACATCGCGTACATCTACACGTGGAAGCGGGACGCACCGATGAGATTCTATTTTCGCGTCTACGAATCACTGGAACCTCTGGTCAAGCCGCAGATGCCAATGAAGCCAGCGCAACCGACAACCACCATTCCATTAAAACAGGAACCCAGTGCACCGGCAGCTCAAATGGTGCCTCCTCTGGTGCTCAGGACAACCGGACAAGTGGTGTCAACAGCGGCATTGAAACCTTTGGAGCCTGTTCGCATCAAGGTGGAGCAGTCAACGCCAACGCCGACACCGACTCCTTCGCCCGTTGCTCCTTCCGTCGAGCAGAAACATGAGTTCAGCATATCCTCGCCCAAGCTGACATCGCCCACGGAACTAAAGCTTGTGATCAATCGGAACACGGTTCATGAGAAGCCCGAGAAGGCAGCACACGAGAAGTCCCACCATTCACCCAAGTCATCCTCAAAGAGTCTTCCCTCGCCCAGTGGTCACTCCAACCACAAGGAGGAGCCCAACATTAAGCTGAAGATCGATCTCTCCAAGCAGAACAGCGTGACAATCATCAATATGTCCGATCCTGATCGCAAGGAGATTGTGAAACCGCTAAAACCCGAAAAGGAATCACGTTCGAAGAGCAAAAAGGACAAGGATGGCAGTCCCAAGTCCTCAAGCAGCGAACGCAAACGGAAAAGTCCCAGTCCCTTGACTGTGCCGCCACTTACAATACGCACGGAGCGCATCCTGAGTCCCAATGGAGTGAGCACTGTTTTGAGTCCACGCATAACAAGTGGTGCGTGTCTGGAGGATCCCAAGTCTGAGTTCCTTAAGTCCTTTGCATTGACGCCCATCAAAGTAAAAGTGGAATCACCGGAGAAGAGCAGCAATGGGCATGCCAGTCCCAACACAGCAGCTGCCCAGCCCAACAGCAAATCCAAGGCTCAACTGGATGATAGCTTGTTAATGAAGCCACCAAGTGCGATGCCACCCAAATCGATTGCCTCCTCGAAGCGCAAGAGCAAGGACCCCATCAAAGCGGTATCTAAGAAACCAAAACTATCCCCGCCCCTGCCCCGTGAGGACTTCAAGATTCGTTTGCCGGTGCCCACGTCTGGCAACGGAAGCAGCACCACGAACGGTTCCTGTTCCATAACCACAACCGCTACCAGTTCCAGTTCCAGTTCCAATGCCAGTTCAAGCATCAATTCCGTGACCACCACAAACCCGCCCCCAATTGTGGCCGATAAGCCGCTTATGCCACCGCCAGCGCCCAAATCATCGTTCGGTGTGGCACGTCACAAGGCACAAAACGCATCCTCATCGTTGCCCCAATTTACGCCGCCCACGCCCCTGCATCATCAAGGAATGCAAATGTCTGCGCCCGGCAACCGGACGCCCATTGCCAAGCGCTATCAACCGATTCTGCCCAAGGCGGCGCGTCCCAATCCCTTTGCCAACATTCCCAGCGATGTCAATCGATTGCTCAAGGATGCGGGCACCGAAATCAAGTCCATTGCCAGTCAGTCCAAGCCGCACGTTTACGGGCCCAAGGTGCCCAGCGAGAACAAAATGGGCCCACCTCCCGTGCCGCGCAGCTCCTCGGGTCCAAAGTCAGCCAACACCAACAAAAGCAACAGCAACAACAACAGCACTAATAACGGTTTAAACTCCGGCGGCAACAACAACAACAAATCGAACAATTATTTAAATTTGGCGCTTTTCAATGCCAGCAAGTCGAAGGGTAAGGAGGCGCCACCGGGCTGCCGTACGCCCATGTACACGCCCAATTCGCCCATTTACTCGCCCAGCTCGCCACAGTACGTGCCGAACTTCAATATACCGACCATGCCCACGTACAAGTATACGCCCAAACCGACAACAACGTCGGTCACCAACAACGCCAACAACTACCTGCAAAATATGCTCAATGGAAGCGCAGGCGGAGTCGGGGGCGGCGGCTTGGGTGGCTTGGGCGGTCTGGCCGGTGGTTTGTTCCCCACGCCACCTATCAAAACGGATCAGAATACAAATCCGGCCGCACAGCAACGCAGCTCCAGTCCGTCGTCGGGCGAGGATGCGCCGGAGAAGCAACAGGTGAAGGTCAAGTCGTTGCTCAATTCGTGCAACATCAACATCCCCTCTTCGCTCTCCATAACGATATCCCGTGACAATGGCGACGCCTCCTCGCCTAACAACGGATCCCATCCCAAGCACAAGAGTCCCGTTAACAACTACATTGAGATTGTTAAGTTGCCCGATCAGCCGATGGCCACGGAGCAAAAGGAGCAGCCAAAGCTTCAGCAGCAACCGCAGTCGCAATCGCATCCCGTGAAGCTGCCCCCTCCACCCACGAAGACGATACCATCGCCGCAACACTTGCTGGCATGTCGGACGACACCGCAGCAGCAACCACCACAGGCGCCTGTTGTTGCGCCACGTGTCATCACGCCGCCAAAGACATCGCCGAATGCCGTGAAAGCGATGCCCGCCGCAAATCCAACGACAAAGGCGGTCCTAACGCCACAACAGGCGGATAAGAAAACGCCCAGTCCGGAGAAGCGAAGCGCAACTGTCGCTGGCATCAATACAACGTCACCTGGCGGCCATTCACCCAATTCCAGTGAGAACAAGTCACCCAAGTCCGGCCAATCGTCTGGCACTTCGAATGGCGATCCCGCGGCCAAGAAGTTCCGTCCAATATTGCCACGTCAGAACGGACCCGTGGAGCTAGCACCCAAGCTCCCGAATGTCCTGCCGCCCACATTCAGCTATCCTGGCAGCCTGGCACAGGTCAAGAAGGTGCCCGCCAGCAAGAAGTCCCCGACGGGCGCAGCGGCTAACAATCTGAAACTCGTGCCCCTGACCAATGGCGGCCTTGCAGCCAATGCCAAACCAAACGTCATCTCGCCCAAAATGGCCAACGGAACCAAAAAGCTCGGCAAGCAGGCAACGCCACCGCCACCGATGAGTCCTACGTTGAGCGCCACACTAAAGATGGGCCCCCCTGCCCACGGGCAGCCGCACCCACATCCGCATTTGCCCACGCTCAATGCACCGCTGAGCATTGCCTCCAGCGCCGTCGCAGCTGGTCAGCTGGAGCTGAGCAACTTGCTCAAGGAGAACCTGATGCGCGCTCAGGTGGCGCAGGCAGCACAGGCAGCCGCCGCGGCCAATCAGTCCAATCTGCTGTACAACATGACGCCAACGATGTACAACTATCAGCAGGCGATTCTGATGGAGCATCTATCCAGGATGCAGCGTGCCGGAAACGAGGTATTCAATGATTACCTTCAGAAACTGAAAAGTGCGGCATCAGCAACCGATGGCGGCAATGCCGGATCTGGACCTGGGGCGGTGGGCAATGGTGAGCACAAACCCATAATGCCAATGCTGCCCACCGTGACGCTACCCAGTCCCGGTACACCCGTTGCGGCGGCGAGTCCAAAGACCTCGCCCCTCTCCGGTGGCAAGCTGACGCCGGCGGCAACGCCCGGCGCCTTGTCCAAAGCCAGTGTCAGTCCACGGCCGCAGACGGCGGCCACCAGTAATGGCCAGACGCTGGCTAAGAGCAAGTAAACTAAACGAGCCAGACGGGAAAAAAATAACATCCCACCCACTGGCCACCACCCACCATCTACCCACCATCCACCACTTGCCACCCACCACCCCCACCAGTCAACAAAACTAAACTGCTGAGAATCAACCCCACGGAAAGCAGCTATCCGGCGAAACGGATGCGTCTCCTGACCCTCGTCAGTGGTGCGAGGGGCACTAATTAATATTTAAAGAGTTTTTGTTTCCAATTTTTAGCAAAGCGTTGCCTCTTCCTAAGCCCGTTATTCGTTTTATCCTTGTACATAGGATATTGTATATATATATATATATAAAAATCCCGTTATTTAAATAATACATAATATGCAACTAGAGATAGGGATAGGTTTAAGGACACTAGACATTAAGGATAACAACTAAGCTAAGGACATACTTTAAGAAAGCGATTCAGAATCAATAAACTAAAGAATTGTATACAAGATACGATGGTCGTACGTAGCGAGTATTTACTGTGGATAAGCAGAGAATAGAAAAACCCAAGTCCAAATAAATTAACTAACAGTTAAGAAACTTTCAAAGCAACTTTTAAGACTCTGATTGCGATTTATTAACTCATTTCTTTGATTAAAGCTCAAGGAACTGCAAAGGGGGGAGCTTTTGATGGGATTAATTTAATCGCTCAATCAAAAGCTTCAAGTTCAAAGAGCATCTAAATTATACCATCAAACAAGTTTTCAACTAACAGCTTAAAGCTCAGTTAATCGATTAAACAGAGCTTTTTAAAGGAAATTAAATAATTAAAGAGCTTTTTAAAGGAGATTAAATTTTAAAAGAGCTTTTGCAGCGAGTATTTGCTCAACTGTCAGCTAAAAGCTCAGTTATTCGATTAAACAAAACATTTTTAATGAGATTAATGAAATTGACTGAAAAGCTTGCTCAAAGCTCCTGAAAGTTCATATATTCTTAAGTCCATTTTATGGTTAGTTTTAAGAGAGAGAGAGAGAAAGAGAGAAGCAATTGAAATGAGAGCCACGACATACCCTATGAATGAATACCCTGTAAATATGCTAAGCGACATATTGTAAATTATTTTTCTAAGATATTCCAAAAATATTATCAAAATAATAAATATTAAAAAAGAAATCTATTTATAAAATGAAATGGAAAATGTGTTTTTCTTTCTTTCGGTTACTGTTTCATTTTTCCATTGCCTTTTCAAAATTGGCAGTTAATGCTAATCGAGAGCGTCATCAGCTGGAAATCATTAACGGGTCAGAAGGTCAATGCAATCCTTGAAGGTCGTCGCATGCCGTGTCGAGTTCTGTCTGCTGACTGCTCGTCCTTTTGTCCAATTCCTGCTGTTTAGTCCCTTTGTCTGGCGAGTCGCCGGGTCTTTAAAAATGAAAAATGCCCAAGACAAAGAAAATAAAAGATTACGATTGGTATTGGGATTGGACTCAGGATTGGACACAGGATTCGCATCGGCATTGGGTTTGGGTTTGGGTTTAGGTTTTGGTTTCTGCTCGTTTGGTTCCGAATTCAATAAAGGACATTGGAAATTCATGCGTTTTGTTGTTGTTTATCTTGTATACGTTTCGCTCTTTATTTTTCTTTCCATCCTCTTCGTCCTTGTTTTCCCTTGTTGTTCCCTTTTTTTTTTGCAAGGTTCCGATTTTGAAAATTGGCAATTTTCAAGGAATGATTCCCAAAAGGCAACACGCCGAGGAGTGTCCTGTCAGGACATTCATCTAATGAAAACGCCGCAAGGACAATGAACGAGCCATCCCGATGTGTGTAGTGTTTTAAGGGCGGATTAAGTGAGAATTGGCTTAACGGCATTGAGAAATCACAAGATTTATATGCGTTTAGGCGAGTCCTTAACAAAAATTATCAACTAGAAAATACCCTAGAGACTAAAGAAGAGTAGGAAGTCATTGAGTGGCCCCAGGATAAAAAAGGTAGAAAGGCCATTCGATTTGAAGTAGAAGCCAATATCACAGAATTATAAAAAAAGAGGAAATTAAAATGATTGAATGTTTAAATAATTAACAATTTGATTTATATTTTAATAATAATTAAATAAATAAAATTTTAAGGAATTTATTTTATTCAATTTTTAAATGTAAAAAAAAAACCCCAAGGAATAAAAATCAAACAATTATTAAAATTATGATTTTCTTTCACTTCTGACATCTATAAAAGTCTCTTTAATCTTCCAGCCAAATACACATTTTTACAGGGTATTTAAGGATTTATCAACTTAGAAGAAGCAAGGACTAAAATTTTTGGCAGTCGTTCAAAAAATTCATTCATAAAGTTCGCCTTTTCCTTGGCCCTCGACTAAATAATTTATGGAATTTTGCGGTTTGAGTCAAAAACTCCAATTACAATAATTAAGCAAGCGGCAGCCCTTCAATTCAACACACGCACACACACACAAACACACACACACACCCATGCACTTACAGACACACACTCACACTCACACACACACATATGCTTCCATATACACAGACAAGGGCGACGCATCTGTTTGTTGTTTAGGTCACATCTGAAAAACAAGTTTAATGCGCTTGGCTTTTAGCGCATTAATTCGACATTTATAAATCATTTGTGTAAATACCCACACACACACATACACGCGCACATACCACACATCAAGCAAACCCGCACACACACGCAATTACACCTTCCGTAGCGTCAGGTAAATAATCCGCAAAAAGGTAATTAGAAACGCAAAATTGCACAAAAAGATTCAAATTTAATGGACTCTCATTTCGAATGCTGAGGAGCTGAAATAACGGGACTTTAAACAGATGCTCCACATAACAATCCAGATTAATATTTTATAATAGCTCACTATCAAATTCAATAAATTATCAAATGCACTTAAAAAGCATCTCCAATCAACAAACTAAGTTTAAGGTCGTAAAGTGAGAAATTTTAATTTCTTTTATTTGATTTCTGCGGTATCCGAACGATTTTATTTCTCAATTTTTGTCGCTTAACTAATTTAATGGAATAATTAAAATTATCTAATCTTTAATTACTTTTGATTTTCGAATCATCGTTTTAGTTTATCTTTGTCTTTAATTAAGTAGTAAAAAGTCGTAGTCAACTCGACTGTCAGATACTCAGCAATAAATTCTTGGGATTACAGTATTTTTAGTAATTAATACTAATTAATATTAAATACTTTGTATTTTATATATCCCTAAATATTTGATACAATTGATATTATAAATACTTTGTATACTGAAACAGCACTTTTCATATTTATCCTAGATATAATTCTCATCTAGAAAACATTTTATAATGTACACTATCTACACTATATATATTTTTCTAATATATCGTTAATAATAGTTTTATAAATTATTACCAGTTTAATATTTCAATTAATGGAAAATAAAAAAGTTTAAAAAGTTAAGGAAAATGAAGGAACATCCCATATGGAAGAGCATATTAAAATATCTTAATTAATTAAATATCTCAATTAACTTTAAGAATATGTATAAAATTTATATATCTATAAATATAAAAAAATATATTATCTTATAATAAATGTTAATTCAAAATATTAAAACGAATTTGTATCTATGTATATTCTGTATAGCAAATTAGCTTAAAAAAAGATACAATAAAAATAATAATAAAAGCAATCAAATATAAGGTATAAATTGGAATATACAAAATACTAAAACTTATGAATCATTCGATATGTTTAATATGTAAAAAATTTAATTGAAATAATAAATGAAATAACAGCAGTAAAAATAGGTAATAAAATACATAAAGTAAGAAGACCCTAAGGACCCTGGACATAACTATCACTGTCAGAAGGATAGACAAGTGTACAAATATAATGTTGTGTATAAATTGTAATGTTAATAGGATTACATATCCTTGTAAAGTACCTTTCTCTACTACACACTACTTCAAAAATTTAATTTCAATTCAAAACAATATAAAAAAAAATTTGATTTATTTTATTAATAAAAAAAATGATCAGTGCTTAATTAATTTTCTCATTTTTACCAACTGCTTCAAAAAAATTGATCAACTTTTATATACCAAACTGTGTCGTAAAAACAACCGATTAAGTTGAAAAGTATCCTAAAAGTTGATCTTAAGTTGTTATACAGATATACCTAAGAAAGGGGAACTAAAGTTACATCCAAGGAAGTGGATTATTTTCCGCTTAACTACTTCAACATAAAGGACATAAATCATAATCAACGTAAAGCAGTACCATGTACTCAGCCCTCAACTTTCCTAAGCAAACGACTTTTACTTTTAATTTTATGGTCCCACTTTTAATTAATAAATATATAAAATACAACCATAAATAAGTATATTCTTTTCCTGAACGACTTCATCTGATAATAGCCGCCAATGTTTGATTATCTAATCAAAAGGAATGAAACTGCAGTTTCCTTTCATTCATGTTCCCTGCTTCAGGTGCTTCCAGCGAATAATTTTAATTAATGAAACTACATTGAGTTCCGGGCAGCCATTCAAATGGCCACCTATGCGACATATAGAAGCGAGGGATGGGTAGAGGGTGGCAGGTTACAGTTACAGGACAAGTAAACATTGATGCGGCCTTTAATTGAATTTGGAAAAGCAAAAGTTTCGTAGTGTGTGGCTTGGGGCGAACTTTTCCGCCAAGTACTTTAATTGCAATTTGCTATAGTCGTGCCCCATGTTACACCCCCCAACCCCCCACCTGTATCAGTGAACGCTTAAATGACGATTTATGTGCTTAGCATTTGCGTTACATAATGACCCCCAAATTACTTTGTTATCGACCTTCGTTCTGTACGGATAACTGCTCCCAAGTACGAAATTAAATTAGCAGCTCTACGGTTAGAGCTAGCACTAAGTGCTGTTGATTGGAGCATTATTGGGAATTATGAAGGAGCTTTCCTATGACTTATGATTGTCCTTTCACTGAGCAGCGAGTAAAAGTAACCCCGGAAAATCAACAACGCACTTCAACAGTTTCCCCTCGAAGTTCGAAGAATTATTCGTTCGCATTTAAAGGCGATTTATTTTCCTTATGTTTAATTTCATTTTATTTCCAATGTCGAAAATCATCAAGAAATCGATATTTAATATTCAAAGAGAAACAAACATTTACATTAAAAATCAACACAGATTAAGTTACTGTATTGCAATCAGAAGCCCAACAATAAAAAAAAAATTATAATAAAAAATTCAACTTTAAATAAAAAATTAAAATCAATTTTAAAAAATTATTGAATGTATTCAGGTTTCAATTTAAACTCAAGCATCTTTAAATAAATTTATTTAAATTAATTTTATTTATAAATAATTAGATTCGTAAACTTTGTTAAATGTTAGTTTTATAAAAGCTCTTAAAAATTCATTTCACTTACCGTTGTTATTTGCCTTCTGAATAATTGCATTTCATCTGCATAATTTTGTAATTAAATTTTCATTGGTTACTCTGTGAGTATTTTACAGTTTCTTTTGAGCCATACGTGCCAAAATATCAATTAAACACGACCACACTTTTCTTCATTTAATATCAATGTTAATTTATGCAGAGGACATAATTCAGTTTTTTAATGAAATCAAAACCCCGCATTAAGATCCAATTAGTGCACCATTATTAATATGCACAGCAGATGAACCCGGCGACCCGAGCTCAGTTTGCTTTTTATCTTTTACATTTGCCTCTCTCTCTTTCTCTCTCTCTCTCTCTCTTGCCGAAACTCTCTTCTCGTTTTTGCGTGACGTGAAAAACAAAAAACGCGAAGCACGAAAAAAAGTATCAACTTACAGAGATGGTGAAGGTGATGGGTAAGGAGAATAAGAAGGAGGGGGAGAAGGAGAGCATGAACAGGATTCAAGGGTGCGGGGCAAAGGATAAGACCGCATAGCACTTAGGAAGATGAAGTCGAAAATTCTGTACCGGAAACAAATATAATAACTGCATGAATTGCAAAGGCAACAACACCAAACAAACGCTAACGCAACGGTAAATCTTCTACTTTTTTGTGCTCGGCTTTTGCTCAACTTTTGTTGCTCTTCATCTTATTTTTTTTCTTTTTTTTTGCGGACCAGTTGGCGCACATTGATTGATTTGAGTGCCGATTGAGTGCTACTCAATTGTCTTTGATGATGAGCTCTTCATGGAAGCTTAGGATGATGCACTGAAAGACGTGGATGATACAAAGTGGGAGACAAACGCTCAAAAGTCACTTTAATAAGATAAATCGTCTGTTCGCACAGCAGGCGCCGGCGGTGGCGGTGTCTGTGGTATTGGTGGTTGTGGCGTCGACGACTGCGAAGGCGCTGTCGACGGCGATAGCAACGGTATCGGCATTTTATTTAATGCCAGACGTTGGCGGCTATTGTAATTAGTTAATTACACAAGTCACAATCATTGATTTTGCTAGTATTCTCACACTTTTAAACTCAAACTGAACTAAATAACTCACTTTATTATTTGATACTCACACGCGTTCCGTTTGCAATGCAAATGAAATTAGGACTGACGTAAGGTGACACTCGTTGGGGCTAGAGTTGCGGTGAGTTGTGTATATTCGGCAAGTTAGTGCTTCGTTCAGTTGTGCAGTTAATGATGCTGTTAAATAACAGACAGCGATCGTACTTTCACGCGGCCATTAATTATGTTGCTTGTAAGTTGCTAACGGAGAGAACCCTTTAAATAATGTTGTCTATTTAAATCCTCAATAATTTTAAACTTTAATACAAATACATATTTTATTGAACATGTGCATAAATGTATGTACTAGGACTATGTATTTATGGGTATATTATATACATAAATATATAAATATACAATATATTATTTTTTATCTACCTTTACTAAGTGCCAATGTATCTGCTCATAAAAAATGCTTGCTATTTTTACAGCTTATTGCATTATCAGCATGCCACAGCTTCAGCTGTTGGTGGTGGTGGTATTTGTGTTGGAGACGGGTTGGTGGCAAACATATACAAATGTATGTATATACACCACTCAGACGATACTTTTATAAAGTATATAACAGCAAACACACATACACATACACACACACACACACACCTTCATACAACCACACACCGTCATAACCGCATTGACGGCGTCAAAGCGACGACGAGGTTGCAGCCAAGCAACTGGGCAACCAGTGAGCCGTGTGTGGCTTACACATAGTCGATAAGCAGCCGTAGTTGTACACATACATTCACACACATTTACGTACATAAATATATTGAAACGCTTGTACAACCCACTTGACACACCAACAGCAGCAAGAACTGCAAAGGGGGTGCTTTTGGCAAAAGCTACTGAAGCAGCAACGTAAGCGTCATCTTCGACGGCGGCAGCCGTTCGCTCTGGCAAATGAACCTAATTTGATAGAACACACAGCACCAACAACGACAGCAATAGCAGAAAAGAAAGAAAGAGAGGGCGCAAAACAACAACAAAAGTGTAACATATCGAATTGGCATTGCGAGCAATAACAGAAACAACGGCAGCAACAACAACAACAACAGCTCGCAGAACAGTAGCGCTCATTAAATGCTCTTTCTTTCAGAGTCTGTCGTGTTAGGAGTGTCTGTCCATTGTCCGTTCCCCTGTCCAAACGTTCGTCCGCCTATCCGTCTGTCCATTTGTCCATACTTTTATTCCTTACCGGTCTTTCGCTACGTGCGGGCATTGGATGGGAATTTAAATTGGTAATGCGACGAGACCCAACTCGTGGTTCGACGTTGCTCACTGTTGTTGTTGATATTCGTTGCTATCGCACTGCCGCACACTTGAATACACATACTCATATATACACAAGGAAAGACAGAGAGAGAGAAACTGAGTGGATATATACGGCTATGAGTGTATGTGTTTGTATTTGTATGTACAGCAAGATTCAAGAAACACCACAGAGGCGTATGCGATAATAGTAGATGGGGGTTTGAAAATTTTCATTTGTAAAAATAATATACGTATTAACTGAACATATTTAATAAATAAATAAAAATATACAGTGATTAGGAAAAATTGTTAAAGTTTATTAATTTACAACGCATATAGTTGCTCAGTTGCATTTTAATGTTAGAAAATGTTGAGAGCACGATAATCGTATACAGTGATCCCCTATCTCCGTCCATGACCGTCACAGCCATAGTCACTGCCGACATCATTGCTGTTGCTTGTTGTTGTTGCTTTGCTGCAACTGCTGCCTCGGCCGCTATTTTTATGTACAAAATACATGGCACATAAATTGTTTCAGGCCGCCAGAGCCGAGGTCGTATTCTGATTGTGACGCTGTTCCTGTGGCACACAACGGCAGTGGATAAACAGGGTTGCATGCAACTGTGTGTCTTGCCTGGATTTCTGTATTTTCGGCTGCACGGAAAGAGTATTTACTCTGTGTTCAATTCTTTTTCTACTGCTGCTTCCGCTTACTGTAGTTGTTGTTTTTCTGTGCATCGGCGGCAGCAGCAGCATCAGCAACAGCAGCAGCAAAAGCAGCGGCATTTGAGTGCCCGCTGTTTTTGTTGTTGCTGCCTGATTCACACATTCCTAATTGAATTATCACGCATAAGCGACAGCCGCATCCAGATGAGCAATGGCATGAGATGTTATGAGCCGAAGGCCTGCAACTGTGTTAGGCGCCAAGTGAAGCATATCGGGCTAGCCCCCACCTCTCCTCTGTCTAAAACATATACATACTAATGTGCGTTTTTATTTTATTTTTAGATTTAGGGCTTTTACAATAAAATCTAATTAGATTGGTGAGTGCGAGCAGTTGATCTGTAGGGATGAAATCGTGCTCAAGCACTTAAATTCCTTTGAATATTATTAGAGTTGCATATATATTTAATCCATAAGAAACAAATACCTTAAAAATATATTTATGCATAGTATATTTATTTATTTTTCCCCTATGAACAAGCTTTTCGTGTCTAATGCATTTGTCCGCGTGACACGCTTTCATATCTATTCAATACCCGTGCCTCGCTTAGTCGCTTCAGCCCCCAGGCTGAAAAATAAATCAAACTACCGTTAGAGATATTGCTTGAGTCGCAAATGGTGTTTCATTTTACTTTGTGAAACATTACATAAACTAAAATCTGTAGCGGGACACACAGGTAAATAGGATTTTTGTATATACATGTATGTACATACATACAAACATGCATACATTTATATTGTATATCATCCGAAAGGAGAGGTTTTTTGGTTTGGCTTTCATGTGTTTCACGCCCACAGCCATCGAAGCTGCCGATGGTGAGTTGTTGGTGGTACTGTTATCCATTGCTTCGTTATTGTCGCACTTCCATTTATATGTACAATTTTTCATTTTGCGCTCTGCTTGTGGGTTCGTTTTAAAACTCATTTTCTTTGCATTTCCATTTCACTTCATTCGCACACACACGCACACTCATGTACATTTGTGTGTGTGGTTTTGTGTTATCGCTTGCAATTGAAGCATCTGATGGGACACGTTTCAATATTAAGCCTGAGCGCAAACGTTACTGCTGTATACAACGCACTCCGTGCCTCACACTCCAACTTTTTAAATCCAACAGCGTGTCCTTTTAGCAATTTTCTCTTTGGTAGTTGCCGTTGGCAGCAGATCCAAAAACAACAACCCCTACTTTCTGCTCACTCCACTCATATTACGCTCAGTACTAATTCTCACACTCATTCTCTCACTCATACACACATAGCACACATACATAAGGCAATTCAGAGCCGAATCGTTTATTGTTCCATTCTTTTTCGTTCTTGTCGCCACTAATTGTAACTGCAGCACACACACAAACACACATTCCCCGAATTGTATATAAATACATGCATGTGTGTTGTGCCCGTAGATATTTCATATATAAGGCGCCTTTGTAGATAGCATCCATCCATTCATTCGCTCGCTGTATATAAGCAGCAGCCGCTGCTTGTTAACCATCCCGCACATCTTGCCGTTGCCCGTCTACTCTACATTTTCTGTATTTCCTCTTGTCTTGCTGCCTTCATTCGTTGTCTGTTTTTTGCTCCCTTTCAACGCACTTACTTCAACGTATGGCTTTCTGTGTGTCTGCCTGTGTGCGTAAGTGTGCGTTTGTGTGACTCTAGTGACAGAGCGACAGCCCCACAGGCCAAATTTTGTCATTCGCTTCATGCCTTTGTTGCTTTCGCCTTAGCTGCTGCCTCTGCCTCTGCCTCTGCCACTGCTGCTGCTGCTGCTGCTGCTGCTGCTACCTTTGCTGCCCTTGCTGTTTCTACTAAAGAAGAAACTGATATTGCAGAACTGTTGCTGTTATTCTTGTTGTTGCTGTTGCTATTCCTTTTGCTGTTGCTGTTGCTGCTGTTGCTGCTGCTGTTGCTGCTGCTGCCACTGCTGCTTGTGTTACCGTTGCTCTGGGCAAGAATTTCGAGCATTTTTCGAAAGTTATTCGAGGGATGGCAAGACGGATGAATAACTTCAATGGACGACGTGTCCTCAGATACTATCTGAGTTACTTTTTTAATACATTTTAGCTAAGTGGATATTGAGGATGCTATGACAAGGGATTCCATTTGGGCTTATTTATCATGTGTGTGTTGTTGCTTGTGTCTGAAGCTCTAACTGTTATTCTCCCTTTTAATCATAGAAAATGAAAGAAATTACAAGAATTTGTGTTCCAGGAATTTATGTCCAAGAAAATTAAATTATAAAAAAAGTTGTTAGTTAATAAATTTTTCAGTAATTTATATAGATTTAAGGACATTTTCAGCTTAAATATGTTCACATATTTAATATTAATTGATTAATTCTAAGGTTATAAGCATTTTTTGTAAATTTTTGATTGGAATGTTCTCAAATCACCGTCGGGAACTTTGTTTCTGTCAGTTTAATTTCATATTATGATAAAAACTTAATATATAAGCAGTTAATAAAGCTTTTTAAACAATACTAAGATAAAAATTAAATGTTGATTTTATTCAATACGATTTAAAAGTACATTTTTACATTGCACATTGGAAAGTCTCTATTAGCCACTTAGAACCTTGGAAGCCTTTGGATTTTTTCTATATGTAGTATTATTTTATTAGAAACAAAGATATATTTAAAATAACATTTTTATAAATCTTTAAGGTATTTTAATAAAAGGAAATAAATTTATGTGTTTATCAGGATTAAATAATAAAAGTATGTTTTAGACTTTAAGTGCAGAAAAATAAATAAATAAAAAGAGTTCCTCAAAGAGTCTCTTGATAATAGAATATGATCTAATAGGTAATTCTAAGAAAGCCGAGATATGAACAAGTCTTTATCAGATAACCCGTCGTATTGTTGCCTCTCTGGGAAATTCTAAGAAAAGCAGAGAAATGCAGATTGTAAGAATATCAGGTAAGTATTGGAAAGACATAAATATATAATATTTGTTGTATAAAAATTAATAATATTAAAAATGCAGTTACATGTATTTATTTTTATTAACCAGGAAATCTGTGCAAAGAGTTTCATACCTCTTAAATACTAAAAAAAAAAAAGAAAATAAATAAATAAAGAACTGATTTTATTTGTAAATAACATATTCAAAATAAAATTAATATTAAAAATATTTAAGAAAACAGAGAAAATTACATTCATTTATTAGCAAGAAATTAAAAATTTGCACCCATTTATTTATTTGCTTAGGAAATAAAAATCTTCTTTTAAGCAAATCATTTTAAAATATTTTGTATCTCGAAAATTCTGCCAGGTACAGATGCAGAAACAGGCAAATGGTTGTTGTCAAACCGACGGCATTTGCAGCGTGCAACAAGAAACCAGTTTTATTATTTGGATACTCGCACCTGTGGGGCACACAAATCGAAGGTGAGACGAAAATCAATACGACGTCGAATTGGAAATGAAATACTAATAATAATCGTTTCGTAGCCTTTCGTTGCAATCGCCCGTTGCTTGCTGCTTTGCTGCCAATCTATTTGATGCCCGAATCCATGGAGCACGCCTCACGAGCGACACACCAACAACCACCAATCGGAGTTTTGGTCGTGCCCAGCGAGCGACCAATCGTGTTGAGGCATCGATGGCGGCCAATGGGCTGCGGGCGGCAATTGAATGAAACGTGTAGAGTTCGTGTTGGACTTGAGAGATGGCAGGTTAACAACTCTACACTGTGTAGACAATACACGAAAGCTTTGTAAAAGCTCTGAAAATGTACATAAGCCGGACAAATGAAGAATGAGAAAGAGAAAAAATAAATAGGAAATTAAAATTTCAGATTTAATTAAATAGATATTATGTTTGGAGTGCATATAATAGAGTGTAGACTTTTACGAATGATTAAGAGTGAGTAGAGTTCAGAGAACTGAACTTTGAAGCTTCACAATTTCGTGCAGCATACTTTTGGGTCGATATTCCGAGTAAAACTCTCCACTGCATTTAAAAGCAAAATCTGAGGGAAAGTTTCAGGAATTACGAGTTATTTTTATTTAAATAAATATAATTTTTCTTTATGCAGTTAAATAGATTAACAAATAATTTAGTTTATTATCAAGAAATGTCTACAAAAAGTGGAGAGCGGCTAGCAGTCTAGTTTCTGACGAGTACCTCGTAGTTGTCAAGGCGCACCTCCTGTCCGCCGAATGGAATGTAAAGGCAATTATGCGATTGATGGACCTTGCCGGGGGTGAAGCTGTTTTGATAGTGTCCACGGCCAATGAAGAGGGGCTCACCATCGCTGGTGCGGCCGCAGATGACGGCGCCTGGTGGCACATTGCCGTAAGAGTCGGGTACCCAGCCATAGCCGTAACCGGCGAGGAGCTCAAAGTCGTGCTTTACGATCTCTTGGCCTCCATATGACACATAGGCGCATCCCTTGTTGGGAATGACCTAAGAATAGAAGAGAAATTGTAAGAAAATGATGGACTAAAAGGAAGCAAAAAGAAACGCACCTTCGCTGGCAGGAGATCTCCCTCGTGGTAGGCGCGACCCACATAGATGGCACCACCATCAGCATCATGACCAGCAACAATGGTGCCGGGCACAATATTGCTGCCTGAAGAGCCCACCCAAGTCTCGGGCTGTACCAGAACCTCATAGGCTTCTAGCTTGTGCTCGGCGCCGCCGTAGGGAATGTAAAGGCAGCCGTGCGATGGATGCACCTTGCCGGGCGTCAGACTGCCAGAAAAGTAGCCACGACCCACAAAGAGGGCCTCGCCATCGCTGGTAGAGCCCACCTGGAGGGCATGTGGTGGAACTTCGCCATTGCTGGCTGGGATCCAGCAGTAGTGGTGGCCGGTCAAAATCTCAAAGTCGTGTTTTTGTATCTCCTGACCACCATAGGCCACGTATGCCTGTTGCTTATTGGGAATCACCTTGGCGGGCAGCATGTCGCCATTGTGATAGGCGCGTCCCACGTAGATAGGATCATTGTCTGAATCGTGTCCAGCGACGATTGAGAACTCTGGCAGTCCATCGTAAACATTGCGTGAAATCCAAGTGTGTTCTGGTGGAGCAAGAGGAGGGCAGTGGATTAGTGTAAAGGTAACAGTAACTGTACACGTCGAGTGTCGTTGTGTCTGCGAGGTTCAAATGTTGCAACTACAAAAACATCAACTTTGTTGGCCGTAAGAGCGAGCGAGATAGAGCATGTAGTAAGGGCGTGTATTGCGCGGCTGTAGTTCAAAGTTTCTTTGGGTGAGTAACTGTGAATTGAGCTTTTTGTTTGATGAGATTGCAATTGTGGGTGTGTGTGTGTGTGTGCGTGTTTGTGTGTATGTACAATGAGTATTTCTGAGGCGTGATACACGTATCTTCAAGTGTTGAAATCAAAGATATGCGCCAGAGGGGCAGGTGTCATGTCTTCCCCCGCACCCTTAGCCCCGTTTCTGTACTTCTTTGTCTGTCTCTGTTATCAAAGTACAGTTAGAATTCGTGGCATTTATTTGCCGTTAGGTCTTATCGTGACCGCTGCCAAAGCTCATAAGCTACCTTTTTATTGGCTGGCAAGCCTTGAGGATAACAACTGTCGACTTTTGGGTATAAGTAGATCAAATAAATAACTATTTTTTTAAAAAAAAGGTAACACCTATAATTGCAGGTAAAACGATTGCCGTTACTTTCCATCGATACAAAAGTTGGCACTTCAGTTGAGTGTCTTTTTAGGGTACAAATCGAAGATTGGGTTGAAGTGATACCAGTGGTTACTTCCAATGGAACTAATCAATAGATTTTTTCACTGAAGATTTTTAATATTTTCTTGAATCTTGATAAACTATGGAAAACTTCCTTCTGCATTCACTGATACAATCCCTTATTCCAGATTTGGCACTTGACTCCACTTGCACAAGACTCACTTACCCATTTTGTAGATTTGTGTGGGGGCCGGGAACTATAGACGTACTCGGAACAAAGCTAGTGTATGACTGACGGGAAGGGCCACAGTCAGTGTATTATAAAGCTCTGACTTTCTTATCGGGCAAATGTGTTGACTATGTGCAGGCCGGTAGACCCGATAAGATATCGTATCGGAGCCTGGACAATGTTTTCAAGTAAATAGTTGTACCCGGCGATTGTCTCACTGCCGCCCATGGAGCCTACTATTTACTGTCACTTTGTCATCATGGCCATATGTCATTTACCGCTAACCTCTAACATAACGGCGGTTAACTATTCAAAGTGTTGCCAATATGTAAGTGGGTAGTATTACAATTCGCCATTCCTTCTAAGTCGATGGGAATTTTTGTACTTTTTAGCGCTTATCTTTGAGTGATTGCCTGGGGCGCACCTTATCGATGGGATCCAAGAAAAAACATTTAATCAATAACCTCATAAAAAACTAAAAAAAAAAATTATTGAGCTTGTCATAAACTAAATAAACATTAACCTTGGTACAACTCGGCTTGGTACTAAATGTGTGATCTACATTTACCGTTAGTTTACTGGCAACATTTTTGCAGCTAAACTCACCATACTCACCGATCATATTTACAGTTAGAATCCTTTTCAAGTTGCAATTAAAATCTTTCGAAGGAACTCCCTCACAGCAACCACTTGAAATTGTGTATTGAATCGATTACTTCATTTACTACCGGTTTTATGCCCTGTCGCTGCTCCAAATCCAAGCCGCACACCACAATGGGTCCTACCAATATATATCCACGTATATTTATAAGGTTACCCACACCATAGATCCAATCAAGAAAGCCACAACTGTTTTGAATTTTGTTCCGTGAGTCAGTCAATATATTGAAAGCCCTCCATTTGCACAGCAGGAACAAAGCCTACGTAAGCCTTAAAATAGAAATGCTGAGTCAAAATTTCAGAGTCTTTATACTTTTTTGAGGCTTTTATAAACAATTTATTTTTTAGATTTATTTAAAATATAATTAGAAATAATTTTGAAATTAGTGGAATACTTGAAATAAATAAAATTCGCTAGGATTCCTTTCCAATAACTGCATCAAAATCGATCCTTCGGGATAATTTAATTTGATGATCCAAAATAAAAAAGTTGTGTTTAAGAGAAACAAAATAAAGTAGTCTTTATTTTTTAATTTATAAAATTTTTCTAAATTATTTTAATCTTTTTTCTACGAACTGATTTTTTTCTATTTTATTTTATTTATTATTAAATTATTAATATTATTATTTAAAATATATTTTTTGTTGTCATTTTAAATATTTTTTATTTATTTTTTTTATATAAATATATTTATTATTTGCTTATATATTTATTTATATACTTAAAATATATTTTTTTGTTGTCATTTTAAATATATTTTTATTGGTCATTTTAAATATCTTTGAACAATTTTTATATAAATATTTTTTTTATTATATACATATATATATTTTTTTAAATATTTATATAGAATATATATTTATTTTATTTATTAAAAATTTATTTTATTTATTTAATATTTGATTTTTTTCAAAGCTAAAGTATTTTAAAAATTTGTATTTATTTATTATTATATATTTATTTATATATTTAATATATATTTATTTGTCATCTTAAATATTTTATTATTTATATATTTATTTATTAAATTTTAAAATTTTTTTTATATATTTTAATGTTATATATATTTATTTTATTTATTATTAATTTATTATTGATTTATTACTTTTTATCTATTTTTTTTTTATATATTTTTATATTATATATATTTATTTTATTTATTATTAATTTATTATTGATTTATTATTTTTTATCTGTTTTATTTAGATGTTATTTTTTTATTATTTATTAATATTATTATTATTTTTAATATACAATATTTTGGGTACTTCGTATCGCCCTTAGACTCAGCCCCCAAGTTTGAAATAAAGGTTTGAAAAATTACCCATTAAAATTACTAAGATTAAAATGTTTATAAATAAAGAATTTCCAAAGTACCGCAAATACTTTACTGTTATTTAAATAAACAATTACCGATGCGAAAAATCGTTGAGTTATTGAACTCCAAACTATAATTACTTTGGTCTGAGTGAATATTTAATTATAGACCCACTGACTAAGTTAGTGTGTGTTTTAATTGTGGTTAATTGATTTATAAACATTTCTCAATTTCTAGGAAATTTCTGCGTACAGATTTTAAGACCCATGATGTATATTTCCTGTTTACATGTTTATGTTCGAATGTCAACTATCGGAATTGTTGTTGGAGTCAAACCAACTAAGCGATGGCTAAAAAAATGTTGGTAAGTAACGACCCAAGGTACTAGAAAATTCCCCTTAATTAGTCATCGATATCGATAAGAAAAGCTTGCTCTGAAATCGAAGCTTTTGCTCTATGGGAAGTGATAAGGACAATCGCAAGTGAAACGATTTCCAATAGATAACGTTCCATCTAGGCAATTTGCCCTGTGGCACAGGCCAAAAACTCAATAAACCCGATAAAAAAAACGAATGACTAAATCGTATGTCGACTTTTAAGCGATTTCTGTTGTCGTTTTTACAGTTAGTCGAAGAGCAAACTCCGAACCAGACGCTTGGCTCGGGAAAGTGCCAATTAAAGAAGGAATAACAAGCCGATAAACAACTAGATATATATATTTATATATATATATCATATATCTATATAAATTGCAGCTTTTTATCAGACACGCAGTGAATCATGGGTGAGTTATGGAAATGGGTGTATTTATTCAATACCTCGATGTGAGTGTCATTGCTGGAGCATCGCATAATTGATAATTAATTTAATTGAAAAACAAAGAGCTAAAAAGAGAGCTAAAAATAGAACTAAAAAGCGAACTAAAAAGAGTACTAAACAAGATCGGGTGTGTGAACAAATAATAAACAGTATTTAACCAGTATTAACCAGTATTTAACAAAATCTCAATCGATATATATCGCAGGGATGTGTGTGCGAGTGAGACAGCGATGTGTTACTAAAAAGTCATTAACCCCAAAGTATGATAAGTTTGAAGGAGTTGGTACTCCTTTTGGATATTAATCGTTCGTGTTTGGAGACGTGTTGATTTGTGTTTTTTTTGGTTTCTTCTGTTCTTCTCTGGCACTTCTTCCAGGTACAGTGCAGTCGGGAGCAGTTGTGAGCATTGGTAGGCGAGTGCGCAGGCAGTGGTTATCGCTATCGATCCGGATCGGAGCGTCTGTAATCGATTCCTAATCACACACAAAAACTCAAGTGACTCAACAGACATGAAAAACAGAAAAAATAAAAAAAAAAAAATAAAAAAATAAAAAAAGAGTTATATATATATATGAAATACCGTTATCATTGCTATCTTATCGCGCTTATCATTGGATTGAACTAACCAGTTGCCCGTTGTTGGTTCCCCCCCTCTCGTTGCAGACCACACTTGGGTGCCCTCGACTCCATATGCCGCACTGCCTCCGTTCGCTGTCATTGGTGGCCACGATGCCGACCGTTCGCCCATTTATGTGGGACGCGCCTTTCACGAGGGAGAGAATCTGCCCGCTAAGGTGATACCGAGCAAGGGCTGTGCCTATGTCGCCTTTGGCGGCCAGGAGCATCAAAAGACCCACTACGAGGTGCTGACTGGTCAGGGATTCGCCTGGGTGAGCTGCTCCAGCGGCAGCGTACCGCCCAATGCTGTACGCAGCGGCACCACCCGCAGCGGGGAGCCCCTTTATGTGGGCAGAGGTCACTACCAGAACTCTCTGTCCGTTGGAAAGGTGCACTCATCCCATGGTTGCCTGTACGTTCCATTTGGTGGCCAGGAGGTACGCATTAACACCTATGAAGTGCTCATCTATCAGCAACAGGATGTGTGGGTGCACGCCTCATCCAGCTACCTGCCACCTGGTGCCGTTATTGCTGGCCACGATTCGGACCGAACTCCCATCTACGTCGGACGCGCCAATCACGAGGGACAGATGCTACCCGCCAAGGTGGTGCCCAGCAAGGGATGCGCCTATGTCTGTATGGGTGGTTACGAATTCCCAAAGACCAGCTACGAGGTCTTGACTGGCTATGGCTACAACTGGATTAGACCCTACCCACACGGCATCCCACCCAATGCAGTCTCCACTGGACGCTCCCGCTTCGGGGAGCCCAACTACTATGGACGTGGTCACTATCAAGGCAGTTTGACTCCTGGTCTAATTTCCGCTCGTGATCGCTGCCTCTACATTCCCTACGGAGGACGGGAGATTCGCGTCGATTCCTACGAAGTGCTCTGCAAGCAATAATAACCCAATCTTTGCGACTAAATCCTTCGTGCTCATCATTAACAATATCCTTATAGATTCTAAGCCACAAAGCTGTTTAGCCAAAAACTAATTAACCTTTAATAAAAGTGCACCTTTGTCAGATAAACGACTCCAGTGGCTTCCTTTTACTCATCTTGGTCCTTCACCTAACACGAAGATAGTTTAGAATATTTGGAGGAATTATGGATAAGTCCTGGTTGGAGGTCATGTAATTTATACTTTTCATTAACTCCCAAATGTTTCCTTCTCTTGCAGCCTACAAATGGGTGCAGTCCTCGGCGTACTCCTCAATTCCAGCGAATGCAATCGTAGCCGGCAATGATGAGGACGGCGCCATGATCTATGTGGGACGTGCCGAGCACGAGGGCGACATGCTGGTCTGTAAGGTGGTGCCTTCCAAGCAGATTGGCTTCGTCTCAAATCGCGGGTTGGCGCTGCCCAAGGATGTGTTCGAGGTGCTCTCAGGCCAGAATCTTGTGTGGATCAAGTGTTATGATCATGTGATACCCGAGACGGCTGTGCTCTGTGGACGCACCTCCTTGGATCAACCGGTGTACATTGGACGTGGCCACTATGAAGGACACCTGATTGTTGGTAAAATTTCCTCGGTGCATCGCGCCCTTTTTATTGCCTATCGCGGGGCGGAGCGTCGTCTGGACTCGTATGAAATTCTGGTGGAGGAACGGCGCGCGGTGATCGGGTTTAATTTGCCGCCACCACCACTAGAGCCACTGGAAGCAATAAAGAGCGAGCTACCAACACCACCGCCGCCGATGGAAGCCACTGCACCGCCAGTCGCGCTTAAGCCGTATCCCTATCCCCCGGACTTTGATGCACCCCCTTTCCCCATGAATGACAGACCGCCACAGTACACGCCCATGGCTGTGCCCAGTGCAGATCCATACCCACCACCATCGGAGGTTAAATACTATCCCAGTACAAGCACAGGAGTTTCGCAAGCTGCCAAACTTTTTGCACCACCCAATTACACGCCAAAGCCTAGCTACACACCCGCGGAGGTGGTACCACCGCCGGCTCAAGTGTTTCCCTCGTTCACGCCAGCGGACACCTATCAACCAATGGTGCCGGCACCACCAGTATACAGTGGGCCTCCAACGTACAGCAATGGTCAAGATCTATGGGTTAATGTCAGCTCTGGGTATGTGCCACCAGACGCAGTATTTGGCGGTCATGATGGCGACATGGCACAGCTTCTGGTCTGTCGTGTTTACCGTGATGGCAACCACATACCTGGCAAAGCTGCTCCCAGTCGCGGCTGCGCCTACGTCACACATGCAGGTCACGAAATCATCGACAGTCACTACGAGGTGCTCCTCGGTCAGTCAAAGTATCACTGGGTTCCTGGCAACGGCGGCAGCATTGCACACGGAGCCGTGATGGCCGGGCGTTCGTACAGCGGCGAGCCTATCTACGTGGGACGTGCCAGTTACGCTGGCACCTTGACTCCCGGCAAGATTCAGCAATCACAACGCTGCCTCCAGATTCCCTATGCCGGGCGGGAGATCAGCATCAGTTGCTACGAGATTCTTGTCCGCAGTGACATCTTTCATCAGCAGCAATCCTTCAATCTGATGTATTAACCCAATTGCAGGATGTAACCTAACAAACTGAGCAATGGGACGCCATGGCAGCTACAACCAAAATGGTACATTAATTGTTCAAACTGACAGTTGTACCCAAAAAATATTTATACACATCTCTTCTTGTTATCCTCAGAAGTATAACTTCTTTTAAAACTACTTTCTAATTTGTATCTATGCGATATATATCGGATAATGTACCAATGTACCAATTTTATATATACTTTGTTTTACTTAATTAATGAACATATCTTCCGGCAGCTATTCGATTGATATTTTCTATTGTATCTATTTATTGTATATCCTTTCGCTTTTTTATTAAATAAGGATTTTATTTCATCTATTCGATATTTTTTTCATGTACCAACTTGAAAGAGTTTAGTTTTTAATCAATTAATATCTTTTGATGTAACTTTTCTGTATATACTGTAAAAGGTACCCATTGGAATGGGCCTATAGTTATTGTAGCTGCTTGATGTACCCCTGTACATATTCCTTTTTCATATACCTCAACGTATGTACCCATTCTAGCTTTAATTGTATCCATTACATGTACCACTGCAAATTAGTCTTTGTATATCTCCCCTCTTTACTTATCATGTTTTCCTATTCAATGAACATATTTCGATTTTCTTATCCGATATATAAATATATATATATATATATTTTTTTTGTGTAGCTTTCTTTGTACATATTCTTAAGTATATAGCTTTCATTGTACCAATTAGTTATAAATCGGTTATTGCACTTATTATATATAGCTTTTGTTTATATGTCTACCATTATACCTAAATGACCAATATTTATCCTATATAAACAATATATACCATATTTTATAATGTTATATGTGCCTATTTGATTTAAGTACCATACAAATTCTGTTTGCTCATTTTGTACCAATTGTATTTTGAATCCATTTCAATTTATAATCATTTCATTTTGTGCCCATTTGATGTCATTCATTTTGTATAAATCTAATATTGTACCTTTTTATTGTGTATTCATTTTCATTTTGTACCAATTTAATTTAGTACCCATTTGATTTTGCATGGATTTCATTTTGTAGTTGTTCCATTTTGTTGTAATTTAGTCATGTACCAATTTCAATTATGTACCAGTTTCATTTTGTACCAATTCAATATTGTACCCATTCCATATTGTACCCATTCTATATTGTAGCCATTAAATATTGTATTCATTCAATACTTCCACGTGAATCGCATTAACGTGTTTATTTTAAGTTAAACCAACTTGATGGATGCGACTTACCTGATATATCATCATCACCTTTCGCATTTATTAATTGTTCCTCTCCAGCTTCATGTGTGCGGCTTTATGTGTTATGCAACTGACTTCAAATTCGTTGATTGAGTGAGTTCCAGTTTCTAGTTACGTGATTACCCACAGGGAAGTTCTCTAGATGATTCATGGAAAACAAGTCCATTGATGAGCGGCTTTGACGCACACAAGCGACGGTCTAAAACGTAGAAAATACTCTCAGAGTTAAAGATCATTAAGTTCTCACTTCCTAAGTTATTAAACGTAGTCAGCGACGAGCTTTGACGAGGCTGACGTTTGGGTTCAATGACCCCACCAAATGGTTAAAGACATCAGTAGAAGAACAAATCTTAGGATAGTTTAATTGATGGCAATAAAATTTCTTTCTAACTTCAAGAACTTGGCTTTGATTTGAAAGCTTTGCACACACTTTCTATGGGTGAAAACTGGTTCCAGTTTTTTGCGGAACTCAGAAGTGGAGTATTTAAAGCGCCAGAGTCTTTAATTGATATATCAAAACGATATATAATTAAGATCTTAGTAACCAGAAGAATTACGTTCCATTGTTACCTTGAGAGTCTTTACGACAAGCACTCAAAAATGTCAAGTCACGTCCATAGTGAAGGTAATTCCCATAAATCCATTATTATGCTGATATTTTTGGATTAACCTATAAACGATTGTGTTCTTCATTTTTTCCCAGTTTTCAGGTTTCGGAATTTAATTATGCTTGAACTGGAAATTAATTTTGAAATTAAAATAATTCTAAAAAAGTTTATTGCACTGAAGTTTTAGTTCCTCTTCTGTTCAATATTTTTTAATAGAAACAAAGGCGACTCGAAATTGTACCCAAACATTTAAATATCAAAGAATATAAAAGTGTTTAACTCCGAATTATTCCGAAAAGTCAAATATCTTTCGGAATTTTATAAATTATTTTTTTTTTTTATATTTAATTTTTTTTTTTAATTTATTTTTTTTTTTATGTAAAAAAGATTTGAGTATCTTAATATTATATTATGGCCCAGAGAGCAGTAGTTCCCAATGAGTCCGAAAAACAATCAATAGATAAGTCTCATTACAACTACCCAGTCCCAAACACTACCTGGTGGAATACGTACCGTTATCTAACAGCGGATGTACGTCTAGAGCCCAATCGATAGTCGCTTCCATTCGATTATAAATAATGCCGATGTCAGGTCATATCGTTTACCATGAACCCCCGAGTGTCTGCCAGGTAAATTCCAGACGAATGTCTGGACTGTTCTCCAAACAAAGCATGAGCATTCCCAAACTTCTGCGTATCGCTGCCTAATATCTGGCATTTTGAAGTCAATGTACCAAATCACCTGAGGGAAGGAAATAAAAGAAAGTGGTTCAATCTCTACGATTCGGGAACTACGTAATTCACTGGCCAAAGGAACTGTTGTCCATACGAAACTCTTTGTTTACATCAATTCATGCGTTGGGTTTGGTTTTGATAATACGTTGTTTATAGGGTATATAAATTATAGTATTCCCCCATAAAGGAAGATATGGCACTTTAGATGATAAGTGCTGTATGTTTAGGTACACTATCCAACATAGTTAAGTTATAACATGTCAATATCTTATGCTACGTTTCACAAAATTGTGAAATAGTTGCAAATTTGAACATTTTAATTTTATAAAAAATTGAAATGGTTTTTCCTTAACCGATTGAACCAATATAAATTCTATATCTCTTGCCATCAATGAGTCACATAAGAATCGAGTTTATCTCCGGAATTGGAATATTTCTGAAGTGTTTACTTTAAAATTTGTATATCATTTCAGATTTTGATAGTACCCTTTGTGCCATCAGTGATTGAGGTTTAATTTGGTAGATTGTCTCCTCCAATGGGTTCTTCGTTCGAGGGTCGAAAGCTTGTAGGGCAGTGTAGTGTTTGGGTCGTGTGTTGCCCATAATCACAATCGTTCCGCGTGTGCTCCGAACTCAGAACTTGACTATTTCAAAAAGCGACTAAATATTTTCGTAATATCTAAGCACTCCATAGATATGACTATCAGATAGGATTTTGAGCGCCAACAGATTGCGAACTAGACCCGCTAAGTGCTTAAACATTAAAGCAATCATCAGGTATCATTTGTCTGGTCTTTAATCAGATTCGCGATGTGACTAACCAAACAAAACAGTTCGCGAACCAGTTTTGCTGGGGATCACTTCGCTTCTTCTGAAGAGATTTGCAGGCTCTCCCCAAAAATCCCCGCCTTCTTAAGCCTGACTAAAGAGTACATGTTAAGAATTTTAAAATTACTGTGAACTTATTCCGCTGTAGTTCAAACTGCTTATTACGAATTACTCATAAGAGTTTTCCAGGTTCCGAGATCAGATTGAGATACACACGCAGCTGGAATGACTAACAGGCGACGATTACAATTGATTATTGACAATATTTAATTAAGCCAGCATGACCAACAAATATAAATAACAAAACAATAACAGAAATTGATTCAAAAATAGATTTGCGAACTAGTTCCACTGCGGTTCAAGACAAGCCCAAATTGTTTGGCAATAAAATTCACATATATAAAAATAATAATACAGATAAAGATACGCCTTTTAAACTTTATGATCCAAGATTGGATTGGTTTATGAACTAGTTCCCCCGTAGTTCACAATTTTCCATTAATTTTCCTCCTGCTAATAATAATATACAAAGATAAGGGCTACACATGGGGGATTTATGATCGAAACTTGGTTGGTTACTAAATTGCTCTGTGAACTAGTTCCGCTGTCGTTCAGTTAGTACTAAAATAATCTTTGGCAAATGTTTAACAACAATATTTGGACAGATTAGAAGATGTAGTTGATGGTCGATCTTATCAACGATCGCTCAACGAGGGAATCGAAATCGGAATTTCACCATTGCAAAAAATTTCACCATTGAATTTGCTCGAATCCCAAAAAAAGGGATTTTCCCCAATCCCCAATCGAAAACAAACATTTTCACTTCCTGATAAAATGCGTGCCCCGCCTTCCCCAGTTACGTAGTTTGCAGTCTCAGCTGTCACTTGTTACTGGATTCTAGGAACTGTGTAGACATACAACCTGTTTTAATTCGGCTTTATGACACTTTGGGTTTTCGACTCTTCGACTCGTCGTCTCGTCGACTTCTCGGCTTCTGTCTGAAGGGAAATACAGGTTTTGATAAGAGAGGCGAGACATGACGCGTGGTGTTGGTGTTGGCTTGGAGTTTGAAGTAATCGGGGGATTTGTGGGCATTGCAGATGGTAGAGGATTTTTAGGGGACTCTTCATTATGATTATCGCTTTTGTTGTTATGTCTAATTGGAGGCACTTACCGATTAAATTTATACAATCGCATTTTATTATAGCATCAGTTCAGTTCTGTTAGGGCTCTTATATCATATACTAAATGTGCCTAACAACGGCAACAGCGACGACGTCGACGGCGACGACGACGACGGTAATGGCAATGGGAACGGCAACGACGACGACGACGGCGACGCTGACGTCGAAGAACCGAGTATGGAACCGAGGTATTGTGGTAGACACCTTGTCAATAGCCCCAACAGTTCCAATCGGAATCGCGTGCTGTCGAGATGCAAGTGCTCATTTCCTACCCGAAGATTATAATATCATTTAGCTGTCGTGAACCCAAACCGTAACGTGTTAAAAGTTCAATCGCGACAAATTTTGAACCAATATACATATATATAATAAATATATACATATATACAATCGTATTCAGATAGATCGGTCTTATTATTGGATTTTCGGTATCAGCGAAAACCATATACCAAAATAATGTATGTAAATAATTGTTCGGATCTTTAAACTGAAATCAATCACTCAATCAATTGGTCAATCGGTCACTCGATCAGAGTTGATCAGTTGATCGTTTGTACATTTCAAATCGAATTGAATCGGTCTTTGAGATTGCGCGATATTTCACTTTCGAATTGCTTGTAATTTATTAATTTATGGATGCTTTTCCATTTTCAATTGCCCCAAGTGTGCGCACAATCATCATCAGCATCTCAATTTAGCTTATTTTCTTAAATTGTCTTGGGAAATTATTATTTATTATTAAACACATTTATATATAAGAGCTTGTTTCTTGTTTCTTGTTCTACTCTCCAGCAGTCGCTGTCCGTCCCTCCCGCCATCACATTGAGTGTCGCAAGTTCATCAAGAATACGAGAAAACAATCTATAGCTAATTAATCCTCGAGCTCTACGAACTGAATTGATATAAAAAGCGCGTTACAGTCGATCGCATCGGCAATTTGAATTTTGGAATCGCATAGAATAGAGCTCATACCTCTCATATTTGTTGTATATCTCCATTGTAACTGAAGTACAAAAGAAAACAAAGATCTCAGCATGTCCAGCGAGGAGCATAAGAAATCAGCCTCAAAGCTGCCCGACATGGGCGACTTTCAGATGCAGAGGAACCAAGGAACTTCCCCCGCGGAACCCGATAAAAAATACACATACTTTCATCTGGTAAGCTTTCAGTTTGGATAACTCCGGATAACTTCGGATATCTCAAGATAACTTTGGATAACTTTGGATAACTTAGTTTTTGCCACGTTTCTTCACAGTTCCGATACTCAACTTATTGGGAACGCTTTCTGCTCATCTTAAGTATAATTGTCTCCGTCTGCGCCTCCGTCTTCATTCCCTACTTCATCCTAATCTATGGTGAGTTCACATCTCTGCTCATTGATCGCACCGTGCGCAATGGCACCTCATCGCCCAGCATCTTCCTAGCCATGTTCGGCGGCGGACGACAACTGTGAGTATTAAATACGAGATTCATGGAAAAAGTCCAGGGTCTTAACATGCGTCACATCCTGCAGCACCGATGCCAGCATAGAGGAAAACAACCAGGCCATCATTGAGGACTCGATAGCCTTTGGACTTTGCAGTCTCGTGGGCTCAGTGATAATGTTGCTACTCATTGTGATATCGATCGATGTCTCCAATCGTGTGGCACTCAACCAAATCAATCGCATACGCAAGCTCTTCCTGGAGGCCATTCTGAGGCAGGACATGTCCTGGTACGACACATCCTCCGGCACCAATTTTGCCAGCAAAATGACAGAGTAAGTTTTCAGCTGTGGATGTGAAGATCCGTGGATTAATCCAAAGCTTAATTTTTTTTCAATAGGGATCTGGATAAGGTCAAGGAAGGCATCGGTGAGAAGGTGTGTAATCTGAATTAAATTTCCATTTGGATGTCTCCTAATCTTTGATCTCCAATCCTTAGCTGGCAATTGTCACCTTCCTGATTTCAACCTTCGTCATGGGCATCGTGATATCCTTCCTCTACGGCTGGAAGCTCACATTGGTCGTCCTCAGCTGCAGTCCTTTCATCATGATATCCACCGCCATGGTGGCCAAGATCCAGGCCTCTCTCGCCGAGAAGGAGCTGAAGGCCTACTCTGATGCAGGAGGCGTGGCTGAGGAGGTTTTCAGCGGCATTCGCACTGTCCTGGCGTTCAGTGGTGAGCGCAAGGAGAACGAACGGTTCTCCAAGCTACTGATCCCTGCCGAGAAAACCGGTCGAAAGAAGGGTCTCTACTCGGGAATCGGAGCTGGAGTCATGTGGCTCATCATCTATGTGTGCATGGCCATCGCCGTTTGGTATGGAGTTGAGCTGATCCTGGAGAACCGCGGCCTCGAAGAACGCCAGTACACGCCGGCAGTTCTAGTCATTGTCCTGTTCGCCATTATTATGGGTGCCCAGAATCTCGGTTTCTCGTCGCCACATGTGGATTCCTTTGCTGTGGCTCTGGGGGCCGCTCGGAATATCTTTAGGATTATCGATCGCCAGTCCAACATAGATCCGTTAGTGGAGGATGGTGCCAAACCTGAGAGCATTACGGGTCGACTACGTTTTGAGGATATTCATTTCCGTTATCCTTCAAGACCAGATGTCGAGATCCTCAAGGGTCTGACAGTGGATATTGAGCCGGGACAGACCGTTGCCTTTGTCGGCGCCTCCGGCTGCGGCAAAAGCACAGTCATTCAGTTGATGCAACGCTTCTACGACCCCGAACAGGGCACTGTCAAGCTGGATGGACGCGATCTCCGGACCTTGAACGTCGCTTGGCTGCGCGCCCAGATTGGCGTTGTGGGCCAGGAGCCCGTGCTCTTTGCCACAACCATTGGGGAGAATATACGTTTTGGCAATCCACACGCCACTCAGGCGGATATCGAGCGGGCGGCACGCGATGCCAACTGCCATGAGTTCATCAGCAAGCTACCCAAGGGCTACGACACGAAGGTGGGTGAGCGGGGAGCTCAGATGTCTGGTGGTCAGAAGCAGCGCATTGCCATTGCACGGGCGCTGGTGCGCAATCCGAAGATCCTGCTACTAGATGAGGCGACATCGGCACTGGACCCCACCTCCGAGAAGCGTGTGCAGGACGCACTGGAGCTGGCCAGCCAGGGACCAACCACCCTCGTGGTGGCCCACCGACTCTCGACTGTGACTAATGCCGACAAAATTGTGTTTGTTAAGGACGGAGTGGTGGCTGAGCAGGGTACACACGACGAGCTGATGGATAGGGGTGGTTTGTATGCCGAGTTGGTGAACATAACCAAACGGAAGGAGGCCACTGAGGATGCAGAATTGGAGGAAAAGGATTCGAGCAGCAATGCAGGTAAACTGCCGGCAATAAAAAACCGGGGGGATGACAACAACTTCGGGGATGAGGATGAGGAGGACGAGGATGATGGCGAGGATGACGACGACTATAGCGAAGAGCCCAATTACGCGGCAAACAACAGCAAGGACGATGTATTCAGTGTTACCTCGCGCGGCAAACGTAAGTGGCTTAGCGTTGTCCCTAGAGTCGCATCCATGACTCTTATCCAATGCTTCCAGCGAGTGTCCTGACTCACTCTGAGTAATGGTTTAACATCTTGCAGGTCGTTCGCAGCGTCGTAAAAAGAAAAAGCTGGATGAGCCGAAGATCTCCTTTATGCAGCTAATGAAACTCAACGCTCCCGAATGGCGATACATTGTTTGGGGCTGCATAGCAGCCGCCATGCACGGCACAACCTTCCCATTGTGGGGCCTGTTCTTCGGTGACTTCTTTGGCACCCTGTCCAACGGCGATGAGGATGTGGTGCGTCATGAGGGCAACAACATCTCGTACATCTTCGCTGGCATTGGGCTGATGGCCGGCGTGGGCACCATGCTCCAGAGTTACATGTTCACCACGGCGGGAGTGAAGATGACGACGCGCCTCAGGCAAACGGCTTTCAAGACGATTATGTCCCAGGAAGTGGCCTTCTTTGATGATGAGCGCAACTCTGTGGGTGCATTGTGTGCCCGTCTAGCCGGCGACTGTTCCAATGTCCAAGGGGTAGGTTAAGCTGTCTATGCGCAGGTGATGCCGTATTTATGACACTTCCTTTCGCTTCTTGAACAGGCAACCGGAGCACGTGTTGGGATTATGCTACAAGCGGTGGTCACCTTGGCCGCCGGCATGATTATTGGCTTCGTTTTCTCCTGGCAGCAGACGCTCCTCACCCTTGTCACAGTGCCTCTTCTTTGTCTCTCTGTCTACGTGGAGGGACGATTCATTACCAAGAGTGTGCAGTGGTCCAAGGCGGCCATTGAGGCAGCTTCCCAAGTGGCAGTTGAGGCCATCGCGAACATCCGGACTGTCAATGGCTTGGGTCTGGAGCGACAGGTCCTGGAGCGCTATACAGTGCAGATTGATGAGGTGGACTTGGCTTGTCGCCGCAAGGTTCGTTTCCGTGGCCTGGTCTTTGCTTTGGGTCAATCGGCGCCCTTCCTGGCCTACGGAGTGTCCCTCTACTACGGCGGATTGCTGGTCGCCAACGATGGATTGCCCTATGAGGATATTATTAAGGTTGCCGAAGCGCTCATTTTCGGCTCCTGGATGTTGGGTCAGGCACTTGCCTATGCGCCAAATGTTAACGATGCCATCATCTCTGCCGGCCGTCTGATGAAGCTCTTCGAGCAGACGCCCACGCAGTCCAATCCCCCGCTCAATCCCTACAACACGGCAGAAGTGAGTGTCCTTTGGAGACAACAAAGTGAATTCCTTACTAACTTTTCCATCTTTTCATATCAGAAATCTGAGGGCGACATCGTCTATGAGAATGTCAGATTTGAGTATCCGACGCGCAAGGATACGCCCATTTTGCACGGTCTGAATCTCACCATTAAGAAGAACACGACTGTTGCTCTGGTGGGTCCTTCAGGCTCCGGCAAGTCAACCTGCATTCAGCTGCTGCTGCGCTACTACGATCCCGTCTCCGGCTCGGTCAACTTGAGTGGAGTGCCAAGTACGGACTTCCCCCTGGACACGTTACGTTCCAAGCTGGGCCTGGTATCCCAGGAGCCGGTGCTCTTTGATCGCACCATCGCGGAAAATATTGCGTATGGCAACAACTTCCGGGATGATGTGCCCATGCAGGAGATTATCGAGGCCGCCAAAAAGGCAAATATACACAACTTTGTCAGTTCTTTGCCCCAGGGCTATGAGACGCGCCTGGGCAAGACATCACAGTTGTCCGGTGGACAGAAGCAGCGCATCGCCATTGCCAGGGCGCTGGTGCGCAATCCAAAGATTTTAATACTCGACGAGGCAACCTCTGCATTGGATTTGGAGAGCGAGAAGGTGGTGCAGCAGGCACTGGATGAGGCACGTGCCGGACGCACATGCGTCACGATTGCCCACAGGCTGAGCACAGTAAGGGATGCGGATCTGATTTGTGTGCTCAAGAGGGGAGTCGTCGTGGAGAAGGGTACCCATGACCATCTCATGGCCCTGAACGGCATCTACGCCAATCTCTACATGATGCAGCAGGTGGCGGGCTAAGCAATAAAACTCACTCGCTCATCCTCTTAACTAGTTTTAAATCTATTGCCAATTAGTGTTACTTTTTTTTGTTGTACATTGATTAAAGCTTTAAGCCCTAATTGTAACCTACAGTCGACTGTCCACCATGGGTCCGGGATTGGCCAGGGCGTTGCGGCGTTCCTGTATAGCAAAGGTCAGCTTGCGGAAGGGTCCCAGCGGCAGGCCCAGCGACTTGAGGTCCGCCTCCGTGAGCAGCATAAGAGTCTCTAGGTCAATCTCTTGTTTCTGGAAACTATAAAAATTTCTTTAGAAGCTATGGGCATTGGTTTATCCCTTGTGGCTACTCACACTGGCAGGTACTCATCCAATGCCCAGACAGTGAGAAAACGTTGCAGGGCGCTCGCAGAGACCTCTTGGTCATCCTCGTCATCGCTATAGACATCGCCATCGCCCTCAGAGTCGGAGTCATCGGACAAATTCAAATACAGTCGTCCCTTTCCACCACCAGAGCGTGACTTGCAGTTGTTGTTGCCGCCACCGCCGTTGGCATTGCGCATGGTCGCGCTGGAGATGGTATCCATGCCATCTGCTTGAAGCTGCAGCTGACTGAGAGCGGCAGTCACTGAACGCCTGAAGGCGATACTGCCCAACATTGTGGGCCGATCAAAGAGGCCGACAGGTCGCTGGAGAACCAACTCCTCGTTTAGTTCCTGTGACAGTTGAGAATCACCCAGTATATCGGGCTGGGAGAATGAGCGAGACAGGGCCGTATTGTAACCCAATCTGCCAATGGTTTCTTGCTCCGACCCATCGTCCACCTCAAAGACATCTGCAATCTTGCCCCGTTTGCCATTTGCGTCCTCCGTGGAGCTAAATGTGCCCACGTAGAGTACCTCCGAGTCGCGTTGCAGACCCGTCAACGAGGTTATCGTACGCTTGCCATCGGGCTCCAGTTCTCGCACCTTGAATCCACCATCGGTCACCGTTGCGTGTGGGCAGCCGCTTGTGTGTTGGTTCTTCAGATGTTGATGTGTTGAGGGCTTCTTTTGGACAGTCCCCACGCGACTGGCAATGGTGGAGCCACCGCTGCTACTGCTTCCACTGCCCACCAGGTCACTGAATTTGGCACCACTTCGCGATGGATGCTGCGGTGGAGGCAAGGTTGCTGGTTCCCTCGGCGTCTTGTTCAGATTTCCCTGACTTGACCAAATCTTCTGTTTCAAAGTGGATAACATGTTGCTGGACTTGCTGCCTCCTATCATGGTGTGACTTTGGCCCGGTCTCTGGTCGTAATACTCCTGCATTTGGCGCTGTTGTTGGTGTTGTTGCTGACGTTTCATATATTCCTTGACACGCTTCTCGCAGTCCTTTTCAGCAAGCTCTTTCAGAGCTTTGGATTTTCTCCTGAAAACATAAGTTCCATCTTAAGATTTACATTAACATACGGAGGATTTTTCGAACCTTACTCACTTTTCATTTACTTCAAAGTTTGCAGCTGCTGCATCCAAATATCTGAGTATGTCATCCCGATTGTTAATGGCCGCCAGATCCTTGGCATTGTGCCTGTCAATGTCCAGCGCATAAATATTCACACCGAACTTGATGAGGAAGTCAACGCAGTGTAGGTGACCCTTGGCAGCGGCTAAGTGAAGAGCTGTGTTCCCAAACTGATCACACTTATCCGGATCGCCACTGCAGCAAACCAGAGATCAGGATAAAGAACGTAACCAAATGTCATTTGGTACTCAGCTTACCCTCTGCCACATAGCAAACGAAGGGCATCCAAGTGTCCTTCAAAGGCGGCCCACATCACTGGCGTCATGGAGTCGTCATCCTTGGCATTGGCATCCTTACGCGTCGCCTCCTTCAGCACATCCAGTAGCCCATCCTTTGCAGCTCTGATAACAAAGACAACATTCAATCAATCAATTGATAAGATACCTAAAAATTATTAATTGCATGTTTTGCAGCCCCGAAACTCACTTGTGAAATCGATCAGAAGACATTTCGTAGTCTTTTATTAGATATCTCTTTCCATGGACTATTTCAGATAATAATGAAGATGGTGATGATGATAATCAAACACCAAAGGTTTCAGAGCTTCAGTAGCCTAAAAAATAAGTTGAAACTTAAAGTTTAATATAAAACTTAGTCTTAAACTGAACAAAATTCTTAAAATAAATATAAAAAAAAAAAATTTTCTTTAAAACTAAAAAATTTCTGAAATTTTAAAAACACTAAAAACATGGCCCTGGGATTTGTAATAATGACGAAGGAGGTCAATGCAGTAGAATCCATTAAAGATAATCCATTTTTTAAGCCATATGTACCAACGGATCTGACCCTTTGGCCGAAGAAATCAACAGAAAAACCAGAATTTGTCCTCAGGAGCCCAATGCTGCTCTATGAGCCAAGTTCGTTGGCCAAAAGCAAGGATTGGTTGCAATCAAATAACAAGGATGAATCCAATGAGGCCAATTGGGTCAATTATTCCTGGGACGAAATATAAGCTTACGTTCAAAATGACATACTTAAAGGTGGAAAAACAACTATGAACGCCATCAGGGCGGGGGCAACGACGTGACAGTAAAACACTAGAGATCAATATATATATTTATACGTTAATATGTGATTTACAAAGCTTCAAGTAATTCAGATTCCACACATATTAATCTACATATATTAACTGACATTTAAGTAACCCCAAAATAAGAGGAGCAGATGAAAATTAAGAAAGATAAACTTGCAAGTTCGGATTTACACTTTTGGTCTATGCAGATGACACTCGCGGTAAAGTGAAAAGGAAAAGCTCGGCCTACGCTGCGGTTGAAGTTCACACATAATACATACAGACACTTATACATACATACACTTATACACCGGTATGTATGTGCATGCACATCACACGAACTGTACTGGTCACATACAGTTGGGCAAAGAAATTACTTACATACTTACAAGCACACGTACATACCCTGGTAACAAGTTCAGTCAACCTAGTTTGTTGATTTCGAATGGCCGAAAGCCCAAACTGTGTTCACTGTGAGGCGCTCAGCCGTTAATTTCACATATGACTTCTGCCAGCTTAGTTTTTTTTTTGGTCTTTTTGGAAAAGTTCACATACGAAACATTTTTTGACAGCTTGACACTTTTCTTTACATAAACATTGGCACGGACACAAACACGAACACAATCACAACGGAAAACACAAACAATTACGAGAGCTGAAGATTTTCTTTTGCGATCATTAGAAACGGGCTTTTGGCCGCATCGAGTGCTTCTTGGTAACTGAGATCAAAGTTGGCTTACAAATTCGAGTGAGCGTACGGAAAGAGCGCGCTGTTATGACAAGCGTTGCCAGCTATCGTTTTAAACTGTAGTTTAAATAATCAACGTTCATTTAAAAATAAAAACAATATTATTATTTCAAAATTTTGGCTTTACACTCTTCATTTTAAAAATATCAGTTATAATAAATTCTGTTTAGAGCAAAATATAGATTCAACAATAGTTGGGCAGCGCCATACATATCGTGTATGCAGCCCTGGGATAACGAAAATTTATCGATATACCGCTGCGATTCTTAGGGTCAGGGAATCTGCAGAAAAAGGCAACCTCGTGAAGCATTAGAGCTGAAAACAAACGTCTGATTTAATTGAATATAATTAAAGATTTTATAAATAAAAGCCGCTGTGCAGTGAAAAATAATTTGAAAATGTGAAATCCATCGAATTGACGAATTCACGCACATTTGTGGTGGTTGGTTGCTGACTACTACAATTGCATATGTATGTATACACATACAAATACATACCCATGAGCTTGCGTAGGAGGTATCAAAATAACAACAGCAGCAATAACAGTAGCAACAAAGAAGTCTTTAACATATGTTCAATGCATCAATGGTGTGCCAGTAGTCGCGTGCATCGTCAGGTCGGTAACGTTCAATGGGAATTGCAGTGCCAATGTCAAACAGAGTCAAGTCAAGCTAACGTTAGCTTAGTAAATTATCAATATCAATATCATCCAGTAGAACCTCCAATAGTCACCGCTTCATAGAGGACACCCAATCAATCCAAGGCGCCAATTTAAGAACAAAAGCAGTAACATTACAAGCCACATCAGATTCGATACCGATATATTTTCCTGTAGAGTCAGTTAAAAACAAGTGTCAACTCCATACACAAACACACATTCAGTTTACACTCACACATCCACCCACACTCACACTCCCACACAAATACAACATACACAAATACACATTACACCCAACACACAGCTTATTCTTACACATACATAAACAAACTTACATAGTCACAGACTCACACTTGCACACACACATACACACACACGCACACGTGCACTCTTACAAGACAACAGAGTAGAAAACAAAAGTATTGTAAACCATCCCCCCTCGGTAAAGGGCCCGCTGAAGGACGTGCGACGCACTATGGGCAATTGCCTGAAATGCTTTCAATCATCGTCTGCCGCACAATCGATGCCCAGAAGCGCCTCATCTCCAAACGACTTGCACATAAATAACGCCAACAGCTGCCAAACGACAACCAACATTGGCAACTGCTATGATATCGTTGGGTCCAATGCAAACGAACGTTGTGCCATGTACGACAGGCCGCGCGGTAAGTAACGCTACTTATTTTCGATATCTGATTTTTTTTTGTACGTTTGTTTTAACATTTCTATTTTAGAAACCGATGAGTTGCTCTCTAATCGAACTCCACTCAAGCCAGCAAACAATTGTGATACTAAGCGTAATAGTTTTAAGTCCTTAGGCTTGCTTAATGGAAGTGCGCCAACCATGAGCGAAATTATAACAACGGGTAAGTTTGAGAGGGAGATTGAGTCATTCAGTTATCGCTTTAGAGTTTACGCTTTTAAATTAAAAATTAAACAAAAGCTGGCAATAAAATGGATAAGCAACCCTGAAATAAGTCAAATTGTAATATTTCAGGAATTTTTTTTTTTGTAAATAGAAAAATTTTATTTTTTAAAAATGGAAAGCTTGACTAGTAACTTTTTTATATTTAATGCAATTGTGTCCACTAAAAAATTTAGATTTGTTTTTTATTCATAAGCAAAATTAATTAATTTATTAATTTGCATTACAGCAGTTAAGGAATCCATGGAGGTGTCACATCAAGCGCTATATAAACTATTTGAAATGTACAAAGATCCCGATGAGGAAGATATGATACTCACTGATGGCATTGAGCGATTGTGCAATGATCTTAAATATCAGCCTGATGAATTTGCAATACTTGTGCTTGCCTGGTGCCTTGATGCCTCCCAAATGTGCCGATTTACGAAAACGGAATTTATTGATGGCCTGCACAAGATGCGGGCGGACACGATTTCCAATATACGTTTAAGACTAGAGCAGACGATTGAAATGCTAAAAGTAGATGCCGAAATGTTTAAACAACTCTATCGATTTACCTTTCGGTATGGCATTGCAGTAGCTTCAAGTTACCTTTAAATGATTATCTATTATCCTTTTTACTTTTGTAAAGTTTTGGCTTGGAACCGGATCAACGCGTTTTGACGCTGGATATGGCAATCGATTTATGGAAACTTGTGTTCACTGTACAAACACCTGATCTCTTTTCAAACTGGGTAAACTTCCTCGAAAAGCATCCGAACATACGCCGCATACCCAAGGATACATGGAACATGTACCTCAATTTTACCGAACAATGTGATATAGAAAATTACGATGATACCGAAGCGTGGCCAAGTCTATTCGATGACTTTGTTGAATACGAGAAGAATCGTGCTCTCGAATTGGTCGTTCACGATGATGACAACAACAATGACGATCCCCTACAAAGCCTTGTCAAAGACGATGGTAATTCGCGCCACGTGTCATAGTTTAAGATGCAGCCAGTAGCCAACATATAACCGCCAATGGTCAAGCAGCGTTCAACTCGCCAATAGAATTTTAATGCTCTACATTTGAATAAGACATATTTCTTTGCTCTCTTTCTCTCTCTCTCTCTCCTGCAATTTATATAAGTATATGTAAATATATATATATTTATATATATATATGTATACATATATATCTATATATACTTATAGATTTTGCTGTCATTGGCATATGCTTCCTTTCGTTTGTTTATAATTATGTGAGACACCCTTGTATTCGGCTCTGGCCAATGGACATAGATCTGGGATGCGGTGCTGGCGCTGCTTGATGATGATTCACACAAAAATTATAATAGCAAAAACAAAATATGCACACACAGCCAGTTAGCCAGCTAGACGATAATTTACCTTGCAATCATTTAGCGCGTAGCAAAGGGCAACGGACGCATTTGTTTATAAATTAAAGACTTATCAAAATGAATTTCGAAAAGCTCAATCATACGAAACCGCATGTGTATATATACTAAATGACTTGATCAAGTAGAATAGCAGACATGTTTTCAATGTATGCAAACTGTATAATAGATATAAATATCTATATATATAATATATATATATATATACATATACATATAGCAATTAACTGATGTATTATTTTAAAAATGAAAAGATTGCAACATTTTACGGCACTTAACTATTTAATTGCATATTATTGAATACTTAGATCTAAGTAGTGGATGTGAATTAAATAAACAGTAACTATTATAATTCTAGTACACAAAAGCTTATGATTTTTTTCTTCATATATTTTAATATCTAAAATGCTGACTGCCGAGTATTAAAAAAATGCATTATTCAAATTTTAAGGAGGGAGCTTTTCAATGTAACAACATTTGAATAAAATGTTACAATTAATCTAATTAATGAGCTACCTCTTTTTTTACTTCAATTATTAATTCGTTTTTATTATATTTGTTATATTTATGTTCAGCAACTTTTACGATTGGTTAAGTAGTTTTTACTTTAACTTTAATGAATTATAAGCATTTTCCATTTAATTTTATTTAAGTAATATTTTTTTTTTTTTAATGTAGTTTTTAGTTTGGTGACTTAAATTTTAATTTTAATTTTAATTTTCTTATGGGCGGTTACCTCATCGAGCAAACGCCTATCGATATCTATTATCTATCGATTTCGCAAGCGATGAATTGATTACTGCGACAGGCGCACACACATATTCACACTATACATCGTTTATTGATAAAAAGTTGTAAAATCATTTAGCTAATATATAGACTCAGCACAAATGAGTGAGTAATAACTTAAGTACCATTTTACTGCAAAAAATTAACTCTCCCAAAATTGTGTTTTCCTGTAGCAGCGTGCCAAAAATTCCGGTGTACAGTGAATTGAGACGCGATTTGACATTGAAATCTTCAAATGCTATGTTGTTGTGGAGGTTGTGGTGGGCGTAAAGCGGAAGGGCAAGGATAAGCAATCGGAAACGGTCGATCAAAAGGACCTCATATATCACAATGCCCTGTGAGAGCTGTGGTAGTGAATTTACGGTGTTCCGCCGTAGACGTAGCTGCTACGATTGCAGGTAAGTGACATCGTTGTCCATATCAATTGTAAGTGATTGCGATATAAATACATAATTATATTAATTATTTGATTAGACGTTGTTTTTGTAATAATTGCCTAACAACAACATCGGCACGACGATGTCAACGATGTGCAATATTCGCGCGGCGCCCGCTGCTGCGAACAGATTTGCTGAAACTGAAGACAAAAGATTTAATATTTTATTTGCAATCCAAACACATTCCCACGGAAGGTTGTCTTGGTGAGTCAACTGACTGGTGTTTCTTCTTAGATTTTTTAATTTTCCAATTTTTCAATTATTCTGTTTACAGAAAAGGAAGAACTGGTTGGCCTTGTTCTGGCCCATGTCGCACAGGCGGATCCACATACAGGTCGGCCGCCAAATAATAGTCCGGGCCGTGGTCATGCCAGTACCATGGACAATCTTAAGCAAACGTGCCAAAACTTTTTCACCAATTTGAGTGACAATATCAGCGATTCCCTTGCGTCCTTTGATTCAAAGTCACCAACGGAATCACCGCCCACGCACATATTTGAGCAGCCGCGTGTCTTAACACGTGAAATTCCAACGTACGCAACGGCAAGCCATGTCCAGACACCGTTAACTCCGAGACGAAACTCAGCTGAGATTGCGCATGTGCATGCAAGCTCACCGACGTCTTCAACACACACAACAACGTCACCCACAGCCACACAGGATCAGAGATTCAGCAGAGCTGCGACGATTACAGAAACTGCTAACCTTCTACATAACGAGGAAGCCAATAAATCCGAATGTGAGTGCTCGGATGATGAAATTATAACTACTTTTAGTGAACGCACATCGCATAAAAATAGTGAGAATAGTGGAGGTCAAAATAGTTTAAATAGACCTCCATTGGAACCCAGCATAGCAACGCTCGGTACGGCAACTACAACGGCTACCACAACGGCAGCCACAACAAGTACAAGTCCGGGCTACTCAAAGCAAGGCTCACTTAGTTCCAAAGTAGATGCATTCGGTGCAGATGTCTCATCGCAGTCGAGTTTCGAGGAACTTGGTGCCATTGGCGGTATTTCAGATGAGAGCAAAGCGGCAACAGATACAAACAGCAGCAATTTGGATCAGTGGCAAATGTTGGAGCAAGCGGCTCCAGGAGGCAGCCGAATGCGCTTAAATCCAGCTGCTACAACAAACGGAGCAGCTACTGAGGAAATTCTTCAAGTTACTTTGCAAGGTGAGCACGGGGAGACGCCCAACGTCGAGCAACGTACTGTGACAGTACCGCCGCGCGTCAAGAAGGTTACCAGGCGTCGCTCTGAGGGCTATTTAAATCGTCGTCACCATTCGAGCGATGATGATTCTCCCGAAATGGCCACTATCCAGCCACTAGGTACGGTGACTGAACTGTCGGAGGCGGGGCATGCGTCTAGTAATTGTCAGCGGTGCGGTAAAAATAAGACGAACATACGCAAACATGTAGAAAAAATGCGTAAACATTTGGAAAACTCTCAAATGTCCGAGGAAGACATTAAACGTGAGCTTCAAGAGTTTCTCACTTATCTAGAGCAACGTACTAAGTCAATTGATTGCTCTGAGGCGGACAGCAATGCTGTTTCGCCGCAAAGCGGAGTAGATGTGGGCAGCAGCATAGCTGCTGGTGGTGTCCCTGGCATGCCCATTACACCGACCATTGAGTTCTCACCCACACATGACGATATCCATTGGGACGATGACGAAGGCATTCACGTATATGCATCGCCGCTTGGCTTTGAGCCGGCCGCTGGCATTGATTCTCGATTCGTAAACTTGGAAGACTTTGATGATCTGTAAGTGACACACCCAAAGATTTTCATTGTTTCAAAATGGTTGAATTTTGTTTTATGCTTTTACAGAAAAGACTTGGAGAACCTGACGGTGAAACAGCTAAAGGAAGTATTAATGTTACATCGTGTTGATTTCAAGGGCTGCTGCGAAAAACAGGAGCTGCTTGATCGTGTTCAGAGGTTATGGAAGACTATGCGCACAGCTCCAGGTATTTATTAATCTTATCTAAAATATAAATAAAATTTATTATCTATATAAAAAACTTTGTGCACAGCCGTTGAAAAACTTGCCACGGATGAGCTTTGTAAAATTTGCATGGATGCGCCCATTGAGTGCGTATTCCTGGAATGCGGGCATATGGCGTCATGCACAAGCTGTGGAAAGGTGCTAAACGAGTGCCCGATATGCCGACAATACATTGTACGAGTTGTAAGATTCTTTAGAGCGTAATTGTAAATGACAGTCCATTGTTTTGGAAATTGGTATTGGGGTACATACTTAAATTATGGAACCTAGCTAGGAAGGCCGCTATCGTAGACTGGCCATGTGATTGCTAATCTGTGCACGTACATATTCAGATAAACTTATGTACAAATCAAAAACTGTAAAACATGAACGGAATGTGCTACTTATAGTCTCGTTGAAGAACCTATATTGAATGCTCAGTAACACACACAACTTGTTTCCTTATATTCCTTTATAATGCATAGACTAACAATTGTTATTTAAATTCCCAAAATAATATAAACTTTGAAAGTTTATATTATTAACTATTGTATGTATTTTATTTATAAAATATTTTTGCCTTTGATGTTTATTTTACTTCCCCTGTTGTTTGAGTGTTAAGTGAGGACCCAATTATAGTCCTAGATAAGCTAACATTCCTATCAACTGTAAAGATGGAATCTATATAAACACTGTTGTAAAATTTCGTCTAGATTACGCATTTACATCAATAAACAATTTAAACTAAACTCTGTTTTTTTTTGTTATTTACAATGAGTTCGTATCTGATTATAATTTTTCTTGCTTCAATTGAACGGTACATTTTTGTTATCGAAATATTTCCGATAACCGACTTGCTCCAAATTGCGCAAATATGATTGCTCCAAATTGCGCAACACCGATTGCATTGGGCGAAGTGCGAGTCGGCTTATTGGCGCAAAATTTGAATGATTTTAGTTGTTACGTATAATATGATAAAATAAAACAGTCTTTATTTAAAACGATAATCTAATGACAAATACTAGTTTAATTTTGATGACTAGAGTGGGCAGCTTATGCTGTCGAGATATGGGTTTTAGCTTCTGTGCACACGCAGATCAAGCGGTGTGGGCATGTCCATATCCATGGCGAAGTCTTCGCTGTGCAGATAACGACATTCCTGATCTTGTGGATTCAACCAGTATTCAGAGAACGGATATTCGCTGTTGTGCTTGACCTTTAGCGAATAATCACTGGCCTCATTTTGTTCTTTGGGTATATCCATAAAATATCTAGTGGAGGATAACTCATTGTCTGTGGCTGGCAGTGAAACAGAGGTTGGGGTAGATAACGGCAGTGGCAGGCAAGTATATGCTGATTCAGTGGTATCCAGCAAACAGGTTGGCTTCTGGTCGGTAATCAGTTGAATGCTGTGCTTGAAAGTCTTCACATGCTTTCGCAGGGACGAAGGATCTGTGTAGCGTTTCTGGCAGCCAGGCACCTTGCACATATATGGCTTTTCCATGGAGTGAGTGCGAGTGTGTTTGAAACGATCCGATGAATTGGAGTAGGCTTTATGGCAGCCTTCGTAGATGCATTTGTATGGTTTCTCGCCCGAATGTGAGCGAATGTGTATTTTTAAATTTTCCGCTCGTGAAAATGATTTTTCACACAGATCACAGCGATGTGGCTTCTCCTTGGTGTGGGTGCGCACATGGACTAGCATCTTGTATCGTGCATTGAATCCTCGCTCGCTACGCTGGCATCCAACCCAACGGCAATAGTAAAGTCCATCTAGCAACGAAGCGACGGCATGACAAACTGTGACATGTTGTGCCAGCGCCTCCAAAGATTCGAATACTCTACAATGAGGAGAAAGGAGAATAACATCAGTATACTGGGTAATGGGAGCACAGGCTAGAAAGTGCTGACACTCACCTTCCGCAATCTTGCCAATTGCAGATAAAGTCGGACTCGCTGCTGCTACTGTGTTCGCTACATGATTCCGTGGGTGAGTGGGACCCGGAGCCGGAACTGGGGCTCTTGATGCACTTCATGATAACGGATTGTGTTCGTGGACTGACGCAGGACTCTGTTTGCGAAGGAACAGGTACGGGAACGACGACGGTGCGTGGTGGTGTTATGGGCGGTGTGGGAAACCTCAGGAACTGCATCTGTGACAACGGCTGCTCTCCGAGCCAGCTTCCACTCCCAGGATGTGGTAAATAGGGCGGCGTGTGATATGACGAATAGTAGCCACTCGGCGGTGGTTCAAAGAACTCGCTGGTGGGACAGAAGATTGGCTTTTGTACTAATATTTCCATTATGTGATTATATTCCTTGTAGGATTCTGGATAATATAATTCTGATTTTCTTGATAGGATTGTGTGTGTTTATGAAGCGTTCGCCAGTGCGATTGCCAAACGAATGAGCCGCTTGCCTGCAGACATTCGGGTAATATTGAAAGTTTATGCGCGATAAGAAGACTACTCCGGACTCTTATCAGGTCCGAAGGCTGCATACGCAGACAGGTCTGAGGGGGGAGTGGGCTTGCGAGGGAGAACACACGCGTTTCAGCGGATTTCCTAGCCTTGCTCCAATAGGCCAAGTTAGTTGCGTGTTCTATATCGAAGCTCGCAATGTAACCCACAAACGATACCATAGAATGAAGGGAAGAGCCGGAAGATGGGGTGTAAAGGGATGGTTAAGAGCACACACCAACTACGTGAGTGAAATCCCGTCTGCTTGCGGGGGCATACGGACGGTGTGATTGGTAAAGAGCGGAGAGTAAGGGGTAGAGGGTGTGTACTGGGAGGTGGACGATGGTTGGTGAGGGAGGTGCAGAAGGGAGCAGCTTATCAGCAAACGCACAAGGGGAAAATCATCGGTCTAGCCGACAGTTTGCATGTGTGCGACCAATGATCAGCAGCTATGGAGCAATCGAGCTGCCGAGCTGTCGAGCTGTCGAGCATTCGAGCAATCGAGCAGTCGAACAGTCGAACAGTCGAGCAGTCGAGAAGTCAACAGAGCAGCTCTTAGGGGGGCCAGGCGCTATCGCTGCTTGGTTCGTTCGCCGTTGTACTTCGTACCGACTAAATCTGGGCAAGGGGCAATCGGGCAATCGCTACATCGAAATCCCCTCCAGCTGCGTGACGGTTCGTGTTTTATTTAGCCCCCGGTTAACCATTAACCGCATTAACGGTTATCACTCACATAGCCGGCCAAAAGTTAACTCAACGCTATTACCACATTCAGGCCTTTCCACAAATCAGCGAACAGTTGTGGCCGTTGTGGTTCATATTGACAATGACGGAGGCATTTTCGGGCAGCAACATCGCCGCCTTATCAACGGTCAACCATAACGTCTCCGTCTGTGTTTACTTAATTCACGATTAGACGAAGGCCAAGACGGTAACAGTGCTGAGGGGGCTAAGCCGTAACGGTATCTCGACTCTGCTGGGTGGTTAACTTATCAGCTATGAATGCGGCACTGTGCACTCATATCGATGGGAAATGATTCACTTTAAATCCCTCCTCTCCCACTCTCTCTCTCTCTCTCCCCTTCTCTCGCTTGTTGAAACATCGGGTGATTTTAGGAACTGCATTCAATATCAAAAACTACACGGAACTGTGACATCAGTGATGGGTTTGGCGCCCAGCCCCTCATATAGGCACTCATGACAGACCAGGCTACTGATTGCAGTCGTTGCCTCTGCAGTCAAAGTGCAGAAACTAATAAAATCGTTAGAATCGCTTTTAGATTAATTTCGATTACGGAATTTGTCACTGAGACTTTGGGTAGACTTGGCATATTCCGTGTTGCTTGGGTACATCGGCTGTTCGGGGTTGGACTGTATATGGAATGGATTTTTGAACCAGGATTCCAGACACCGATGTGACCCAAATTAATTGCTCAACATGCGCAATGCTCCGTCCTACAAAATAGAAAACAAAACAATTCAACAAAAATCCGGATTTTCTGCTCCCCCTGAAAAATAAAAATGAACTTTGTATGGCGCGAGTGTCGATTGATAAGCTCAAATTGTAGCCGTAAGGCAATCGGAATTGAGCACAACAGATACATCTGTTGCACTTGGGTGCTCACGGATGTCTGGCCCCCAATCGTATTACCTCCACCTGCCCCACCATCCACCTTCCACTAACCAGGTGCAGCTTATGTTTAAGGGATTCACCCAAATGTCAGATTCCCAGAGGTCATCCTCCGTAGAAAAATTGATTACAAAAATCCGCGTCGTGCTCCATGTGGGGGGTAAGGTTTGACTGTGGAATACCCCTTGGTCAAATCTAGAGACAGTTTGGTGCATAAGTAATAGCTGCTCGACGGAGCCTAAGCAACCCTCGAGCCCGCCGTGACTGGTGTACAGGGTATGGGGAGCGCCTAATGCGCCATATAAACACATAAGATTGGCGAGTAACACACAGTTACCGGTTATAGCCGGTTACAGGAACTATCATATAATGATCCTCAATATTTTCAAGCTGATAACACGGGGGTCTGGATGGCTGGCAAAGGTGCCATCTGGTGCGATAAGTCCGATCGGGACTTGTACCGCGATACATTGTGGCGTACGCTTGAACCGGCATTTCGGACTCAAAATGGGAATCGGGTTTGTGTTCGGGTTTATCAAGGTCTTGGGTGCAGAAAGCGAGAGAGAAAAGGCGGAGGAATGAAAGCGATGCTGTGATGATTACATGTCGGGGAGTCTTCCATTGGTTATCTAGACGATTCTGCAGAGTCCAATGGGAGTTGCGCCGCGTCAGCCCGCCTGCTGATACCGAGCGAACTTTGTTTGGCTAATTACTCTGTTGATATACTCCAAAGTGTGACTGGCAATTATATCAACGGGCGGTGGACAATAACAGACGTCCAAAGTCCAAGTACGCATCCACACGCGCGCTCCTCAGTTCGCAACGGGCGCATCACAAAACCCCCCCTCCTTCCAACAGCCAATACCCCACATACCCCACATACCCCATACCCCACATCCCACACCCCAGACATGCACCTTGGCAAGAGTTCATCAGTTCCAGACATCGCACAGTTCGCGATCCAATTCTTTTGGGGGTTCTACTACTCGAGCTTACGTTATCATCTCCGAATCATCAGCAGACTATTCAATATGGGAAGTGACTAGCAAAAATAATAATAAAAAAAAAAAACAAACAAAATCCAAAATACAACAAAAAATTCTATATTAAATATTGCAGACTTTTGGTGGGGGCTTCAGCTGCAGACTTTCCGGCAGTGAGCGATATTTATACTGTTTTTATTATGCCTGATACTGCTGACAATATCTCGTCTAGACGGTCTAAGTATTATTAGTAACCAAAATTTATTAATTTTTCAATTAGAAACTGTAGCGCTGGCAGTTTCCACTCCATCTAACGGAGCTAACGGATCCTGTCGATATCCGGGCTCGCATGAAAAGGGACAATTGAGTCCACATTTATGTAATTCATAATTGATTTCAGCTGAAGGGTCTATTTATCTCTGATATAAATTATCGTCAGATCTTAACTCAACTTTAACTATAAAAAAATATTTCAAGTGTCTTTTAACTCCAAAGTTCAGTTGGAATTTCATTAGGAAATATTCCATTTGACTTAGGACCCGTCACTTTATAAAATCACCTTTTATGAATCATTGCAATTGGTTTATACACGTATTCATTTATTTATAGGAATGACTTGACATATTATGTAATCTCCTTTAAGTTCACTATAAATATTTGATTATTTCAGGAACATCCTGGCTTAGGTTCTTTCTTTAAATAAAATAAATATTATATAAAAATCACTTTTGTATTGGGTTCAATCATCACATGTTTGATACTGGCCAAATTTTAATTGTTTATGGGATATATTAGATGTTTTCCAGGTTTATAAAAAATAAGATTTTTAAATCTTTCTGATAGAAACTCTATATATCACTGGATCCTTAATTCAGTTTTATATTTTTTTTTTTAATATTTATTTAATTTTTTATCTCCCAATAAAGACTCTTTAAGACGAAAAAGGACTTTCTGTTGATATTCCAAAAGTACTCCAACCACAAGTAGAAAATTAATGAGCTTCCAATTTGAATATAGATAGATCGATATAGAACATTGATCTCCTATTATTTTAAAAATTGTTTAAAAACAAACACAAATCTGATGCAATTTTCATTCAAATTGCATTCGAGGTGTGAGAAAGAAGGGAAAAAAAGCACACGCTCCGAAATTATCAAATATAACGAAATATTAATTTTTACGATTTTTGGATGAGGCCAGACGAAGGCCACTTCAGTAATGACATCCAACGCGATAATCAATACCAGACCCACACGTGTGGCTCATCGTACACCGTCGTCCCGATTACATTGCCAATCAATGACCTTAGTCACATGTGTGTGTGTGTGGATATCTATGCACACTTAAGCCTAACGGCACTTACATTGTAATAGAACTTTTTGTAGATTTTTAATTATCGCTTTTATCGCACGAACTATGGAATTTTCATATTTCGCGCACGTTTAACCTTGTGATGCATTTCGAACTGCTGTCAATATGCAAAGAGCAGCAGGGCACTCGCAGCGCCTGATCTTGGGTGTGAGCCGAGTGTCGTCCGTGGGGTCCATGCACTCAAAATAAACGCCAATGGTTGACCCACACGACGTGACACAATACAAGAGTTGCATCCACATTAAGAAGCCATAAATAAATATGGCACCCATGGGCATATCAATAAATAAAATTTACTTTAATGTTGTTGTTGTCGTTGTATATGAAGTTAATAATAACTAAGATCATTTAAGAGCTTACGCTTGCGTTTAGATGCTTTAATCACAGTCCTTAGAATATCGTTTAACATAGTGAAGCGGCTTAAATAAAGATGCTTGTATTGTCCTTTATGTATTGGATGAGTGCATTTTCAAACGGCAGGCGAGTCGTGTTATCCAATTGGATGTTTAGACTCACGTAGAACTGGCGTTGATAGCGCTTACTTAACTTTGTGGCCAATACCATGGAATCACTTTGACTGTATCCCCCAAGAATTGTAGTGGATAGTACTTTGTCGCTCGGGGGTCGTCCTGGCATGGCGACTGCAAATTCATTAAGGCGCTCGGAGCTACTACCGTTCAGGAAAATCATTGTGCTGCCGCTCATCTTGAGGACGCGCAACGTGCACTCCACAACTCCAGAACTCAGAACTGCGGTGTGTGAGGTGAAGGATTCGGAGGCTATCTTGCAATTAGATGCATCACCCGCTTCTTTTGGAGCTTGTAAAACAGCGCCGTTTTCCATTTAAGTACTTATTTATTTTAAATAATATTTAATTTAAAATACACAATGAAATGCAATTTACGCTTTGTTCAATTAGTGTTGAAAATTGGTAAAACGTTTGTACCGGCAAACAGAGTTGCTTTTAGTGATGTAAAACGATAGTTTCGAAGCGCGCCAAATTCAAATTTCCTTTACTGCAAACCAATCGACAAAAGTGAATAATATTAATAAAAGTCAATTATTTTCGCCTTTCGCAGTGTTGTTTTCGTTTTATTAGGCTCTATTTAATATAGGCGATGATTTTTTTAGTTAATTGCATTAAAATACATACAATAATTAATTTTTTACGTTCTATTGCAAGTGTGGTGCGAGAACTCGGACAATGTAAGCGTCTGCCGTGTACATCTATCTTCACATTGTGGATCAGGTTTTGTGTTTATTTCTTACACATTTATATTTTTCTTTTATATGTGATGTGTGGCCATCTGTTTGATTTGAACTACTTAATAAATACACATACAGTTGAATTTAGTAAAACGCGCCGCAGCGACAGCGCAGAAAGAATCGTTAATTCACATAAAGAATAAAGAGTATAAAGATCAGTTCCTGTTCAAATAAATTTTCTAATTAATTTATATTTATGAATTACATGTTGTGTGTCAGTGTGCGGCTTTCGATATTAATAATATGATAATTTGATTTTGAATTTGAATTTTGATCGATCGTCAAGTTAAATATCATAATTGTTCTTTTCTTGCTTTTGCGTCTATTGCAGCTTTATTAATTGGTGATTAATTATAAAAGATTTTTGAACGGGTGAGAATATCAAATAATTTAGATTAACTCGTAGCTTTTTTTTACTATAATTTGACTAACATTTGCAAACCGCGATTTCAATTTCTATCCATTTTCCATTTTAATGTGTTAATGTTTGTTTGGATCTGTTGTTTTTTGTTTTCTGTTTTACTGGATTTTTTTGTTTTTTTTTTTGTTGGTTTTTTTGTTTTTTTTTTATAATTTTTGTTTATAGGGTAGTTTTTTTATGATTTTGTGTTTTTTTTTTTTTTTTTTTTTGTGATTAAATATATAGCAGAGTTATACATGTATAATGGTTATGAATTGGAGTTTTAATCCTCATCCTCTTCGGATTCGGCTTCTTGCAGCCAAGTCAACCAGGCGTTTACTTGGAACAACGCTGATCCTTTGCCTGGATATTCATCAGAAATCTCTTCCTTCCACAAAACGAATGCCTCCTCTTCAATTATCTCAGAATCATATAAGTATTTAAACCAACGTCGAAGCATGCCTAATAAATAAAAAAAAAATAATTAATAATTAATAAACAATTCTCATCTATGGAGAGAGAAGGGAGACTTACCCTTGGGGAAGATTTCGTTGTAGCAGAAAAGCTGCAAGGCATAGAGCGCCATCAACTGCAATTCAATTTGGCGAAGGAAGGTTCGAAGCACGATGCTGTAGGTGTCTAGCATAGCTTCTTCCTTTTGAGTAACGGATTTCTCTGGATGCTCCTTTGGATCCATGTTGCTGGCCAGGGTCGTTTCCTTGGTAATATACTTAACCACAACTGTCATTAGGGCCTGTATGAAGCCAGGATCTTTATAGTATTTGTTGTCTACATTGGACTTAATCCATAGATAAAAGTTGCTTGGATTTGGGTCACTTTGCAGCTGCTTAAGCATCTCGGCTTGCACTTTGAGCAAAGGATATAGGAACGACAGCTGTCGATCCTCAAGTATTTCAGCCAATCGTTCCTTGTTGCGATCCACCTCCTGTAAACTATTCATCAAATCTATTTTGCTTGCCCTAAACTTCTCCTCCAATGCATCCTTGCCAATTGCCTTATGCAAATGCTGTAGAACTAACAAAAACAGTGGGTAATGCTGACCATTGTCCGTGTAGTTGGCAATGTCGTTCAACTTAATCAAGGCCGGCTCACAAACGGTTTTGCTTAGAAGAGATGCAACCAAGGTGGTGATCCGGGGATTGAGTGCTTCACGTTCGTTCATCTTGTTCACCAACTGCTTGAAGGTCTCTACAATGACATTTGGTTTCATGCACGACTGTTTGCGCAGAGTTTGCAGGAAGCGCACAACACGTTCAATGTAGACGTCGTTCACACGATCCAATACTTCCATAACAAGGTTGAGGCAAATATCCTTTAACGACTTTTCCGGCAGTTTTAAGTCAAGGAAACCATTAACAAGCTCTGTAAATTTATCCTGAGTTTTCTCTTCCTCTGGTGTCGTCTCTAAATTTCCGGCTTCGGTTTCCTTTTCTGACTCTATTTTTTCTTCTTCGTAGTAGAACTTCTCCTTGAAGTAAATAGCTGCCTTCTTGCTAAGCTCCTCCTTGCTTGGTCCCTTATCCTTCTTTTGCCCTTTACCAGCAATGCCGTTGGTGACTGCTGAACCAGCTCCAGCTGGAGTCTTGGGTCGATCAATGGTGCCGTTACTTGAATTAATGGACTGCTCCTTCAGGTCAGATGTTAGCGACCTTTTCTCACTGCTGTTTTCGTTCGCCTGGCCAGCCACCGTGAAGTTGGGGGACGAGGACGTTGCCTTCAGGCTCTTCTCCACATTGGATTGCATGTTTTGGGTTGGGCGCGAATCCATGCCGTATTCAGCGGATGGTGTGGATGAAGGACGAGTTGGAGGTCCCATCAGATGCGATGTTGGGGTGCCAAGCAACGGATAGTGGGAGTTCGACAGCTGTGACGACTGCTGGGATGAATTGATGCTCGGAGGAGTCGAAATTGGCAATGTTGCTGGGAATTTTTGATTCTGCGAAGCTGCACGGAACAACAGGGAATTGGCCGCCGGACGCATTTGTAGATTCTCGACTGCATCCTGATTGGTGGTTATCAAGTTGCGCTTGAAACGCGGCGCCAGCTCCTTGCTGCCTATCAACTGATTACCTCCGTACTGACCATCATTACTCCGATCGTTGTTCCGGTGAGAGTTACTGCCACCGCCACCACCACGTAAATCATCGCGATTGCCACTGTTGCCAAGACCATTCTGATTGTTGTGCTTGTTGTAGCGATTGTTGTAGTTGCCACCACCACCACTTCCGCCACCGTTACCACCCTGGTCACGGTTGCGATCCCGATTGCCGTACTGCCGATTATCACGATCACGATCACGATCTCGGTTGGAAGCGCTTGTGGCGAAGCTGTTTTTAAATGGAAGAAACAGAGTCACGATTATTAAAATCAAGAAAAGAAAATTCAATTAAGATTTTAATATATATATATATAATAGAATAGAAACTTACGGTGATACAATGGGTGAAGATCCAGTTACACTGAGGCCGCTAAACATGTCATTGTAGCCGGGCTGAAGATTGAGATGGAAACGATTCATCCAGCTATCACCATCGCGATCATTATTGCGCATATCGCGGTTACGATTAGCGAATGGAGTGCGTATGATTGAGTCATCTTCCGAGCGTATTTGCTTTATCGGGACTGGTCCTTCGGCGCTGCCGCCCACTTTACGTGGTATCCAGTGATTTTGGCGGAGCTCGATAACATCCTTTAGCATAAAGCGTATCCTGGGCGGATATTCAGTTGACTTTGAACGTCTTTCCAATTTCTCAAAGTACTGGTTCATCAGCTCTTTGCCCTGTTCTGAATCCAAATTCTTGCCGCAAGTCTTGAGCAATTGAGCCAAGCATTCCATGTCCTCGCACATTTCCTGCGCACTGGCCGTACGCTTCTTCTTCTTTTCCAAGAGCTCCATAATGCAGGCGTGCAATACATTCTTTGATAGCATGTCCAATTTATTGAGCTCTCCAATGAACTTGACATTTCCCAACATACGTTGCTTCGCCAAATGGCGTCGCTCCTCCTCGTCGGCTTCATTCTCTGGCGGTGGACGATTATCGTTGACCTCATCTCGATTTAATCTATTGTTAAACTTATTCCGACAAACCGCAATAAGAAGACGTAGAAATGTGCACGAATTATTAGGTTCTTTTTCAAGTAACGGCGCTTCCTCGGAGATACGCTTGCAGAGCTGCGCATACATAGACGAGTACTTCGGCTCGTCCAAAGCTTTATCGAAGATCAGCAAAATTACTCCATTCAAAATGTCAATAGAGTTTAAATCAAGTTTCAACAATTCATCGCTCAGTTCCTGGAACTTTTCCGGTGTCAATTTGTTCAATATTCCACGCACACGTCTAAAGACTGCATCGTTCTTTTCGCTTTGGGTAAGTCCATGCTGTGGACGCAACGACGGTGGTATCCAGCGTCCAGTCACCTGTGCTGATGCCTGCTGATGCTGGCCTTGGGCTTGTGCTGAGGGCGGTGGTGTTGTTGGCTTGACCGCTACTTGTTGTTGTTGCGATTGCGATTGCGATTGCTGATTGGATGCATTGGTGTTTGACAATGGATGCCTATAGTTTTGTCCACGATCGTAACGCTCCTCGTGATTTCGATTCGATGGAAGCGATTCGTTGTTGTTCCTATAGCGATTGTTGCCGCCGCCTCCTCCTCCTCCTCCGCCACCACCACCACTATGTCCGTTGCTCCGTTCTAGGCTATTGTTGCTATTGTATCGCTGATGTCCCGGCGAATCGGCGTCTGCGTAACTGTCCCTGTCCCTATAGTTGTCCCGACTGTTGGTATAATCGTCCCGGTAGCGACCACTCAGACTGTGACCACCATGTCCATCATTCCGGGAATAGTTTGATTTACTTGAATTAATATTGTTGCTGTTTCCCCCTCCAGACGTCGAGTTGCTGCCGTAATGACGTTGCTGCTGCTGCTGCTGCTGATGGTGTCCGTTGCCATTGCCATTGACTGTCTCGTAGCGTGAGCTGCCGTTGTTGTGATGTTGTTGGGAGCGATAGTTGCTGCCCGAATTGGAGTTTAGATTGCGATTATTGTAGCTTCCGCCATCGGAGTTCGTGTGATAGTTACTGCGACTACCACGATGGACTCCAAGACCGTTACCGTTATAGGTGCTTTCAGCGTTGCTATTGCCTAACGCTGGCTGCTGGTTACTGTTGTTGTTGTTGTTGCTGCTTGTACCCAAAATGTCACTATTTTTGTTATAGTAACGCGACGACGACGAATCGTTTTGATATGATCGTCGAGGTCTTGGGCTTAGCTCTGAATCGTGTTGACGAATTTTGACGGTATTTTTATTATAGCCAGTAGAGAAGTGTCCGCTTGGGCCACCAACTGTTCCAGCACCTCCTCCTGATGTTGATGCACTTCCACCTCCAGCTGATCCCACGGTACGACTGCCGTTACGACCACCCAATTGCGATTCGTTATTACCAATCAAAGCCGATTTATTGGCCCGATAGTTGCCACCGTTATGATTTGATGTTGACGATGATCCCTTATCGATCTTAACCAAATTCTTCAGATTATTGAATGTATCGGTGGCGGTTGTTATCGGCAATAAATTGGGACTGGTATTAAGCAAAGTCTTTTGTCCGATCGACGCCGTATTCGCTTGTGGTGTCGGTGGTGTCTGGGCTCCGGTGGTGCCGCTGACGTTGCTGTTACTTCTGGTGACGCCTAAAACGGCGCCGCCGCCTCCGCCTCCACCGCCTCGATTGGTCAGTTGATCGAAATTGCGCTCGATATCGTTTTGTTGGGACGTTATTACCAGTCGCAAATCGTTAACGCCTCCGCCGCCGATGCTCGTCGTGTCACCGGTACTGGTGCCTCCCTCAATGGTGATCGTTTTGGCGCACCGCAACTGATCTATGATGACGCTTGCCTGATGCCCGTTTCTGCTTGTACCGTTAGTCCAACGTTGCGGACTATCGTCGTAAGTGTGCAAAAGGGGAGCGGCGTCGTACGTTGATAGTGGAATGGTGATAATTTTACTTTATCGACTTGGGAGTGAAAAATATGTTCCTCCTAAAGCGTCACGTTTCCTTCCGCGTGATGCTCTGTCTCAATCTGTGGCCTCCTTAGTTGTTTACCCTTTAATTCCTTTTTAAAGCTCTGCTTATTTACAGATGCTTTATTTTTTTTTTTGTTGATCTTGTGTTGTCTTCTCTTGTATCCGCTATCTGCTGTCTCCTACCTTACTCAACACTACACACGCGAAACAAAACAGAAATTTTGTATACACACAAGAACGCACACAGAGACACACACACAATAAATATATATATAAATATATATCTTTGTTGAAAGATGTATATATGTATATAGTTTTAAATAATTGATGGAGCTCCCTTCGGTTGCTTTGTCCTACGTTTATCTGGCGTTCCTCTTCCTTGTTTTTTATGCGTGGCCTCCGTGCACTCTCGTCGGTTTTTGTTATAGTTAAATTGATTCCAGTCTATTTCGGATGGTTCCGTTTCCGTTTTACTTGCCGTACGCTTAAGGAATCCTGTTTGTAAGAAAAAGAAACCGTGCCGGAAAACTAATTATAAATTAGTTTGAGAAAAAAAATTCTGAACAAAAAACAGTTAAAAATAAATATAACCTAGACCACAATATTATATGTTAAGTGTAATATTACGTGCGTGATACTGACAAATTTCAAAATGAGAACAGTTATCACAATTTACCCAATTTAAAATTAATATAATATATGACGACGACTTGAAGGTTGTCTTTGCAATCAGTGTCATTTAGTAGAAATCTCACCACTACATACAAATGCGACTCACTTATAGTAAAAAATTTATCACTCATAGCTTAATCAAGTTCCTGCACAGCTGTTAAAATCCACTCATATTTTCTCTACTTTCATTATTTACACTCTGAAAGCTTGTACTTTCAAGTTTACTTAAAGCTAACGGTTATTTGCTATGGCGTTAGTGGCGTAAGTGGTTTTTGACGGCAACGGGAAACTAAAAGAGCCTCAAAGCAAACATACACACACACAGATAGATATACATTCAAGCATTAAGCTGGAATTTTAATGAAAATAACCTCGCAAAACACCTTCAAGTTTATTTCACTTCTTTTCCCCACACACGACGAAGCGCAATTGAGCGCCACACTCACACAATGACAGCGTTCTCTTTCAGCTTTAAGAATACTATGTATGTATTCATAGTAATGTTTGTGTGCGTCGTACACATATGTGTCAATGCATATGTATAGCTTCGTGACAGAATTGTCTTCTAGTGGGCGCACTTTTTTAATGCGCAGCTGAAACTCAACTATTGTACGTACATAGGTGTAATTATTCGAAAATTTTCAATTTATGACTCTGCTGAATGCACTTTTATTATTTTAAGTATGTACATAGTCTGGAAAAATAACTTTCGGGTCGTTAGCTTTTCTTCTTTGTTAGCTTCTTAGCCTTTTCTTTGTTTGCGCGCGCTTTAACATACACATGCATACAAACAAAAATGAGATGTGGATGCTCACGTATCTTACACACATATATATTTTTATACACACACACACACGCGCACATGTTTTCGTCTGCTTATACGTATTAACAAAATGTACCTAATTTGCCAGACGCTGCTGCTGCGCACAAGCGCAAGACCGCAATTTGTTTGGTGAGAGTATCCTTTCTCTGTATGTGTGAGAGGTTTACGGCCTCTGCTAGAGCTTTTGTTGATGCCCGTCTTTTGCGTTCTGCGCCATCGAATTAAAGTCTCTTGACCCCAATAAAATGTACTAGATGGGTGCGTTATTCATTTTTGTTTTTTTTGATTAGCGGGCTTAGTATAAACAAAATAACTTTGCACTAGACGTGAGTCACACTCAGTCGCCAAATAACTTTACAAGTTGTTATTAGCTTAATGGAAAAAAAGCTCTGCTTTGCTTTGCATATAATTGATTATTATGTGTGTGTGTATGTTGTGTGAGAGGGTCTATGTGTATTCAATAAGATATGTTAAGCTTTTTCTTTAAGTGCATTTTGAAAGCCCCAAGCAACCCTCAGACGGTATATAGCTGTACATATATTTGTATGGATAAGTAGATATATAATTATGTATAGGTTGCTTGCAATTTAATATCTTCTAAACACCCCCGAAGTGGCCAAATGTAAAACCACCCCAAAAAGTGCGCATACTACCTCCCTCTAAGCGTTGCAGCGCAAAGACGTCGACGACCCCGACCCAGCCCTGGCCAAAGAACAACAACAACTGATGCCGATGTCGACCTGAGACCCAATTGTGGATGATTTTGACCTCAATTTGAGTGAGTCGTGCATAAACGTTAAGTTAACCGCACTAGAAAAAACTTATGCCGTTTCCAATGGCACGCACCCACATATTATAATAAAAGTGTGGGGTTAGCAAATTGTTCGAATTGTGTGACTCGTAAAATTGTCTCACTTGATAAAATTAACTAAATAACCTTAATTATTTATGCAGCTCAGTAAGCAATCTGTATATTCCAAGCGACCCAATCCGATGACCCGCCCTCGTTCTCAATGTTCTATTGACTAGCCTGTTCCTAATATACCTTGCAACTAGTTTTTTTCTCTATCTCTTCTGCTTTCGTCATAGCATTGTACAAAGTGCACATTGAGTTATATACATACATACATACATACATACACAAACACGTTCACAATGTATTTCAATTGTGCATGTGTGTAAGCGTGTGTAGCTGTTTCAAAGATAAAGCGTACACACGGAAAATCAAAATGAAGCTGCATTGAAAGCGAATCGAAAAATCAACCTCAATTGTTGAGAAGAGACGATGGGTAGTACAGCGGGAGAGAGTAGCATGCTGCAGCAGCAGTAAAGCAACGTCAACAGCATTGAGTTTTTCCGCTGTATGCCGACGCCATTTTGTTTGCTAGCACTTGACGTTGCTGCTGCTGCTGCTGCTTCTGCTCTTCTCACTCTAACTATCTATCTTTATATGTATGTATACACATTCACACATGCAGATATATTTCTTTGTATTTTGAGTGAATCATTTTTGGCTTTCTTTGTAAAATTTATGCAGCGCATTTTAACTTTTTTTTTTTTACTTAACAACAGCCTTTTGTATATTTCACTTTTATTGATTTAAGCATGGAGTGCCTCTGTACGAAGTAGAAACGAGGACGACGAATCTTATGTATGTATGTATGTATACACAAATGTACTTATTAAATTTACGTTTTCTCTCAAACATCATGCAAGAATTTTTCAGGCTTTTGTTATGTTTGTTCACTTTTTTCATTCAGCTTATCAAAGCGTGACACATTTTATATTATTTTTACACTTTTTACCCACTTCGAAAAATAGGTAGAATTTTATTTTTACTAACCTCTATAATTACTAAACTTCCTGTGTATGGCAAAACGAACACTGCGAATGAGTTCGATTGTCTAACATGACCATAACATAACTTGAAAACATAACCAAACACCTAACATTTTCTGTTATGAACAGAGTGTGCTAGCTTGTTTCTGTTAGCAGGCGATGTTACCGATTTCAGTATAATATTTTAATTATATTTCAATATAAGTTGAGGCTGTTTAAGAAATAATGCTGTAAGAGCATAATATTTTACTATTATATGATGATAAAATTAAAATAAATATTAAAACGTAAATTTTAGTAAAAACTGCAAATATTTATATTTTAGTATATTTTTCTAACTTTTTTAAATTACATTTACTCTACTATCGGTAACAATGGTCTTTTGTTTAGGGAGACCACAATCTATCGAGGAGCTGTTTGTTCCATTCCACTGCTGTTTTCTGCTTCGTCTCAGCTTTTGTTTACTTCTTCATTGTTCGTTGCATTAAATAGGAAATTTGTATTTTTGGGTGTAATGGGTGACTCTGAGGAAAAAATGTTACAATTCGTACCCTTTGAGTCATTTGTGTCTCCCACATTTTGGCATAAACTGGCTGAACTAAAATTGGATTACGATCGTCTCTCAGATGCAAGACGTTCGATTTTTGGTCACTACACAAACCGGAACACAACTGGATGTCTGCTAGAAGTTGATTACACTGCATTTAACAGGTAAGACCGTAACAGATCATACATCTACTTATCTAATTAACTACTAATTCACAGCACGGCGCAAGCACTTGTAAGCAGTCATACAGCCATCGGGCATATTTACAATAAAAATACTATCGAGGAGTTCAAGGAGCTTGATAAGGTGGCATTGCTGGCTGATGAGGGAAAACTTCTGCTGGCGGATATGTGCAATGGTCGTGTACTCGATGATCCAAGTTTACTGGCTCGTTTCTTCGTTCTTTCATTTGCTGATCTCAAAAGCCATAGCTATTACTATTGGTTTGCATTTCCCTGTCCCATGACACCAACTCTAAAGTTGCAGTGTGATCCTGTAAAGCTGAAGGATTTCGTCAACTTTTCAGACATAAGCAAAGCTATTGGAACTTTGCCTGCACAGCAGCAAAACTTTTTTATAATTTATGAAAATGTTCAGCTTAAAGTATGGGAAGCGCTTACCTTAAAGGCGGCACTGGCACAGCTAAATGAGGACAACGTCCAGAATTTTATTTTCTGCTTTGCGGATTCGAGTGAATTCGAGAGTCCGGCCTGGATAATGCGCAACTATGTTGCGTTTCTACTAAAGCAATGGTAAATCAAGAAAATATTTATGAACTTAAGAACTCACAACTCTTTCGGAAGTGCCTTTTTATATACACTTCATACTTCCATTTCTATTGAGAGCCAAAGTCAAATAATTAAATGAAATCATTTTACGATAAGAAAGATAAGCACTAAGGTGTTAATGCAAGTTTAAGAACAGGAATGATAAGAGTGCATTATAATGTTCCGGATATGAGTCATTCCTTTTTTTTTACTTTCATTTAGCCCCAAACTAGTTGGTCAGTCCCTAAGATTCATGGGACTGCGTTATGACCAGAAAAATCAGTTGGACAACAGCTTGATATGGCAGGTAATGACCTCTGAATCCTGCAACGATGAGGATATCAAATTCGTGGGCTGGGAACCGAATCGCAATGGAAAAATGGGTCCCCGCATGGTCTCCATGAGGGACAGCATGGATCCAGTCAAGTATGTAAATCCCTAAGAGTGTATTTACATTTTTTATTTTACTCCCTTGGAAACTTTGCAGATTGGCTGAGAACTCCGTCAACTTGAATCTGAAGCTAATGAAGTGGCGTCTAGTGCCTAATTTAAATCTGGATGTCTTGGCGCAAACGAAGTGCTTGCTCTTTGGGGCTGGAACATTGGGCTGTGCTGTAGCACGCAATTTGCTGGTGAGTTAAAAATATCCTCTTTGCATTCACATTCAATTAAAGTTTGATAACAGTCCTGGGGATTCAGGGAGATTACGCTCCTAGACAATGGAAAGGTTGGCTTCTCCAATCCTGTTCGCCAGAGTCTGTATACACATGAAGATGCCGTCGCCAGTCGAATGAAAGCATCCTCAGCAGCCAAGCATCTGCTGGAAATCAATCCAAGTGCTATAACCAAAGGATGTGTGGTCGAAGTTCCAATGCCCGGTCACACAATTGGAGAAAGTCTCCGCACACAAACGGAAGAGAATTTGGAACTGATTAAGCGAGAAGTGAAGGCACATGATGTCATCTTCTTGTTGACCGACTCGCGGGAGAGTCGCTGGCTGCCAACAATGTTGGGAGCAGCTCATCAAAAGGTGAGTAAGAAGCTTCTGCTAAGCATTGGCCAAGGATTAATCCAATTCCTTTAGATTGTCATCAACGCGGCCCTGGGATTTGATAGCTATCTGGTAATGCGACATGGCAGCACGCGGCAGCCGGAGAACGAGAGTGTCGAAGTGATAGATGGACTTAAGTGCATCGGCGGACAGCAGCTTGGCTGTTACTTCTGCAATGACGTCACTGCGCCGGGAAATGTAAGTGTTTTGAATTATCCAAGGCTCCAATTTATAGAAGGTATTTCCACATTTCTCATTTAATAAGATTTCAGACTTTTTTCGTAGTAGATACAATGCTCAAAATTTATAGTCATCCTTAGACTAAGCACATTCGTAGTCGTGTCGCGAGTACTTCTCGAAGCCGCCGCAAATTGGGTCGCCGGTCTGGACGTGGTCCACGCCGGTTATCTGGACGACCATGCCGTTGATTGCGGTCACCTTAAAGCCTACCAGGTTATTCATGGCGTTGGCGGTGCGCCAGGTGTAGCTAAAGAAATTGTAACCATCGACAGCAGTGAGAACTTCGCGTTCCGTAAAGGCGATTGCCAGTTTAAATTGTTGATTATAGACAAAGGGAAAGCCTCCGTGACGTTCCTCGTGTCCAAATCTGAAGATAAAACTGGAAGTTTATATATGATCTAGCCAGAGATTTGTTGGTGGACTTACTCAAAGTTTTTGTTCATTGTATTGCGCACTACAGTCTTCTCATCGAAGCGGACGCTGAAATGCAACTCCTCGCGTTTGGTATCCGAATCCATGAACTTAATGATGAACTGTCCACGTTTGTTCTCAAAGCAGCGTGCAGTTAGGACAATGACATGGCCAGGACTGAAAAGAATGGGCTGATCGTTGCTGAATGTTTTGAAGTAGTCCGACGCGTGGATGGCTGGCCAGGGATTGGGGAATACCGTGCGATGGTCGACCTGTTTGATAACCTGTATTTGATCGCGAATCTCCACGGCGCGTATGGCGCTCAGGGGTAAGCGATAGCGGAATTTACAAAATTCTCGACTGTTTATGGATATATGGAACGCATCCTCACACGCCAAGATGTAGATCATAAAGAATTCGCCACTGACAATTGGATTAGGCAGCGATATGTTATCCATTACCTGGGACTCCTCTTCGCCCCAAATGCCATGTATCCTTGCATTGCGGATAATCACGTCATTACGAAAATAGCAGGAGAACCGCAAGCCAATGTCTGCGTCGGGGTTCACCGTCGTCTTTGCCGTGCATAGATTTATGTGAAACCTAAAGGCAATTACACAATGGCATTTAAGTTATACGATTTTGTTAGTCACCTTGCCGATAAGAATCTTAAGTCATGTACTCTACCTGTTGGCTCCATCTATGGTCTTCGCTACGATCTCCAGCACATGACCGAACTCCAGCGGATGCGACAGATTACCAGTATATTCTGTTAACATTTTGGATCAGGAATGATATTTTTATAGTTTATGACTACTTCGGAACTCTTGGAAATTACGGAGTTAAGGCCCTGGTCTATGGGAGTCTACGAGAATACGTTACCAGAACCAATTGACATTATCTCGCGGACCGTTCAATGAAAACAATACTTATTTATTTCGGCCTCTCCCCGAGACACTAAAATACCTTCTCTGACTGTGTTTCGTGATATACTTCCCCGTATATGAAATCGTGAACGAGCGTAGAGCAGCGCTCATTAGAATTTTATCTTATCATGAACTGGAAACACTCAGAGTTATGACGGGGCGCTGTTGGCGTGCCCATTGCACTCCCAATGCCCTTTCTTCTCTGACACGATATATACAATTTTTTTAAATTATTGAGTTGTAAGTTAATTTTTTTTTTTTAATTGTTTACTTAGCGCTCACGCGCTCAGTTTTCTTACCTATCGTAGGCGGCGTCATTTTATTATAATTTGTTTTTGCTTTAAAAGCTGAAAGCTAAAAGCTCAGTGCAGTGTTTGTTGACATTGAAAAGCCTGGCAAAAGCTCGCATGCACTGCACTCGCTGTTAATCGTTCGAGTAATGTTAAGTTTACTTTTGAACACAGAGCACGAACTACAAGAGTAGGTGATAGCTTAACAGAAAAATGTTACTGTTAAAAATAGAATCTTGAGATTGGCTCGGTAGCGTAAAGACAATTGCTGCAAACACAAAACACCAACAAATACATGGCACGCAGTTTTGTTTACTTGGCTTTGCACAACCGATGAACGCAGAGAGCAGAGAGTGCTCGTAACGAAGACAAAAAAGGAAGAACATATGTATCCTTCCTATTCGCACACAGGCATACAACCTGGCATAAGCTTTGTACAATTCTTGGTCGCTTTGTTTTGATTCTGTATGAAGTTTAGCAACAAGGCATCTTGTGTCTATCCTCTGATAAACGCATACCAGTGTAACTTTTACACCGTCGAAGTGAGTAATGGTATGTGTGACCCATTGCCGAAATATAATTTTTGAAGCGATTTAAAAGAGTTTTGCTACTTTTCGTGGCCCCTGAAAAACGACCGCGCGATCGTATGATACCCTAGGGACAAAGCAATACATACAAATGAATTAAATTGGCCCTGCGTGTGACATACGCATGCTTTTGTCTATCATTTCCCTTGAACTTCACTTATTTAAAGGGCAGCCCAAAAATATGAAGGAATCGCATTTGCTTCGTTTTGCTGATTTTTAAGTGATCAGTCAGGCAGAAACCTCTGAATGAATGAGATGTATCTGTCTTATTAATTAATTCTTGTTGATCAAGGGTTACTTTATGATGTTACACATTTGTAACAAATATGTTTTGAACTAATTATTTTACTACTTAAAATATAATTAATTTACTATTTTCACAAAATATAGTATTCGTATAATTTGGCGTTGCCATATGTTTCAATTTGTTGCTGAAATGTTAGCAAAAATAACTTAATTTCTATTAAATTTAGTTATTATTTGCATTGGATCTATCTTCAAAGATCCGCTTCTGCATTTGTTCTTGATGGACAAAATGTGTAATATTTGTAAACATCACTTCGCAAGTGTAAACTTCGGCTATAAGGTATAAGTTCGGCGCTAAATAATAGCCAGGCTCGTTTATTTTGTTTAAACTAAGACAGAAAATCATGCGCTTGTTGAACTGCCTAAGTAAGACAAGGCAGCATGTAGCGGCATATAGTGTTCATTTTGCCAAAAAGCAGAGAGAACGAAGTTTAGTTCTCTCAGCACCGAGCCAATGTGCTCGTGCTCTCTGCATTTGTTGTGTTTTCAATTTTGCTTTTGACTTTGTCGATTTCTTTACCGAGCCAATGTTCAAAACCATTTTCGTTTACAGTTTTCTGTTAAGATATCGCCTACTCTTGTAGTTCGTGCTCTGTGCTTTTGAATTGAATGTAAACAATGTTATCAAATCTTCTTTACAGTCGCTCAAAGATCGGACATTGGATCAACAGTGCACTGTTACCAGGCCCGGCGTCTCCAGCATTGCGGCCAGCTATGCTGTGGAGCTTCTGGTGGCTCTGTTGCAGCATCCAAAAAGGGAACTGGCACCGGCCTACTATGCCAATAGTCGAGACAAAGAAAATTCCAGTCCCCAAATTCCCGAGGGTCTCTTGGGCATTCTGCCCCATTCCATACGCGGCATGTTGTGCAACTACGAAAACATTTTGCCAGCTACTGAAAAGTTTGTGCAGTGCATTGCCTGCTCCGAGGTATGTATTTATTTAAATATTTAATATAATTAAAATAGAAAATTGTTAATATTATTTTAAATAATATTTTAGCGGGTTTTGAATGCCTATCGTGATGAGGGAAATGCATTCTTGTTCAAGACCTTCGAATCAGCTAAATATCTGGAGGATTTGACTGGCATTTCCGATTTCAAGCGACTTAACAGTGAGGTAGGCTGTGAGTTATAAGGATCTGTTATCCTTTAACTGAATGAAATGTTTTTTAGATAATTGATTTTGATGATGAAAACTTCGATATTTCCGAGGATGATGACGATGATAAAGAGTAATTAGTGGAATCCTGCGCTTAATCATTGCATTTACGAACAAGTCATTTACTTATAGTCATTTCAAAATGTGTGTGTCTTTTTTATTTTAAGTTCAAAAGTCTATTCCGAGTAAATCACAGTGCCGTTAATTTGAAATAAAAGAATCTGATTCGTATACCACGCGGTATTCAATCCGTATTCGCCGTGTTCCACTGGAAAGTCGTTCACAACTGAGCGCTGATCGAGAGTCCAGTTCGAAAGGTAAAGTTCAGTTCCAGCCTAGACATGGAGTGGAGACACCCAAGTCAACGAATAATAAACTAAGGAGCACTACACACAACTCACCACTAAGGGACATCTGTAGTTGGGATTTGTGTAGTTCCTTATAAACTTGAAGATCGCATTAAATACAATGTATCTGGTGGGACGTTGGAAGAAGTCACAGATGTTCCCCGTGTTATGGTACAGAAATGGATGCCACCCACCACGTTCCCGCTTCAGTAATGTGAATTTTAACTTCAGCTGAGGAATACCTATTAGTAACTCAGGGATGTAAGGATGTGACCTCCACCTAGATACCTTTGAGATTGGGTTCCTTAATTTATATCGCAAATCTATTGAGTTTCGGTATCGATTGTTTGCCTTGATGCGGCATTCCTCCAGAGAAAGGTAATCCGTTGCGTCAGCGCTGCATTTCAGGTTCCCAAACTTAACTGTGGCTTGGATCTAAACGAAGAAGAGCACACGATTTAGTACTTGGTTTTAGATCCGTGGTTTGTATTACGCACTGGTATCCAATATAAGAGGACGATCTCCAGGAGAAAGATGAGAAGAAGTGAACTTCCCATACTTCCAGCTTACACTGAAAACTCAACCTACGCTTTAGGGTTTTATATGTGTTTCACATATGATTAGTTTTTGGTACTGTAAATTTAACAATTATTATTAACTATTTGTTATTCATTCGACGTTTTTCCTGCTTCCCCGAAATATCCACTAATTGAAAACTAATGAATTTTTAATGCATTTATTACTACTTTTAGTTCCATATTTACAGGGGTCTAATGGGATATGGAAAAAGAAATTGATTATAGAATATATATATAATATATATATATATATATATTACATTATTTATTAATAAACCAAGATCTGATTAGAATTGTATTAAAATAAACCTCAGACCGTAACATTTATAGCTGATCATGTGAAAAATCGAGATTTGTTTTGCCGCTGAAAAAACAATTATAATCGGCCGATCATCAGTGGCTATAAAGATTAAAATCACGGCACCATTTTTTTAATTTATTAATTACGTTAAATTGCCTTAATTTTAAATACATAAATTTCTATAAATTCCAAATAAAATTAGAACAAATCTAAGCATAATTTTGGTAGATGGTTTCTTCGTATAAACGAAGAAAGTTCATTGAACTTAAGATTTGAATTGACAGATCGATGATTAAATATATTTATGATAATGAGGCATCTGCTGACCCGACCCGAGGTAGGTTCTTCGGGTTCTTAGAGCTGCCCAGAAATAGAGAAGAACGCCCAGGTAGCTGGTAGCTTGCATAGAGATGCAGTCCGAGTGAATGTCGTCCTTGGCTGCAATCTTACCTACCTCCTACCCCAGCAGATAGATGAAAATCCTTTACAAAGAAGGAAGTAGACGGATATACCTAGAAGCCATATGTCGATCAGTCTTCATCAGAAACGACGAAGGGAGGAAAAAGAAAAAAATGTAAATAAACAAAACACTTGACACACATTTTTTAACGTGTCGCACTCAAAATCTAAAACTCGACATTTGACCCCAGGCGAGAATCAAGAAGAAGAATCAACAATACAAAACGCCATCGGTTTCCTACTGAGCCGCTGATATCTGCTTTCTTCTGCAAAAACAAATACATATAAGAAATATATAAGCAACAACAACAATGTAAGCATAAACAGCTTCAAATACAACAACCAACCGTCATTTATAATTAATTGTTGGTGGAACCGAAAGGCCCGACCGACGACAACATAAATTTTCAATGGTCCAATCCGAAAGACAACAACAAAATTCAAATAAAGCCAAAGATATGAGCATAACAAAAAAAAAACAAAAATATGCAAACAACGATGTCGTTTGCCTGCGGCTGCGTCAAGCGTTGCCGCATAAAAAAAGCGCTCAAAATGCCATTCGAGTCCAGTGAATGTAACTCAAACTGCGTTTTGAGTGAAAACGTTTTGCATGGCCAACGGATTCCCATAAATTGGTGAAAGATACCTAAGACCGGCACACAAGCCAAGTGAACGCGTATCCAACTGGTAGAGAAATTGTTTTCCAAGTGATTTTCAAAGTGCATTTTAATTACACATTTTTCAAAATACTGCCATTTCAACATTTTCAAAAAACAAGTGCAATTATAAACAACAAAATGGTGAGTTGCAATTTCCTGCATTCTGTTAAAATCTCTTAATACTGTTAAGTTTCTTAATTCTGTTAGGATTTTCTTAATCTGTTAAACTGCTGCTGTTTGTTGCTTAGGCGGGGAGTTCCTTTGAGCTATTTGCGTACTTCCTCCGCCCGTTCAAATGCTAAAACAAAATTATCTGTTGTTGTTGTTGTTTTTGCTGCGATATTTTGCTATTTTCACCAGACCCTAACCTGTTGCGAAAGTTGTTGTGTCGCGTTGGCCGTTTCGAACATTGCAACATATTTTCAAATCTCTGGCTCTCACTTTGAATTCAGTTGAGGAATCATGTGCCCCGGGGGCACAATTACCCACATTAAATGGTGGCATTTCCACGTAATGAGCACACGATTTCAGTGTTGATCTTTCGATTATAGCTCATTAATATGTTTTATGTGTATTTTCGTTGCAAACGGTAAATATTTTTTGCCTTCGTGCCATTGGCTTTACCGTCGACTCGCTTATCTCCAATCAATTTGCTCAAAAATCTCTCATTTTCGAGATTCGAGTTATATAAAAACTTACTTCAAATACTCCATCAGCTTGCCACAAAGTATGCAATACACTTGGACAACTCTTGGAGGCTTTTTAAATATTCCAACAGAAATTGTGCTCTAATCTTTAAACTTTGGGAATTCTATGAATTCCTTCTGATACCGCATAAAAACCCAAACACACAAAATTTTTAAAACGCACGGGAAATACAAAAAAAATAAAACTCATAATAAAAATAATCTACTCAATGTGTTGTTGGCTAAAAACCACAAATAAACGTCGAATTAAAAAAAAAAAAAAAAAGGAATAAATAAAAATATTTTCGTGTGCTCAAGATCATGTCCCATGCGTCAGCAGCTCATCTGAGCTGAAGCTGGAGCAGCTTATCAGGGATGGCCGAGCCACATTTCGGGTCGGGTCCACAGATGTTGCGCTCCTGGCAACCTACCGAAGCTATGAGTTCGATCGTAATACGTATTAAGTTAATATATATATATAAATAAATTGATAATCTCATATGTATATTCCGATCTATATAGATTATATATTTGTATAAATATATATAGACACGAAGTATTCAGTAAAATTCTGTAGAATATTAATGGATCGCCCGAGCTCGGATTCAGTCTATAAACTTGCGTTGACAGCGCTCGTCCGTGCGGTCCATTTTCAAAACTATAACCACAATTTTTTCGAGCCGATCTCGATCTGAAAGCATTGTAATCAATATTGATACAGTTATCAGTTAATTTTTTCGAAAAAAAAACGTAATTCATTTAAATCAATCAAGAAGTAAGTTTCGCCGATTATCATCTATATAGGCGCGGATCGGTACTTTTCCGTTTTTATATATATAAATATATATATATTATATTATATATATGTATGAATGCGATGAACCCTTACGCGTGGCATCCGCTGCCCGGACGCTCCCCCGTCCAGGGACTACAAATTAGCAACTAATTTAAAAAACTTATTCTCAAATCGAATAATATTTTTCATTCGCTATCATCTGAATTGCCTTATCGCAGGTCAACCAGAGCAAGTGCAAAATGGCATTGTCGAAAATCGATGCGATTGATACGGAAATCGATCAAATTGATCAGGAGAAGTATTTGCGTCAGGCCACGCAATATTATTGTGCCCTGGAGAAGCCCCTTAAGTTTGGGCCGGCCGTCGACAGCCTGCCGGATCTCATATCGGCGCTGCATCACGAGTTTGAGACAAACTATGTGAACATCGAGATGGTGAACCACCTGATGTTGACCTACAAATCGAATCCCAAGGAGTGGCGCAAATACGCTAAATTCGACCGTTATACGTACACAAGGAATCTGGTTGATGCCGGTAATGGGAAGTTTAATCTGCTGATTCTATGCTGGGGTGAGGGTCACAGTTCCTCTGTGCACGACCACGCCGACTCACACTGCTTTATGAAGATGCTTAAGGGAGACTTGCGCGAGAAGCGCTATCAGTATCCCGATCGTCCGGTGATCTCCGACAGAATTCAACAGCATCAAACTAAGGAGCACTCGGGTGATATCGATGACAGCGAGCTGCTGGAGATCGGTGAAACGCCCATTGCCCTCAATGATGTGGCCTATATAAATGGTAAATTAATTACTTAATTAAATAGTTCATAATTTAATTAACTTCCTGCCACGCAGACAATTTGGGGCTGCATCGCGTAGAGAATCCAAACCATGCGGACACTTCCGTTTCACTGCATCTCTACTGTCCACCCTTCGACTCGTGCAGCGTGTACCAGAATAACTGCAAGAAGACCACGTGCAAGGTGACATTCTGGAGTAAATACGGCGTGAGGACCAAACTGAATGAGCAGTAGACACAATTTGTTGTTATATAATGTTAGAAATCCTCATTATTAGATGTTTAGGGATTAAGATGCAAGTGTTTCCTTCTATGTATATATATTTAAGTTAAGCCATACCAAAAACAAGAAAGCCAAACAAATACATTAGTTAATTTTTGAACAATTGAAAACACAATCTCTACCAACTTCATTGGTAAAACTGACACTTCCATTTAAGTAAGTTCCCAGTTCCTAGGGGATCGAGCAAGCTCTCTATTCGTATAATCCAAATGGGGTATGGGTGGGTTATGGTGTATATGCGTGTGGTGTGCGTAAAATGAGATGAACATAGATGTTGGTCAGAATTCGCGTTGGTCACGTATATGAGATCTTTTGGGCACACCTCGATCGAGGGTCCTTTTAATGGACTTCATTAGGCCAGGTATTAAATTGATGTGCTTGTCCACACAGTGCCCAGTGCAAACCTCAAACAGATGCCTCGATCTGGACATTTCCCTTTCGCTCGGATTGTTGGGTAGTTCGGATCGAGCGTCACTATTGCATTCCTATTGGTCGATTATTTTAAATAATTTCATGTGCAGTAATTATCGTTGGGTAACTGGGAACCAACCTTAACACAAATTTGTAGATGATTTTGAAATTGACCAAGCTCATGCTGCAAATAATCTTGGGCATCCATTAGCGGAGCTGCGCACTTCTCAATACAGTTCTGAACGCTATCCAGGGTGCCACGTTCATCGTCACAGCACGTGGCGGCACAACGATGCATTGCGGACTGTGGTGTTGGATGATAGTGGCATCGTTGGAATCACAAGCTCCTATACATCCTAGAAACTTACCTGCATGCGCTTTAAATGTGACTTGTACGTCTCCTCAATCATCTCACTTATGGCATTTTCCAAACGTCGTTTCTGTTGTTCCACCATTGGATTTAAGTTAAATTAAACAATTTTGAAAGATAAATATATAAAAATAAAGTTTTTCTACGCAATTTATCTGTAATAACAGGTACTGCAAATGTCAGGTAAATTTGTTTTTAACTTGGTTTTCTATTTGTATCATTTTAAAATATTCTTAGTTAGGTACTCAATTTGAAGTATTTGTATTACCAAATGCATATTAAAATGACACGATGATTTAAATTTAAATGAATATAAACAACGGAAATAAGTAAACAACTCTTTTAAAAAACGATGTGGACTTAAGCTTGAGGTATTGCCTCGGGACCTTTAGCTAGCACCGATTTCATAGTTTTCATTAGACTGGGAATTAAACCGACGTGCTTATCGACGCACTGTATGGCGCACCGTTCGAATTGATTTGTGAACTTTGAAACTTCCTCCTCGGAGGGACTTGGTGGCATTTTAAGTTTGACATCGTCATTGCATTGCTAAAAGAAAATAAGATTTTATAGTTGAACTAAATAGGATAAATAACACATTTGACTTACCATCACGCAACGTTGAAGTCTACCTTGAAATTCGCCCAGTTCATGTTGCACATAGTTTTGAGCCCGTGTAATGTGTGTTGAACACCGATCTACGCAACGCTCAACGCTGTCTATACTTGAGGTATTGTCCTGGCAGCATTTAGCTGCGCACAAATGCATTTCTGTCTGTATAAGACATATTAAATAAACATAAATGAGTACACCATAAATTGTTCTCTTTGAAGCTTGCCTCTATTTTGCGTAAGTGTGATTTACTTAGGTCGTCAATAAGCTCAGTCACTGCTGATTCTACACGCTGGCGTTGTTGTTGTATCATTTTGAAAAATTTTGTAAAATTTTAAAAACTGCAACTTATGATTTCGTAATATATATATAAACGTGAATTCAACCGGCGACAGCGTGTTTTGTAATTCGTTACGGTAATATCGATACCTTATCAGCTGTTTTTTGCCGATGGTTATTAATCTATACTCACAATGATGTATATCGATATATGGTTCCGTATTGCGAAGAGCCAAAAAAACATATGTTAAGGCGGCTGAGCTAGTTTTTCGTTCTTTTAATTCATCGTGTTCACCATTGAATTGGTTTCACGAGTTTAGTTCAAAACTATAAAATATTATTTAATTTAAGTTACAATATGTCACTACTACAAAAGCTGGGAAGAGCCACAGTTCAAGCCAATGTGTACAGGTTAAGTCGTCAGTTTTCGACCACAAGCAGCGCATTTAACACAAACAGCAATGAGCCATCGACCACAAACAACGATGCGGCAGGAGAGGAGCTGGAAAACATAAGCAAAGGAGGTTTCGCCCGTGCCTTTGAGAAGTACACAGCTCCTGCGGCTCCAGAGGAAGTACCTGTTGATAACCAAAGCTTTGCATCGCTACTTCGCCAATCAAAGTTCATTGATGTAAGTAAAACACCAATCGAATGCAGACCGGAGTTTATGTAATCTTCCATTATTGCAGCTTGGCGATGCCGCGGGTAAGGTTGTTAGTGGCAAAATATTTCATGTCGTTGATGACGATCTGTACATTGATTTTGGATGGAAATTCCATTGTGTTTGTACACGTCCAGCGCGCAATGGCAGGTATGAATGAGTTTAGGAGAGGAATCCTCGGGCATTACTAAAAATATTTGTCTTTTAGCGACTATGTGCGAGGGTCCCGCGTGCGTCTGCGTATAAAAGATTTGGAATTGTCTACTAAATTCTTAGGATCGGAGAAAGATATAACAATTCTAGAGGCCGACTGCCAGCTTATTGGACTAATATCGTCGCCCACACGTCAAGGATCATCTAAAGGCGCAACATTATCAGCGCCAAAAATAGATACGTTACTATAAAATTTATTCTATTTTCAAATGCATTAAAAAAATGTTTGTTAAGGTTTTAAAACAGTCACGTTGTAAACTGGAAGACCTCGTAATGATGGTTAAGTTCTTTTACCGAGTGGAGCTGGAAGCTGGTCGTCAGTGCACCATTGTCCGAAGTTTCCAAAAAGAAAATACGCTTAACACGACTGTGCACCAGCGCCATGGCACACATGAGACAAGGCTCGTGTGATAAATAGACATCGTAGCCCGTGCACAGATAAGGTCCATATTTTACAAGATTGTCTGCGGATGGTTGTGAGTCTTCTGTGGGCTGCTCTTCACGTCGTGGTAACTCAGCGCCGTATTGCAAGTCCTCATATGCCTTATCATTCTGCAAGTAATCGTAGTAGTTTTGGGGCAGACCACGCAATGTTTTTGTTGTGGCTTCCTTATCTTTAACAAAATTTAGCTTCGATTTCCAAGCGCCACCGTGTTGACTGCGTGCCACATGGTCCACCAGCCACATAACACAATGTTGATGTCCGTTGCCTTTGCTTCCTAAGGTTGGAGAAATATGTTGGAATGTTTTTCCCTTTGCTTCGTATTAATTTTAAACATTTAACTTACCAGCGATTGCTACAATTGTCGGTCCACGAGGATCAACACAAATTCCAACTGGTAGACCTTCGTTCACGTCTTTTGATAGGCTGCGCAGAAGGTGGGCCATGCGCTTGTGGTAGACCCGTTGATTGTTTGTAAAATTACTGCCATTATGTAGGGATTCAGCATACTTGTCGGGATGAAACTTGCAAGGCCAGTACTTGATCATCTGATCATATTGCACCCGCAATTTGGCACAGTCAGCGGGCACTTCAATTTCATTAACATTCCGACAAAGTGCTTTCAATACGTTTTCCGATATGTTGTGTTGCTTTAAATGCTGCTCTAATGTGTCTTTTATATCGGACGTAGGACATATTAGCACGTTTCTGTCATGAACACGTTTAAGATGCTGAAAATGTGGTAGCTTCTGGGTAAGCTCTTGAATGACTGATTGCAGTTGTTGTTTGGTTTCCAATTGACAGCTGTGTACTTTTATAAGAGTTATATCTTTCTTATACTCATCCGATAGTACTGCTTTTATATTAATATTGTCATCCAGGTTTAAAGGCTCTGATCTTATCCGTTTTGCTGCCGGCGGTGCCAGAATATCCATGGCTCTTGTTTACTTTCCGCTAAATGTTTCTTACACCCACGCGATACTTTTATTTTTATTTCTTACGTAGTATCGTTACTAAGTATCGATAGATGTTCGAATATCGAATTAATTCTGATTGCTTGGCGGCATAAGGTAAACATATTTAAACTCAAATTGGGTAACCTCTTCAATATTTTAATCAGGCAAAGTTTTTTTGTATCTTGGCTATTGAAAGTGGATTGTGGGTCTTTTGTACTGTATCACTAGTGTTTGTTTTTTTTGATGCCAATAATGCCATAATGACTATCAAGAAACCTTGACTTAAGTTAACCTTTCAGCCAATTGAACGTCCTATAGACTATTTAACCAAAATACTGCAAAGAATAAGATTAAATTAAGAAAATTGATGTATTAAACAATAAATAAAATGAAATATTTTTGTGGAATTAAATGTATTTGATAATGCATGTATATGCAAAAAAAATGCGTTTTAAATTTTACATTGGTATCGATTGGTGCATTATATCGATTAAAGATCATATTCAACAATAACATGATCTTTAGAGTATAACATTGAGCAGAGACAACTTATCCATAGACATGAAAATGGACTCTCTCGCCCTGTTAAAAAAAAGAGAGACTAAACGAGATTGGACCCGAGCGCAATTATATGAGTGAATAATGAGTGGAAACTAAAACTCATTCAGTACTGAGCGCAATGCAGAGTTGTCGGGTGTTGCCGACTGACTTAGCTCAACGATACGAATATAGAAACAAAAAGGGAAAAAGCATTGTGCCTTCCTCTTCGCACGCTGTCATAAGCTTTGTACAATTCTTGGTCGCTTTGTTTTGATTCTGAATGAAGTTGAGCAACGAGGTATCTTGTGTCTATCCTCTGATAAACGCATACCAATGTAACTTTTACACCGTAGAAACGAGCAATGGTATGTGTGACCCATTGCCGAAAAATGATTTTTGAAGCGATTTAAAAGAGTTTTGCTACTTTTCGTGGCCCCTGAAAAACGACCGCGCGATCGTATGATACCCTAGGGCCGAAGCAATGCATACAAATGAATTAAATTGGCGCTGCCTGTGACATACGCATGCTTTTGTCTATCATTTCCCTTGAACTTCACTTATTTAAAGGGCAGCCCAAGAATATGAAGGAATCGCTTTTGCTTCGTTTTGCTGATTTTTAAGTGATCAGTCAGGCAGAAGCCTCTGAATGAATGAGATGTATCTGCCTGAATTATTAATTCTTGTTGATCAAGGGTTACTTTATGATGTTACACATTTGTGACAAATATGTTTTGAACTAATTATTTTACTACTTAAAATATAATTAATTTACTATTTTCACAAAATATAGTATTCGTATAATTTGGCGTTGCCATATGTTTCAATTTGTTGCTGAAATGTTAGCATAAATAGCTTAATTTGTATTAAATTTAGTTATTATTTGCATTGGATCTTTCTTCGAAGATCTGCTTCTACATTTGTTATTGATGGGCAAAATGTGTGATATTTGTAAACATCACTTCGTCTACTTCGGCTATTCAAGCAGTCGCTCAGCATTCAGATGTGCGGAAGCAAGACAAAAGACAAAAGGCACTCAGACTCTCAAGCTCTCTCTTTTTATTTTGAGTGGGTTCAATCTCATTTAGTCTCTCTTCGAAATGTTGTTGTCTACAACAACTTCATTTTCATGTCTATGGATAAGTTGTCTCTGCATTGAGTTTAATAACATTGTATGTTTCATTTATTTGAATTTATTTGAATATTAAAAATTTTCGTTAAATATTTTATAAGTATTATGTTCATTCATATTTATATTTATAACTTATATAATAAATATACAATTAATTAAGTCTAAACTCTATAAGTTTATCTTAATCTTTAAGTTAACATTTATTCCAATTGTGGCGGCTGGAAACAGTTCAGTTCGTGCCGAAACGTCGTGTGGGTGAGTTGTCGTCGTTCGCTGCCGTCGTCTTCGTGCCGTTGATCGCGCGTGCGTGCAATGTTTTAGAAGTATATGTGTGAGAGTGTGAGTTTTACCACAATTAGAAATAACGGTGCGAAGGTGAATGTGGATAACAAAAATTGACGCGTCTTTTTTTAAGTCCATTTTATACTGGCGAATTTTTTTAAATTGATTATTATAATCTTTTAACCTGTCACATTGTGTAATAAGTGTCGTATTCATAATTTAATTCTCATACGTAGTAGAGAAAGAACCAAACAAAAAAAAAATTGTTGTTTGTATTGTGGAAGTCAAGTTGTAGGCAAAGTTCACAGCCGGTTTAGTCATGCGAAATTCTGAGAACTCTGGCGGCTTCTCCAAGTGAATGAACAAACGTCAGGAGAATCTCTAACTGTGCAATACCTCCATTTATCTGTTTCTAACAGTCATTTGTATTTGTATACATATACATGTTTATGTAAATATATTTGTGTATGTGTGTGTTTTGTGTTTCGCGTTGTGTATTTTTGTATGTATGCATATCAGCTGTTATAGTGCACTTCTCGAGTTAAATTGCGTACTTGTTAGCTGTTCGCTCTGACCAAAGCCAAAGGCAGCGATAAGATACAAGCACCGTCTTCGCGAAGTGGAAAAACTCTTGAGCTTAACTGTTTATCGTTTCCAATTTGTGTTTATCTTATCGGAGGAAGACCGATGATTAGAGCTTCTCGCGGGTGAAGTCATTTATACAGCGACTACGCAAAATGTCTATGAATAAAGCGTTTATTCGGGAGCCTTAAATAAGATACGTTATCTAAGCAGCCATAACTTTTCCTGGCCAAACGTGAACTGTGCAAAAAGTGCAGAATTTGTTGAAGGCGCGGAAAAACCTGCCACACAATCTTTGGCTAAATTTGGACGCAACAGCAGAAAATACCATACAAGGCATTATCCCTATAAATCAACTGTAGCAAATTCCAAAGGAACAAAATGGACATAGAATCCGATTCAGACACTTGGGAGGAGTTTTTTGGTAAGTGACACAAGTTCATTGAACCTGCCACCAATCAGATTTAGGATGTTCATCAAACCAATGATAATGACTCAGACTCTGCAGGATTGTAGTTGCAGCTGAAGAGCACAAAGGGATGAGTGCGTGATAAACAATGCTCGTGCTGCAAATTCATAACTGTTGCGTGTCACGAACTATTCCAGTTGGAAGTATTCGCATGCATTTTTTTTCCCAATTGCATTTCTGACACGCGGCCATCTCTAGTGTCGTTTATGGCAAGGTTCTGGGGCGGAGGTAGGCGTACGCATTTTCGCATGCCTTATCGTGTGTTCTTGTCTCTCCTTCTTATGTCCAAATATGGAAAATACAATATAAGAAGACGGAGCCTTTGGCTTTGTTTTTGTTTTTGTCTTATGTGCCTCAAATCTCCTCTGGCGTCTGCCGTCGTCACTATAACTGTACACCTAAGGAGTGAAGTGCGTTTTGTAACGGGTTCCACTTCCATGATTTTTCGTTTTGGGTTTTTTTGCATTTTTCGTTTTCCACGATTCGTGCGTCGGACTTGGTTTGTTGTTGGTGTTTTTATTTTCGCATTTCACATTTCGCATTTCGCATGTAATGAAATTTAATGATAATACATAATTTTTTTCCTTGCTTGGCGAGTTTTGACCCAAATTACGATTGGGCCGCAGAGTAATTTGTGTGTTGAAGCCTTTGCATGGAATTTGCCATTTATGTTAATGACCTGCGTCGGATTTGTGACCCAATTGCAGGCCTTACTTTGGACGCGTGCTGCCCCTTTGTTGTGATTTTTATTATTATTCTCCTTCTTGTCTGAGGGTCGAATTGAATCCTGTCTTAGCACCTCATCCCATCATGTAATTTAACATTAGTCACAATCCATTATATAAATGTAAATAGTTTATTATTGCCTTGTCTTTTATTGAACTTTGATAACAGTGGGTGGGCTGGCAGACAACAGGGCTTAATGTTAACTAATATACACGCCAATGTTATTCTAAGGTTTATTTGTTTTCAGTATGAGACACTGTTAATGACTAACATTGGTGCAAATACAAGTTCTAAACGAGAGCTAAAAGTGAATATTAGTTACTTTTTGGTAATTTTATATTTTTAAAATTGTTACAAAAATAATATATGAAATGCCTAGAGAAAACATATTTAATGCATAACTCACACACAAGCACACATACACATATACTAAAACGATGGCTGAGACACTTGTCTGCCTTCCACTTAACATTTGGACGTTTCAAATGCAAACAAAGTACTTACAGTGGAAGCAGAAAGTTGATATCCCAACATTTGACCGCTTGCGGTATCAAATGTCACTGTGTCTGTGGGGAGGCGCGTTGTGTTTGTATTTTCTTCCATAATCCAACAAAAAGTCAAATACAAATTTGCCTTCTGAGCCAAAGTATTGACACAAGTGCCCGTTGACAATGTTGCGCATGCGCAGCCCATGAACAGGTCAACTGAGAGCCACAGTCAGAGTCCAATACGAAGCTGGCACTTTTCCGCACCTTTCATAAGCAAACACATACATGCATTTATATAAATATAGGTATATTAATTGTATGTGTATATGTGTATGCTTATGTATTGAGTGTTGTCAAACCGCAAACACAACGGGGAGTCTCGAGTCTCGGCTCTCAACTCTGCCTTGGAGTTCATTTGATATCTGCCTCGATTGTGATCTGAAAAGAAGAAACCTTTTCGATTTGTGGCCTGCCCTTTCTTCTATTTCAACTTTTCAACATGTTCTCTGTGTGTTCCTGTGACATTTATGTGGAATTTATATTTATTTATATTTATGAAATATAATAACTAATAGATATTGATGGGTGCATATGTAAGTGTCATTGGCTCTGATAAGATTTCCCTTTAATGTTGATAACACACGCCGACGACAAGGCCAGAAATAACCGATAAGTTAAGGGCGGCACAGTGAAACCTTTTTTTGATGCACACATAAATATCTGTCTGTATATTTCTGGTAACTAACACTCTATTTAAATTCCCTTCCAACCTCTAAGGTCAGTTTTCGCGTCACCCATTTCCGTTGCCCAATTGCCGATCCAGAGAGTTAATTAAGCTAATTGAAAAAGTTCAAGAAAATTGACGCATAATCAGACGAGTTCATTGGCCAAGTCGTAGCCAGTATTACTTATGGTTATTCATTCATCAATGGGACACTACAACATAGCTTCCAGATGTCTTCTAATTACACAGCAGCAGTATAAGAGGGATCGACAGAGATAGGTAGACCCAGACAAAGAGAGAGATATTAAGTTTACTTTAAAGCCCGGACGTAGGACGTTTTCAATTGACATTGGAATGGCTTCCAACTGAAGATTGTGTATCCTTCAAGGTTATGCTACTTTATACTCATCTGATCGAATTTTTTTTTTATGAATATTGTTATCCCGGCTTAAAGGTTCCGATCTTATCCGTTTTGCTGCCGGAGAGTTATCAGAACTTCCGTGACATTTCTTCATTTTCCACCAAATGTTTCTTAGAGACGAGCGATACTTTTGGGCTTTTGTTTTTATTGAAGAAACGTTACAAAGTACCGAGGCATCTGATAATTGGGCTAACAGAATGCTTAGGAGTATATTTCAAATTTTTTATAGTACTATTTTATACAATATGAGAAACGTGCTGTTATTTGAATAATTCTCTTTGTGGTATTTCCCTGCATGGCGGCTGCATTTCCATTGCATTGCCTTGGATATATTTGTTAAGAGATTCCGGGTATCCGTGAAGACACCAGTTCTTCATTATGGTTACTTCTGAAAATGGTAATCGGGTTCTTAATATTGGTTTCCAAGATTATATTGTTAATTGGTGTATCAAAATCATTATATGTATATACATATATGTATACATATTTATATATATTCATATTTATATAGAAAATACAAGTTGTGGGGATAATCCTTTAACATAAACTTATTTTGAGCATCGTTTCAAAGTGTCGAGACATTTAAAAATTTGTCAGCCCAATTAGGGTTTAGCAGTATAATTCAAAATTTTGAAATATAAGTTAAAAAATGTGCCGTTATTTGGACTATTTTTGTTGTTGCTTTTGCCTCCATTGTGGGTGCATAGTCATTGGACTAGGTGGCTTTGTATACATCGCAGGGGCCCTGGGATACACTCTGGTCGAAATGGATGCTATCGAGGAGAAAACCGATCCAACGTGGGTATTGGTGGTAGTTGTCGCTTTGGCTCTAATTCTCTTGTCCAAGATATTTTTGTTGATAGGTGCATGTAAGGTGAGTGCTATGAAGTAAATCTAAATGCTAAAACGATGATTGCCCTACATCAATTTAAGATCATATATATAGATAGTTTTAATTAATTTGATTTATCTCTTAGAGTATGTGCATTTTCGTTACGCTGTCCGTCCTTCTCTTGGTGTTTGGTATTTTGTTATCCTTAGGCGCGATTGCTTGGGTACTTGTTCTCGGACAAGAAAATGATAATCTTATGATAGCTGGAGCTGGATTTGCCGTTGTGTTATGTAATATATGTGGCGATAATCCTTTAACATACAGCCTTAATTTTAATTATCCTTTTAGTGGAACTATATGCTTTTTGGGTTGTACTATCATATTGGAGTGTCTGTCCTACCTGCTGCGGCTGAAAAATGAAAAATGTATGCTTAAAATTTATGTATTAAATTGTCGCCACTGGTTTTTTTTCTTCATCTGAGACGGAGAAAGAGAGACAGAACAAGAAAGAGACAGAAATACAGAGTAACGAAAGACATGGACACAGAGAGGCAGAGACAGAAATAGAAACAGAGACAGGTAAAGAGACAGAAAAAAAAAGAGAGAAACAGGATAGAGACAGAGACAGAGACAGAGACAGAGGCAGAGAACGAAATCGAAACAGAATCACAGATAGAGAAACAGAGAGACATTGAAACTGGGAAACAAAGAGACAGAAGGGCAGAGACAGAGACAGAGACAGAGACAGAGACAGAGACAGAGACAGAGACAGAGACAGAGACAGAGACAGAGACAGAGACAGAGACAGAGACAGAGACAGAGACAGAGACAGAGACAGAGACAGAGACAGAGACAGAGACAGAGACAGAGACAGAGACAGAGACAGAGACAGAGACAGAGACAGAGACAGAGACAGAGACAGAGACAGAGACAGAGGCAGAGGCAGAGGCAGAGACAGAGACAGAGACAGAGACAGAGACAGAGACAGAGACAGAGACAGAGACAGAGACAGAGACAGAGACAGAGACAGAGACAGAGACAGAGACAGAGACAGAGACAGAGACAGAGACATAGACAGAGACAGAGACAGAGAGACAGAAAAACAGAGAGTGCGTGTGCTTGTGTGCTTCTGTTATCCTCTACCTACAAAAAGTAGTTGGAAGTTGTCGCGTCGCGTTGTATCGTGTGTGGGCCGCGAGTCGGCGTTTGTTTGCCTGACTGTTGATGCTTGACGAGTGTCGCGCTGGCCGATCTTACCACTTTAATTGCCAAAGTCACGTTGAATTTCTTTCAGTGTACGCACTTCTCAGCCGCTTTCCTTGTGGGCGTCGCAGAAGGTCGTAAAACTTGCAACCGATCATTGCAACGCACGCTCGACGCCAAAGGTTTTTCTCAATGAAGCCCACAACGGACCCACAGACAGATCAGGTAATACCCTGTTACCAAGATAATACCAAAAACGGGTTCTATTGCCCAACACGAACACGTTAACTGCATGTGCAGTTAAGATATAATTTTTCAATTAGATTTCGAAAGTTTCTGTCGTGGCGTCGGCCGAGAAGAGAAAACTCAAAGTTCATCTATAGAAAGTACTTCCATGTTATCGATAATTTTCATCGATCTACTGATACGCTGATGAACTTTTGGAACACTTTCTTAGCAAGTAACTCGATACCTTGACTCTAGTCCTGTTTACAGGATAGCATCTAATCGGTCATCAATTGCTGCTAATGGCATTGGAGGCTTTTTGCTTTTGTTGTTGCCTTAAGTTGTGGGCCTTTGAGTTTAATGAACGCTTTGCGGCATCTCCCATCTGCCCCGTCTCTGGGCCCCCGCACTCCTGGCTTTGTCCCGCCGTCTTTCACAATTCTATTTGGCAGCAAATTTATAACTTCCTTGCAAATGCCATTTGCTTAGACAGTTTACGCCTACCCCGAAATGTGCTGCGGGGGCGCACGCCTCTGGCACTTAAGCTCAGCTTAGAACTCGATGAGTGACAGCATATCAGGGGGTGGGGTGTGAGGGAGGCATCGCAAAATGTGGCATAGGCTGTCTTAAAGAATATTTTTTTGCGATAGGAATTACGTTATTTTTGTTGACTTACAAGACGTGAGTCACGGGCTGAGACTCTCAGATACTGTATCTGAATCTGACGCACGACGCACGACTCGAGTCTTGGGTCTCAGTTTTAGTTTCAGTTCGACGTCAACGATCGAGCGATGCAAGCGCATTACAGATGTCTTTTTGTTATGTTGCTTTTTGTTATCAGCTTTTGTGTATGTGTTTGTATGTGTATGTGTATATGTATATATGTATGTATGTGTGTGAGAGTGTGAGTTGCTTGTTGTTATTGTTATTGTTGGGCTTTGGATTTCAGTTTCTAGTGAAAGTTATTTTTCATGCCGATCGCCGGTTGTCATTTGGTGAAGTCTACAGCGTCTCCATCTGCCTTTCCATTTCACTGAGCCGCTGGACTGGAAAGCTGTCGCCGTGCCGCCAGTGGGGGCAGTGCCCAGCCACCGAGGCAAACAGCTTCAGGCATCAGGCATCAGGCAATAAGGCGGCACGCATGATGCGCCGCCTTGTGCGATGTGCGATGTGCGATGCGAGTTGCGCGTTGCGCGTTGCGCGTTAAGTGCCTTCACAATGCCAATGCCTTTTCATCGTGAGTTGAACAGAATCTTTTACGCTTCAATTCAGTATCGGCATCCCCACTGCTCAGTCACCGCCTCACCCTCTGGCGTCCAACTGGCATCTCTCTCTCTCTCTCTCTCTCTGTCTTTGGTTGGCGCCTGACATAATTTCGCTTTCATTCGAGTCTCCGCACTGAACTCGATCGTGACATAATGCACCATTGAAACCATTTAAATTAATGCTAAACGATTATTTATCGGCTCGAGATTGCACGCCGGTACAATGGGTGGTCGTTGTTCTTCTTGTCGGGTGAAACTTAAGCTCTAGCCTTTGATTAATTACACTCAGAGTTCAAAGTTTCGAAAGTGTTTAGCGTCTTTTTTGGGGTCAAAGTGTTTCGAGCTCTCAGCTTGAGATCACGATGCCTGGCCCAGTTTTTGAGTGTTCGACGGGGCGTGACACAGTGCAAATTTTGTAACACTCAGGCAAAGCGCATCCAATCGATGTTATTAACACACAATAGGCAGCAAAAGCAATAACAACAAAAAACCACAGCAGACAAACAACAAACAACAAACAACAAACAACAAGCAACAAACAACAAATCAAACTAAACAACACGAAAAGCTGCCAAAAATTGAAGGTCAAGTTGAGTGTTGTTTTTGTTACTTTGCAGGTGTTTTTCTCATTATGTTTAACATTTACAAAACATAAATGAGTTTATCTTGCGATTATTATCCAAACAGGGTGTATTCACACACTCATACTACCATACACAGACACTCATACTTATACTTAGCCCCACACACCCAACTCTTAGTCCACAAAAGTTGCTCATCATGTTGTTGAATGGAGTCAGTTTACAGCTGTTGGCATGTGATGAATGCTGAATGAATCATTTTGAATAGTTGCGAATAAATCATTTCTAACAATCAAATGAAAATAATCGAATTTTGCTCTTTATTCAGGCAGCGAAGAATGAGTTTATAGACGAAGTCATGGGTGATTTTGAAGTATTCGAAATGAGTGCAATCAATGATTGATTCTAAGACACGATGAATGGTTTCTAATAACTGTATAAGAATAATTGAATGCTGTGCAGTATTCGAACGATTTAAATAGTTAAAAAAGAACTCTTAGATGATCTTGTATTATTCAGACTTGGTTCTTTCAAGAATGTCTGCAGGCAACTGATTTCTAAGAGTCAAATCAGTGTATTCAAAAGTTATTCATTATTCATCGGCTTCAAAGGATATGAACCATTCATAATGAGTAATTCAATTATGAATCTAAGCAACTGCAAAGGAATTCTCCAAAGTTCTCAGCGTGCCTCATGATATACGCCTGAAGATCAAAGTTCAATCGTGCGAATCGAATGAATGATAATGAATACCTTGAAATGAACTTTGTTTGCATTGAGACTAACAGTGTTCTATTCACTCCGAAGGCAGGAGTTATGTTTGTGCATCGAAATGATTAGCTTATCGTCTTTTTTGGTTTTGGAACTAGTTCATGATTCACGAGCAAATGTTTACTTGGTCCATAAATCAAAGAAGATAGTAGAAGGTCTCCGAGATGAATGAGTAGTAATAAGTCTGTTATTTTTTTAATTTCCTGACTACAGGGTATATTCTTGGGAAATCTACAGTTTTTAAGAGTGATCTTTGCAGAGTATAAAAAATACAATAATCGATTCCATTGCTTATGTTATATTTAAATAAACAAAGCAATATTAATAACAAATGAATATATTAATCAATACTCCTTATAAAGAATAGATATTCATTCTCGGGATCATTTATTATTCATCTGTTAATCCTTTATTCTGAGTGAGAAATTTCCGCATTCTTAGGACCAAAAACGTTGTTTATTTTTATAAGAAATGACATTTCATTCGTTTATAGGAAAAATAAAAAAGTTGTTTTGTTATTTATCTTAGTTCTTGGGAAATATGGACGTAATATACCCAGTAATACGGAGTTATCTGGGGCTTCTATATAAGGTATGGGTGAACATGCAATTATTTACCTGAAGCGATCGCTTTGTTAAATGAAAACCTCGGGCAACCTTCAAATGTCAGCGACTTGTTGCTTGACTTACATGCCAGATGTATGCGTGTGTGTGTGTACGTGTGTGTGTGTCAAGTATTGTAAGTGCATAAATTTAAAAAAAGAAATATACAAGAAATAACAACAAAAAAATAACATCAAAAATCAAAGTTAAGTAGCTTAAAAATTCATTTAAAAAATGCAATGGCAGCGACTTCTAAAAATGTTTGGTAATTTTTCTTGACTTGAGCTTCAACTTTGACAGCTGCTTGTCTGAGAAATCTATTTATTTATTTAAAAAATAACAATACAATGTGTAAAAATACATATATATATATATACAATATTATATATGTGTATGGGTGTGTGTGTGTGTGTGTGTGTGTGTGTGTATAAATATCCCGCAAAAGTGCAAACACAGCTGTTCTTTTGGGTTTCGAACAAAAAAAAAACAGAAATGATAAACATTTGGGTGAAAAATTGTTTTATTTATTGTTCTTGCGGTGGCTGCTGTTTGAAATTAATGCAAAAATCAATAAAGAGTCCGAACTATAAATATAAATAATTTAAATAAAATACAGACAGAGGCCGTTAAGAGCTTGTTCAACAGGTTTTCGCACAAAAGTTCAACAAATTGAGCACAAAAACAAAAATCTCAAGAGTTCTCAGAAAACGTGATCTACGTAGAATGTAAACAATGAAGGGGGCTTAAATCTCGGCTCAGAGGGAATTTGATTTATGTATTGCCCAGAGAGGAATCCTGAAATGTGGATAATGCCATGAAAATTGAATAAGATCGATTTGACATAATCTGCGGAAAAGAAAGAAAATCGCTTGATGATCGTTTGCCATAAAAATCTGAATCGATTTATAACTCTTAAGGTATAAATTATAAGTCGATCTCGGATTTTAACGTTTCAGGTTTTTTTTTTTTGCATGAGATCATTAAGAAAATGATCTTAAATTATAACTGAAGCTGAGGAAGAGACCTTTGAGCTTTGTTTATATATTGAATTTGTTGATATTATTATCCTTTGTCCTTTACTTCTTGAAAGCTTTGGGACTCTAGATAGTTTATTGAAAAATGTATCTTGTATCTTAAAGTTGATCTGCCCAACTTTGACTTTCCGATGGACATCTAAAATTCGGAGTCTTTGAACTGCCATTGATCTAATGAGTATAAGAGTTCAGTTAATGTTAACATTTCTCTTCTAAAGCTGTTAATGGATTTCTGAATGTTACAACACATAACGAGTCATAACATTTTGTTAAACTTGACGATCTTGTCGATCGTTTTTGCAGAAAGAAGCCTCAACTATATTTTCATTTGTGATCGCACCTCATCAAAGATGCGAATCATCAGATGTGCGGCTGCCAAGACCTGTTTGCCACATTTAGCGGCAAGTCTTGAAGCCCCCGCGCACTTTGGACACTTGTTTAGATCGTCATTGAGGCAGGCGTCTTAATGTTTATATAGCTTTCACGCCCATCACTCACGCCCACATATCTTGCACTTGAGATCCACTGGCAGAGCTTCGTGTAAATTTGCATAATTTTTAAATTAAAAACTGTGTTTATGTAATGACATTTCTAACGGTTTAAGATTGCCAACTTGGCAACTTGGGGACTTGATGACTTGGCGACTTGGCCACTTGGCCACTTGGCCACTTGGCGATCGTCTGATGACTTCATAGGAAATGCAATCGAGGATCGATCAGTTTCTGCCACTGGCTGACTGGGGACTGGCAAGGAACTAGGCCTAAATTTGCATAGCTGAACGCGATCGCGTTTTGGGTGCAGATGAGGTAATCGTGGCTGGCATCCTCGCCAGGTGTGTTTGGCCGGATTCACTTGGCTGGCTAACTTGAGGAACTGGTCAAATGATGTGAACCATGGAAATATCAGTCAACTGTTTGAGACGTGTGCATCCATGTTCACTTTATGGTCGTGTGTTTTCATTTGTTGGCTATCTCCGTGATCAGCACACGACGCTAATGTACAGATCATGAGCACTGATTGCGTTTAGTGCATGAAAATTGGAAAAACTGGAAATTTCTTGTCGTCGATCGCCGTTGATCGTCCATCGTTCATCTTTTGTTGGTCGTATCTTTCGGTGACTTGTTCTTCAATTGACGGCAGTTTCCATGGCACTGATCATCCTCACAATTCGGATCCCCATTCCTTAACTTCAATCCACGTTCACTAGTCACCAGTCCCCAGTCCCCAGTCCCAACTCCCAAGTCCCAAGTCTCCAGTCTTCAGTCCCCATTCTCCAATCGCCCATCCCTTCTTCTCTCATGTTCTGAACTTGCCTCCTCATGCGCCTGCTTATTAATTTCCAAGCCAAGCTGCGCGGCATATCAATTCGAAATTACAAAGACTTGCCTTGTGCTCTGGAGCTGGGCCAGTGACGCCCACAGAGATCATGGCTGTGCATGCATAAGTCTATATATACATAACGTATGGTAGTCCGGAACCCAACGCTCTAATTAATTAGAATGATTTCGTCTTGGAGTGAAGCGCCAATGGATTGAGCAAAGGCCCCTGACCTGCGGCAAGTTTTTGTTGTTTGTTTTCCAAATTAACACACACGAACAACGCGCAGACATCATTAAGAAAATGGCAACCACACCATGACACTGACCCATGGAAATGATACCTTCCAAAAAAAAAAATGTCCAAATGAAAATCATGCGGCCGAAACGCTTGGCCTGTCAACGTCAGAAACTACAGACCTTCACCTTCGACGTGGTTGACGCTTTGTAATTTCAATTACAGAATACCCTTTACACTCATTAGAAAGCGGGTGTAATGGAGGGGCAGAATAAGTGGGGGAAGAAAAAACGGAATTGGTGTAGAAAGAAAATGATGGAAAAAATAATGAGACTTTCTTTATTTTGATTTTTCATGTTTAAAACTATAACTTGAAACTCTAACAATTAATTAATTGAAGTATTAATTAATTAAAGTATTAAATGATTTAAATAATAATTATTTTAAGTTTAATTAATACTATTAATACTATTTATTAATACTTACATTTAAGTTTCCTATAAGTTTTATAGTGTATTTTTAGTCAACTCACTCCTTAGTCAAGTCCATCCTTAGCCAAGTCACTCCTTAGTCAAGAACAGAACCTTTCACAATAATTTCTTATTTTCACCTTCGACATGTACTATAATTTTCTTACTTATCGAAATTTCAACTGTTTCTTCAACCCCGAATTATAGCGTATCTTTCTGTTCATCAGACTCTCATTTTACAATTCTTACCTGTACTTTTAACAACATCATTTCGACTGGTTCGTTGGGCTTTGGGCTTTGGGCTTACAAATTGGTTGCGTTTGATTTAATGGCTTAGCCATGGTCTAAGGTTACGTGCCCCACCTCCGGGCCAAGTACTAAGCAGGCTATTGTTGTAATTTGAGCCACGTTTCAAGTTCATATTCGTTGGGATACACGTGCGCACTCAGATGCAGATACTCGTACGCTCAGATACAGATACTCAGATACTTGCAACCGTTGGTATTTCAATGATTATGATGGCAAATTGGGTGCGCGCATGTGAGAAAAGTGAAAGAGCCAAAGGCAACAAAGAAAATCCATGGAGTGGTGTGAGTTTTCCCTAAGATAAATTCGCATTCCTTCGATTGAGTTTCCATTTTCCCAACTTTGGTCGTGATAATACGTAGGTAACAGCAACTACAAGTCGCGCATGCGTGGTCCAACTCTAGTCTCAGCCTCAGTCTCAGCCTCAGCTTTAGCTTATACTCCTGCTCCCACCTTCTCCTCCTCCTCCTCCTCAGCTTCGACTTCACATCATGTCTGGCTTTGGGTTTATGGCCAAGATAAGCAGTGCCCCGACTAAGCAACACCCACTCGTTTGGGCCAAAAATTCACTGGCAGCTCAAAGTCTTGTCTTGCCTTTTTTTCTTGCCCCACACACACACACACATACACACACGCGCGCGTACACACACTTAATAAGAGAAGGAGACATGAACACACACACTTTTATTTGGTGGCACTGCTAGTTTTATGACCTCTCCGGAAAAATAACACTTTTTGGAATCGCGTTACGCCGCTATGCCACTCCGACACTTCGACGCTTCGACATTTTGACGGTCTGGCAACGCCTCTTAAGTCAGGTGCCTCTATGAAAAGCTCAGATTTCGGCTGTGTATCTCTTATGTTTTCTTAGTTTTTAATAGTCCGCTGTGGCATGTTGGCTTTTTAATAGCCAGCATATAAATCTGAGTGTGTACGTATGCGTGTGTGTGTGTGTGTGTGTGTGTCTGACTTAACCTATTTGAAGACTTTGTTGGCCAAGTCAGTTGTGTGTGGCTGGCTAAGTGTGTGGCTAGTCAGTCATTAAATACACTTCATAGAAGCCAAAGTCATAGTGATTTATCATGAGGTTTGCAGGCTACATGGTAAATGAGCTGTAAGAAAAGTTAGGCGGGAGTTTCGTTAAGTTTAACTGGAAGTTAACTGTTGTTTGTATTTTAAGCTACAACTTATTGAAAGAGGTAAAGTTCATCTTCCGAGGGAATAACTCAATAGATCCGCAGTTTAGGGTATTTGACTTTCTATGTGAAAGATTCAATGAAAATCACATCTTTATAGCTTTTCCGTGGTCAACGTATCTTTAATGAATTGTTTGAGAAACATTTTAAGATAAATCCAAATGAATAGATAAATCGAGACAAATCTAAATAATTCTATAGAGGTTCACACTTTCGGATTCTGTTAAGCCGTCATCCATTGAGGAGCCCACATAAAAAAAAGCCCAAGAATCTTGTGATTTATGTGCAGATCAGATGGAATGTGCAGGGAGCCTATAAAAAATGTTACCTAGGAAAACTCATAAAGAGTTGTAGCTGTTATTATATCATATCATATGCAGAAGCACCCAAATGAATCTCCATAAATGAAAAGGTCAGTTGAACAAATTAATTTCCTAGTCATGCAACCCGAAAATCCATTTAAAAGTTCTTGATTTAGGGCTGCGTTTTAGTACTTGGAAATACTTGAGATTCCATTGGCGCCTCAGGGCAATTAAATAAATTATTTAGCACGCTCACTTGGCGGCACTTCAACAATGGAAATAACAAGCAAATATCTTTACATTTTTTTTAATTCACTGAACGACTTAAAAATACCCTGTAAGTGAGAAAAGGAAGCTTTCAAACCCCTTAGAGGCGATGATCTTGAGATCAGCAGTTGAAAAGTTGAATCTACCTTTAAAATTAAGACAGAAGTTGATCGATTGCTCATGAATATTTATAGTACACATTTAAAGGTATTTACAGGGTATTTAATAAAAAGACCTTCCACTTTAACGATCCACTTTTATTTGCGGTCTTATATAAAATTCCGAAACACTTTGGGGGATCGTTGCCCATCAGTTGCGGTTGGAGCAGAACTTAAGGAATTCTTTGTTGTTGGGTTTGAGTCTTTGTTTACATTTGAGGTTAACCTGATTACTGGTCTTCAATAATTACAGGGTATACGAAAACAAATAATACACTCCATTCCCGAAGAAGAATGAGTTTGTAGCCCCAAACCGAAGTGACAACAAAACAACATTAATGATGGCCATAAAAAGAGTTAAAAATGTGAAAGAGAAGCGGACACGTAACACGCAGAGATTCATTTTTGGTCAATTATGTGGTTAAATTTATAAACATTTATCTATATAATTGGTTAAATATACAATGCTTTTTGCACAATATTCAAATGTTCGGCCAATGTTGAAAGTTTAAATGTTGTTAACAAACAAATTAAAACAAATCAAATCCCATCAAATCCGACACCAAAGGCGGCAAGTCAAATTAACACACAAATCACACACAACACATAAAAACTATAAATGACTTTTCGAGATGGCAATTAATGGCAATAGGTTCACCTTTCGGTTATCGAAGTATCGAACCTATTAAAGGCTTCAATTTATCGAAAGTCTAGAAAGTCGTCCTAAGCTGGGTTTTAATTTTGTTCCTCTTGAAGTGAAGTGAATTACTAAGTAACTAGGTTTTATTAATAATCCAAAAATCATCTACGTCTTTATTTAAAATTATCGGTCTATCGAACTATTGAAATACTCAAAGCTATCGCAGTCTTTAAGTATTCAAAATGAAATGAAATGAAGTTAAATTTTTCTAACTTTTGAAACCTTCTGTAATATTTAATTTAAACTTTGAGTAATAATTGTTGGTCAGGATAAGATGCTTTTCATTTTAAGCCTTAAAATATCGAAATATCGAAACCTTTTAAAGATCCGATAGGTGACGCCGTGAGTGGCTAATGAACAACGACCCACTGGAACCGCCAAGTCCCCACGTTCCACGTTCCATAACATGTAATTAACGCCGCTAATTGAAAAACTCACGCGTCATGGAAACACAACAAAACAACACACACTTACATACTCTTAAACTCATTTATACTCATACACACACACACACACACACCCACACGCACACCCAGAGCGAAAAGCAAACGCTACAACTTCCTATCGCGGGGCTTTTCAAATGGAAGAAAAATAACAATGGAAATAAGTCAAGACCTTAATTAAGTCAAAGTAAACAGTTTTTTGTGACTAATCGAGGGCGTTGCATGCAACTGATGTTTTTTCCTCCCCTCTCCACTTGCTGTCGTCTTTGCTTTCCTATCGCTTTCCTTGTCTACACCTTCCTGTCCTGTCCCCGGCATACCCTGCGTATGCGTAACGTGTGTATAATACTTTACGTATGCACATCACATCGCATCGCATACTCCTCGACATATCGAATGTCCGTACAATCGTAATTATCGAAAATTTTTGTTATTCTGTCCCCGACTTCGAGTCTTGTGGATCTCGGACAGAAATGCGTCCAAGAAAATGTTTATTACATAAACCAATTAGGGCGAAGAGCGGCATTTGCATGGAGATGCATAATTTATGAGTTTCGAGGCATAAACAAAAGGCCAAAAGGAGGGAAAAATAAATATTACAGCCACAAATAAAGCAATTAAGTTTAGTGTCAAAAAAGGAGAGAAAACTGAATTATTATTATTGTCATTATGGAATTTACACAGTACATTAAAAAAAATTATGTTAATCTCGTGCTTTTGATACCAAAAAAAAAGGGCATAAAAATTTATTTCTCGCTAGCAATAAAATATTTTTAATTGGCTGTAAAATAATTAAGTCTTTTGTAGAAAGTCTTTGCAGCTCTTGGATTATAAAAACTTTTAATAATCGTTTTAAGTGTTCAATATAATAATTATATATAAGCTTATGACTTAATTTTGATCGGGCTTAAATATGGATAATCGGAGGGGTCATGAGTTTTGGATTAAATTTGGGTTCTTAGCGGATTTTCTATGCTTTCTTTGGTTTCAAAGGAAAATTTTTGAATACCTGAGTTGTTCCGAGATAAATAATATATTCTGAGGAATGTATTTTATTGAATATATATAAAATTAAATTAAAAATAACCATGAATTTTTATAATATAAAAACTATTGATTTTAAGAGATTTTTACAGCCTGTGAAAGGAGCCGTTTTTTCTTTTATTGATATTTGGCTTTTGGTTCTGCTTTAATTATTAAATTTAAATAAATTATTAATATAGAATATATATATATTTTTTTAATTTTTATAAATTTATAAATATTTTTATTTATATAAAATTACTATAATTTTTAAAAATTAATTTTATAAAATACATCAATATTTATTTTTAATTTATTGTAAAGTATTTAATTATTAAATATATATAAAATAAAAATATACAAGTTTTAATAGTAATATTATTTTCAATATTTTAATAAATAATGTGTATATTTATATTTATTTATTATATTTATTTTTATTAATTTTTTTTTATATCAATTTTATTTTTAATTTATTGTTAAGTCTTGACATTTACAACTAAAATTCCTTTCATTTTTACAACTCGCACCTTTTGTTTTGCTATAAAATCTCCTTTGGGCTTATATCTGTATTAGCTAAGTTAATACCTGTTAATTGTTAATTAAAAGGGGGTTATACCCACTGCTGTCTGTATACCTCTTAATCTCAGAGACTTGGAGAAATTTTGTGTCTGTCTCGTTTTACGTTCTGTTTGGAAGTTTGCAATTTTGCAAGACGAATTTATGCATTTAAAGCTCTTAAAAGCCACTTTAATTACTTTTCTTATTTGTTACACACACTCTCTCTCTCTCTCTCTTTCACTCATACTAATGCGTTCTCTTTCTCTCTCGTTACAGGTAAGTTACACTGACCCACTTGGCCAATTATGTGCACTGAAAGAAATAAGGAGAGGCTCGGCTTTGGTTGCCGGCTTTTGACTTTCATCAATGGATAGGCAAGTGTTGGATATTTTTGATATTTTTTTATTTTTATTTGTTGTTGTTGTAATTTTAAGTTGTTGTTGTTGCTTTGAATTGTTATTATTGGTAAATCTTGACACTTATTGGCTTGGCCTGGTCTGAGCAGCTGGCGCCAGTCAAGAGATACCCTGCGGGTAGAAATATGCACATAAAAACCAGCGTGGTACATTCACGCATACACACACACACATACATATACACATAGTGGACTACTCATAGACACTCTTAACATCGAGACACACACATGTTGTGCCCCATTCGATGTGGAAATTCTTTATTGATATGTGACATATTATCGATATCCCCGAAGTTTAATACTGACTTTCGACTTTCCATGAATTATGACTTCAAATCCAAATGCTGCCCACTAACGATGCACTTAATTAAAGCCGCACACACAAATGCCACACACACACTCACAAACACACACACGCACACATGCAAAGAGACACTCAGAGATTTGGATGTGATAGCCAAGCGGATGATGAGTTTTCCATTTTATGCGCTTTCCCGAATATCAAATAAATTAACGACGCCCTGCACACCATTGACAGCCAATCGCTGATAAGATCGATAAGATCGTGTCGAGGCAGGCGACGATAAGACCCTCAAGCATTAACAACAACCACAACAACAGCAGCAGTGACTGCAACAACAACAACAACAAAGAGGAAAACTTAAAAAATAAATATAAAAATTTACTGCTCTACAAATTTGGCACACAAATTGAAATGTGAAATGTCGATGAGTGTGTGAGTGTGTGTGTGTGTGTGCGCTGGTGTGTTGGTGTTTACATGCAAATGTGTGTGTGTGTGTGTGTGTGTTGGTGTGGAGGTGCCAACCTGTTCTCTAATTGGGTTAAAATGCAGTTGACGCTGCTGCCTCCAGGCGGAAATCTGTGGCAACTCTTGCAACTGTTGCAACTGTGGCAGTTGTGGCAGCAACAGGCAACAGCCAACAACCAACAACCAACAAGCAACAAGCAACTAGCAACAAGGCAACAGGCAACAGGCGTTGCCCATTTACCCATAACATGATTTATATGCAACGCTTATGAGACTGACCTCGTTTCGCCTTGGGCCCGCAGATTCTAAATGCATTTCCAATTGAAAGCTGTCAGCTACTGCCCGACTGCTCCAATATGTGAAGCAACATCCATTGTCACTTTATTTGCATGCGCTTCCACTCAACGAAGAATGAAGCCTTCGTTCTTAGTTACGAGTTTGAGATCAACTCTTTTTGTTTCCCTCCTTTTTGACCCTTGACTTTGGACTTCATAATCTTTTCTTTAAAATTTTTTTGTTTTTTTGGTCCATGGTCACTTTATTTGAAGCAGTTTTAAAGGTGGAGATGGGGAGATTAGTTAAGCAGGAACCTCACTCACATTCGAATTAAATCTTATTCAAATTATTATATTTTTTTTTTTTTTTGGCAATTTTGGATATTTAACTAAAGCTTTGAATATCCTCCATGCTCACTTTTCTTGTAGACATATAGGATAAAAAATAATACACTTTTTCCTTAACTAAAAACTGTAAGTTTAATATTTTGAATGAGGCAAAGACTTGTGTGTCCAAATGACATGTATTACCTATGCGCTGTTCTCCATGGTCACTTTATTTATTTGTTAACAGAGAAATTTAAACTACTCCCCCCTTTCAATTACGTGCGTGGGAGGAAGCGGGGCTTTTATGATTAATATAAAAAGATGATCTTTTGTTAAATATTTGTTATCCTCCATTGTCACTTTAAATGGCCGACAATCGACTCTTTGTTTATCTGCTGATTTATTTGTAAGTATTTCAACTTGTGTTTCAGTAATTTAAATAAGTAAATTTTTGGCCTCCCACTACAATTTCATATGTCCTCCATGTTAAGTTAAGATTGAACGATTCTCAGTTAGTTTACGAGCTGCACATCAAATTGATGGGCCATGGAAATTTATTGACTTGTGCTTTCGTTTTCATCTGCAATTTCTATGGGGCTTATAAGGAGATAAGTACCCCTACGATCTTGGAGGCTCTTGTCAAATGAACCTGTCAAACGTTAACCAACACTCACTTTCTCTTTGGCACCGCAGCTGGCGCTAGGCGGCCTGGTGGCACTGGGGATCGGAGTTGCAACTGAAGTTGATGTTTAAGTCGGACACGGAGTCAGAGTCGTAGTTGGTGTCGGAGTTGGAGTCGGAGTTGGTGTCGGAGTTGGAGTTGAAGCTGGAGTCGTGGCTATGGCCACGATGTTCATCCTGTGGCAAAGTAAATTACAATTTATTTATATGCGACACCCACACACAGTTCGTACGTTGGACAGTTGCAACATGTGGCACATGTGGCACTGCCTCGAAGCCAAACTGATTTGTCTGCAAATCAGTAGGCAATAAGTCAAACGCCGCCGCCAAAGTTCAAAATCATTTTCCCCCCGTTTATTTTTGATTTTATTTTTTTTCCCCCTACTTTGAGTTTTGCTTTTGTTTTTTCTTTTTGCTTTGTTTTGTTTTGTTTTGTTTTTATTTAGTTTTGCTTTTAGCTTTTGTTTTTGCGCTTCCGTTGGCTTCGCTGGCGAGTCGAAGGCGGGACTAGAGACTGAGTCGATCTCGGAGTCTAGTCAGACGATCGGCTGTCTATCATTTGGCTCATATTTAGCCTTTCATTTTAGCCGCAGACACTGCAATTGTCGATGGGGCAGGAAGCCGCCTGACTGCCTCGATGCCACAGCCCTCAAAGGCGCCGCTCGTGGACTCGTTGGACTTCGATTCATTTGATTCGTTTCATTCGTTTTATTCGTTTGATTCACTCGATTTTCCATGCAGTTTTCTATTTGAATTCGGAACTCGTCTAGGGGCTTTGTTCATTCATAACATCACATGGCTCATCCAGTACTTTGCTCTTTTTGCTTTTGTTTCAAATTTGCAACTGTTGCAGTTGCAGTCGCAGTTGCAGTTGCAGTTGCAGTTGCAGTTGCAACTTATGCAATGAGCTTTCAATGAGGAAGTCGCATGCATTTATTTTTAGTTTTGTTTTTGTTTCTGCCTTATTTTTTTTTTTGTGGGTGTCTGTGGCAAATTGTTGGCTGATTATAGGGATGTTAAGTTGCTGGTCGATTTCTTGCCGCGATTCGACTAAATGTGGCATAAACGACCCTGTTGCAAGTATCGCAGTATCTATCGATTTTATAGCCAGCACCTAAAGGCAATCCTCATAATTGAGGATGTCTTTGGCTTGGGAAAGCACTTTCCCTTCTGAAACGCATTGAGGGCCATTCGATCAACGGTACTTTCCTTAATTTGCAACAATTTAAATGCCTTTGTCTGCCCCTCGCAGTTGCACGTCCTCGACCTTAGGAAATTGCGGCTCAGTATTTGATTTTACAACTAAAAGTGTTACGTTTACTTATTTTTTTGTCAGTCAGTCAGTCAGTCAGTCAGTCAGTCTGTCCGTCAGTCTTTCCGTCAGTAAGTCGGTTGGTCATTCCGTCAGTCAGTGACTCAGACAGTCAGTCAGTTAGTCAGACACTTCGTCATTTATTCAACCAGTGATCCAGTCAGTCAGTTAATCCCTCACTCCCCTCCCTGATCTCTGGACTGAAATCTGAGCTAAACAATGCCTTCGGCTCGTGCTTTTGGCTGCACAGACAATGACGCTGACAGCGAGCGGAGAAGAGTGCCGCCGCTTGTGGCATCCATTAGCCAGGGCTATTAAACGGCAGCTCCGGTAGGCGTTACGCCCTTCCAGACAACAATGGGTATCCAGGTCTCTGGGTCTCTGCTAGACCTACGCCTGGCAGCTCTAATGAGGGGTCCAACTATAGAGGGGCCGCACATTAATCACAGGCTGTGGGGGAGGAGCAGGCAGAGGCAGTTGCTGGTGGAAGACAGGCGAACAGGCGGGTAGGCGAGCAGGCGGGTAGGTGGGTTTAGGCGGGATACTCAGACACTTTGTTGATTTGTCAAGTCTTCGGTTTGAACATTGAATGTGGCATGTTTGCTTGAGCTCTGAACCCGCAAGAGGCATGCAACTTGGTCGGGTGTGGCACATACTATATGAGAGCGAAAGTGTTTTTTAAATCGAACTTGATGTTGGAGGCGTTGTGTGAAGGGTGGCTGCTGGAGGGGATGCGGTGCTGGAGCTCGGGTTGAAGCCGCCGGGTTGGAGGCTACAAATCCTGCAATGAATAATTTACCTATTCCATGCAATCGAAAACGAAGGTTTTTTGTTTTGTTTTTTACTTTGTTGTTGTTGTTGTTGTTGTTGTTGTTGTTGTTGTTGTTATGTTGAAGCATTTAAGCCGCAGGAGTTGCGGCAGCGTCGCGACCACCCAAAGACCGCAGCCGGCAATCCGATGTGGCGACTCCATTGGCGGCGTCGCTGACTTGGCGGCAAATTCATCACACGAGTTCCCGTGGCGACGGCGGCGCTAAATCGTGTGTGAATGTGTTTTGACGAACTGTGGCCATGCCAAGCGGTCAGCTTATACATACATATATATATATACATATATATGTGGCACAGTGGGTCAAGAACATACGGACAAGTCATGAAAATCACTGACTGCGATTCTTGTGTGATTTTTATGGCTTCTAAAAAATTGATTCTTGTGGCGGCACATATTTTTCTTTGGGATTTTCATGGCTTGGCCCCACTGTGCGAGGCTGATCAAGCGTCGTTGAGCTGGAGCACGGTCTCCGTTTGAGATTTTGAGTCGGACTCTGCCAGTGACCATTATGCTGACCAATTAGTCATTCGGCGCTGGTTTTGCTTGTCATCTATTGCAGGGTTTGGCCAAAAGACAAACATGCAGCGTGTAATTTGTTGGTCAATTAAAAGCGCCGCGGCAAGCATCAACATGTCTTGGCCATTTATTGTTACTTTCGCAACGTGTTGCTAGTTGCCAGTTGCCCGTTGCCAGTTGCCCGTTGCCAGTTGCCAGTTGCTAGTTGCCAGTTGCCCGTTGCCAGTTGCCCGTTGCAAGTTGCCTGTTGTCAATGCTTTCAATGTTGCAACCAGAGCAGCGCAGGAGCAAGAAAGTCAACAACGACGAGTCTTTAGTTGCACGTTGAATGAAAGCGAATTGTTTGGGTCGAAGTGAGATTTGGACTTGGAATCGGAGTAGGAGAAGCTGCAGGGGTAGGGGTGAGAGTAGGGGTCGGGGTCGGGGTCGTGTTCATCAATGCGAATTCTGGAGGAGCAACTGCTGCTGCTGCTGCTACTGCTGCTGCCTGCGTTGTGGCAAGCAAATGCGGAAATTGACAACAGCTGGCGCTCACTTTCAAGTGGCGATTGTTGGTGTGTGGCAAGTGGCGTGTGGCGTGTGGCAAGCGGACGGGCGAGCGACCGAACGGCTGAGTGGCTGTGTGGTGGTGTTTTTACAGTGGTGTGCGGTGTGTGCCAACTTCTTTGTGGTTCTGCCTTGTCAACGCTAATGGCCATATGCAAAAAGTAAAAATAATGAGCCGCGACTTCAGGCAACGGCTGTGATTTGTTGTCGTTGTTGTTGTTGCTGCATGGCGGCACTTTCTACAAAAAACGCTGTCCAAAAATAAGCGGCCCAAGCAATAACAAATATATATCTATACATCTACACACACACACACACACACACACACACACACTCATATACATGCACATGTATCTACAAGCGTATGCAGACATTTTTCTCTCCTTTTGGTTTTTCGGCCACAAATCCTAAAATGGCATATGCCGCGACATGTGCGACCGACTTAGCCAAGCCGACAAGGTGACATGGCCAAGACGCCGACGACGTCAACGGCGAGCCGCATGACGACGACATCCGCAGCTGTGCATAGCGCCAAATCCAAGCTGCAGTTGGAGTTTTTAGCTTGGAGGTTGCACTTTTCAGATTTGGATTCGCCAGGCATCGACGATGCTTCGGCAATGCCTCGTCTGCCGGCAAATAAATCTCAAAAATACATATAAATAATAAGAAACATCAACGAGGGGCGCTCAAGAGATAAGTGCATTAGATGATTCTCAGCTTGAAACTAAATTAAAGCAGAAAATTGGAAACATGTGAAGTTTTGGCACTCAGTTGCTAACTAATCGATAAACAAATCGATAACTTGAAAAATATACAAATTTTGAAATTTGATAATTTTGAAAATATACAAATTTTGAAATTTGATAACTTTAAAAATATACAAATTTTAAAATATCAAGGAAAATAATGGTTTCTGCATTTGCCAACCTTTCAATTTATGTGAACGATAGAAATATATATTACCTATTATATCGATATATTAACCGATAATTTAAATGGCAGCAAGTGTAAACTCTTCTTATGTTTTAATTATTTTAATTTTTATCGATTTATACAAATTTTATTCCAGTCCAAACAAGCAATGACTTTTGCATACTCGTCATTTACTCTCTAATTTATCGTTAATCGATAACTACAACATTTTTGAATTTAATTTCAAATTTAAGATTTTTGTTTTTTAAATTTTAAAATCTAAAAATTTTTTTTTTCAATTTTGTAATCTAAAAATTTTTACACTTTTATTTAAATGACCTAACTGAAAACTCTTAGGGCACACCTCGCAATTTATATATATGCCAATTGCGAGTTGTTGATGTTGTTGTCGCCTTTGTTGCCCAATTTGGCAATTTTTGCGACGACTTTAGCGGCATTTGTGGGTCACGCGTTGTCTTGGGGAATTGAAACTGGCGCCCGATTGTCGTCCAGAGATTGAAATTCATAATTTTGTTTACTTTTTTGTTGCTGTTGTTTTTTTCCTTTTTTTTGTTTTGCTATTTTTGAAAATGATTGCAGTTGGAGATGTGTCTATGGCAGGGCATCCGATTTTGATCATTCAATTAAAATACTTTTTTATAGCCAAAGGGGACTGAGAAACCTTGAAACAGACAAGCGACGCCAGTTGAATTGATTGATCAAAGCGATGCAACATCAGCAGCATCAGGAACATCGGCAACAGAAAAAATTAAAGTGCGATGCACATGTGCAACACTTTGCACTTCCTCATGGCTATGGGTATGTGGACTGTGCGAGTGGTGGGGCAGAAGCCTGGCGGAGCTTGGGGTAGCCTGGGAGACTCGCTGCATGGAATTTTGCGCCGTTGCGCATCGGAATGCGAAATTAATGAAATCACATGCAGACAACAGGAAAAGACACAGAGCCAGTGAGAGGAGGTAAGAGGAGAGAGGAGAAGAAGGGGAAGAGAGTGAGGAAGAGGGAGGATGACGATGAGGTGGCCTCACCAGATCAGGCCAGGCTGATCAGGCTGGGCCAGTCCAGGCCGTTGACAGTGATTAATGTTGATGTGGTCAAACTGAAGAATAGGGGGAGAAAAGAGGAGGCTGAAGAGAGGAGAGAGGAGGTAGGAGGTCGGAGGAGAACTGAAGAGGCAAAGAACGAAACTTACAGAACGTTGAGCACTAAAAAACACTTAAAGTTCATATTATCGACACATGTGGTGAAGAAAGAAGGAGCCCAAAAACCGATTAAGATCTCCACTTGAGTTAACTGTTTGGCCAACACTTTTCCTTTGGGCCCTAAAGTGGCGACTTATGGATTAAAAAGCGAAAGATGCTCCCCCATCAAAAGAATAACGAAAGTAGCTTATGACTAAGTCAACAATGAAGAACGAAAAGGAATGTTAAAAGCTTTTCAGAAAGTGACTCAAAAGATACTTAAAATAAAAGTAAAAGCCGCCCTCATCTCTTGGTCGTAAAGGGGAATCAATTCTCAATATAAACAACTTCACTAAGTGCGTAATATGAGAAGCTTAAGCCGTTAAACATCATTAGAGTCCTTCAAGATGCTCTTAAACGTCTTAAAGTTACAATACAAAAAGAAACATTTCCATTGGTCATAACAAACATACAGAAATGTTCACTTAAGTGGATTGTAATTTGAGATACTTTTGCTGGAGAATATTTTTGAAGATCTTCTCTAAATTCCCTCATCTGTAAGAATGAAAAATCTCTAAGACCTGAGATCTCTAAGACCTGAGATCTCTAAGACCTAAGATCTCTAAGACCTGAGATCTCTAAGACTTGAGATCTCTAAGACCAAGACTCTAAGAGACAAGATCTCTAAGATCTTGAAGCTTTATTTTTTCGAAGCTCTAAAATATTCACGATCTACAGTCTCTATAAACTATGATTTACGCAATCTGTGTTCAACGATCTTTGATACACGATCTATACGATTTACATTTCTTAGATCTCCAAAGGTCTAGATCTACGATTACTTCGACCCACGCTCATTTAGATCTAAGATCATTCAGATTCATTAACATTTAGATTTTCGATCATTTATATATCTATTAGAAATACGTTCATTCAGATTTGTAACAATTCAGATTTATGATCATTTATATCACAATCATTTAAATTTTAAAAGATTTAGATCTGTAATCATTCAGATTTCTGATCTTTAGATCTATGATTTTTGGATTTTGACATTTGGATCTACGAACAATTAGATCTTCGATCACTCAAATCTATTGATATTTAAACCTACGATCATTTTGATCTAATATTAATCGGATCTACGATCATTGAGATCTATGATCATTGAGATCTACGATCATTGAGATTTACGATCATTGAGATCTAAGATCATTGATATCTAAGTTCCTTGAGATCTACAATCACATAGACCTACGATCTTTTAGGTCTACAATTATTTAGATCTACGATTATTTAGATTTATGATCATTTAGATCTAAAATCTCAAATCTTCGATCTTAAATTTAAGACCTCTCAGAACTAAAATCTTAAAATGATGACCTTCAGGTTATGGAAACCTTAACATCGCGTTTTATGGACATGCCAGGAATACCCACACTCTGTGAACTGCAATCTCTTCTAAGTTATTACAATTAAAGATTTAATTTTTTTCTTACTCCAAACTTTCTTCAAATATCGTATATTTTCATAGAAATTGCTCTGCTTTTCCTGGAGCTGCTTTTATCCGTAAAATTTTCCTAAAGATGTTCCATTGTCAACTCTCGCTTACGACTTTCAATAAAAGTTTCCACTTACACTTTTCGAAAGCTCTAATTATTGAATAATTTAACTAATTTTATTGGCCACTTGGCATACGGCTTTCAGCCAAATGATGGATGGTCTTTCGGTGGCCATAAGAGACCTGCAGTAACAGCCGCATAAAACATAAAAAATAAAAAAAAAAACACATATGAATTTCTTTTGGGGTTTCTTGAAGCATGAGATTTAAATTACAGACCTGTGAACAATATTTTTCTTATGAAGTTGCTTTCTCTTTCTTACCCACTTCATTGATGCACTCTTCCTGCTCCTTCCTTGTGCACTGCATTTGGAACTGGCTTTTGTTTTAAACGGCAGACAGAAAAATTTGGTCATAAGCAGAAATTCGAATACGAAATGCAGAAACCCGAAGGTAGCACAAAAAATATCCCATTACCAACGAAGGTTTTGCGGGGACACCAAACGGATACGATTTCATTATACAACGCAACGACTTGGAAGACGCAACGTTTACGAAATGAGAAACAAAACGAGGGAACGGACAAAAGAGAGGCACTCGGACAGACAGACAAGCGGTTGGACAGCGGACAGACAGGCAAAAACAGACACCTAGTCTATGTTTCCGCAAAATGTGTAGTCAAATGGCCGAATGGTGGGTCCAACCAGTGGCCACCGCTTCAAATTTGTTTCATTAGCGGCCCCCAAATGGCCTTTTGGGGCCAGGAAGGCAAGGAAGGCAAGGAGCGATCTTGCCGTCTCCCTCGCTGCATCGATTTGCCGCTCGGTGTGCATAATTTTTCATAATTTGCGTGGGCGCTTGGCTGGCATTTGCATTAGCGACCGACTGACTTCCTTACAGCTGTCATGCCACAAACACAGGCACACACACACACAAACACAGACACACATACGTACACCTACACATTTGGCGGGTTACCTGGCCAGATGCAGTGACTAGCGATGGGTGCGTGTTGGGCCGCCGAGCGTGACACGAAATGTAAACGAGGATGCAACATGAGATCTCGATAAACATATTGATTAATTATCTTCCGCTCTCGCTTTTCCTCTCCATCTTTCACTCTCTCTCTTTCTCTTTATTTTCAACTCTTTCTTTCTACTTCATTCAGTCACTTGACTATCATTTTATCTATTTAAATCTTGGCATTATTCACGCTTGTCAACACGCTCACATCTCTGGCAATGCACGAACCACCACTTGATGTACCCGGCGTCTTGTGTCTATTTACTGCCACGCCCACATGCCCAACGTACAAACACACACACACAGATACACACGGGCACACGCACACATAACATTGTTAATTGTCAGTCGGCGGTTTTTTCAATTAAACTCGTAAACTCGCATCGCAGATTGCAAATCAAATCGATTGCCGCACATTTAACGCCTGTCACATTACTTTTGGTACAAACTGTTACGCAATTGGTTACCCGGACCCGCACTCCCCCGGGCCCGTACTCGCGCATGCGTAACTTCCATTTTCCATTTAACATTTAACATTTGCCATCAACCATTTATTCATTTTCCATTTTCCATTTATCAATTGCCATTTTGAAGCCAACTCTTTGGTATCTTTAGCCGTTTTCAAGCCGCCAGCTGTCAGCTGCCCAAACAGTAGCCAAACTCAATGCATTTTGCATATGGTTTTCCGCTCTTTGGACATGCGAAGCTTTGCTTGCACTTTTACTTTATGCATTTCTCTAGTTTCTCCTCAGTTCTGCAATTCTTCTGGCCAAATGGGCCACTAAATTATGGCGCTTACTGTGTCCATTGTTTGCATTGTCTGTGTGTGTGTGTGTGTGTGTGTGTGTTGTGTGTGGGTTTATTTGGAGCACTTCACCAATAATCGTTTGTTTTCGGACTGCTGGCTAATGGGCACGCGGCTCAACACGAACTGCCAGCAGTTTGTCTTATTTAAACAAGCCACAAACACACACAGGCACAGGCACACACTCACACACACACACACTCAGATCAACAGTTGGACTTCTGTCTAAGTTTTTCACGTGTGGGCGTGGCAACTACCATTTCAAATTAGTAATGGACACGTAATGCATAATGTTAAGTGTAGAAACTCGTGACAGGTAAATGAGTGAATGAGCGGCGGCGGGGGAAATGGAAAATTACACTCATTTATTTTGGCTTAGTTTTCGGAAAAGCCACAAACTCAACAGCTCTAAAGACTGTAACTAAATTTCTCAAATATTTGTCTATGGAGACTGCATTATGTCATCATTCAGTTAACGCGGCTAACTGATTATTTGGATGCCTCTTAATGTCATGCATAAAGGTGGCCAAAACGTTCGCTTTAAATGGGGAGAAAGACAAAGAAAGTGGCTTTAATCGTATATGGATTGTTGGCTAAATGGGTGACTTAAGCAACGAACTTAACGAAGGTATCGATAAATCACAGTTAATGTTAAGTTAACTTTTGGGAATGGAAAGTTGGAAAATTATCTGTCATTTTTTTATTTATTTCTTCTTCTTCTTCTTCTTTAGATTCTAAGATAATCCTCCCTTGATTTGAACTCGTTTATCCTTTTGCTTCTTTGGATCATCTCCAGTTCATCTCTTCATTTGGAGCACCTGCACACTTGTCACTTGCATTGCCACTCATCCAGTCGCGTGTCTTATTTATTATCATGACCTTCCACTTGATGTGCATTGCCTTTGGGTTTTAATTATTTAGAATGCTAAACACCTCAATTTGGGGGATTGAGTCCGTCCGTGCGTGTCTGAATGATATGCCGTAGTAATTGAAATATGCGACGATAACCACCCCCGAAAAGAAAAAAAAAAAACAGGGGCTGTACACATTATTATGCATGCATGGACACACCTAAAGCCACACCCCCTCCCCCCAATCCCACCCACAACGCCCCTTACGAAAGTGCGCCAATTTCTTTGCTTAAGACGCGCCCAAAAGCACGCAACAGTTTTGTGTGTGTTTATATTGTGCGCGTGTGTGTGTGTGTGCGTGTATGTGTCACAGCTTCCATGGTGCAACCCCCGAACCCCGCCCAACCAGTCACCCCGTGATTCGAAAACGTGCCACACATTTGAAGTCGCCCGCTTTGTTCTCGAGTTGAATAACCCCCACAGCCGACAGCTGTTGCATGCGAGAACTGAGCTTGAATAATGTTTGCCGATGAACTTAAAGCATCCCCCGTTTTATAGTTTTCGTGTAACTTTAAGTCATCCCCTCGACCTCTCGGCTGGAGTTGATTGCTCATATTTGGGTCGCCGCACAATATGGGAAATCTTTAGACTCACTTTTACCACAACTAATCCCCTGGGAGTAGGAAGTGTGAAAATCCGTGGCAGTAAATCAGCAGCTCAGCCGAAGTTGTCGCCCATTACCCTACATAAACGAGGGGAAGCACTCACGATTCACGACTGGAGCCACCCCTAAACTCGACTCGCAGTACCCGCAATGCACATGCATAACAAATGCATCTGCGCTCTACAAGTGCCCAGTGGCATCAAGCACTGCCCTGGTGGTGGGGGGCTGGGTTGTGGGAGTCGATAACATGTTATCGAAATTAATGCCCGCATTAACTGAAAAACATGCAATTCGTTTTACAATTCTCAAGCGGTTCGCTTTACGTGTTTTCTTCGGATTTTAAAAAATTGTTTTGGAATGGAAATTTTTACCCTCTGCTTTTTTTTTATCAGCGTTACGACTGAAAATGCTGCGTACTGCACCTGACAGCTGGGGAAATACAAGTCGTACTTCATCTGGACTAAGTCCATAATTTAACACAGTTCCTTGGATTAATTTTGTGGAAGTGATAAGAGAAAACCCCTGATAATCCGAATTCTTGGATAAATTTATAATTGTATATATATAAAATGGGTGAGAAATTAAAAGCGACTGTTAAAGAAATAAAGAAAAATGATTTCTGAATAAATTGATATCGACTATGAATATAATAGGTGGATTAATTAATGAACCAATCATTTGTCATGATTAATTTGTCTAAATATAAAAAGCTGTGAGTGAATCAATGCTTTAAAGAAAAAAGGTGATTTATATGTTTGAATCAATAAATAAAGATAAATTAATATATAATATGTCATATATAAAATATATTAAATAAATAATAAATATAAAATATATAAAATATATAAAATATATAAAATATTTAAAATGTATAAAATATATAAAATGTATAAAATATATAAAATGTATAAAATATATCAAACATACAAAATGTATAAAATATATAAATTATATAAAATATATATAATGTATAAAATATATAAACTATATAAAATATATAAAAAATATAAAATAAATAAAATATATAAAATAAATAATATATATAAAATATTAAAAATATAAATCATATAAAATATATAAAATATAAAATATAACAGTTTTTTTTATAGTTAAATCCCATTTGTTTATAGCTAACAGATGGCAGCCTTAGCGCCGGCTTAGCTCTACTTTTACCCGTCGAGGGACACTGCGTTCTAATGCAGTTGCCGCACTCACCCCCGCCGCAGGCAGTGGTTGGATGCAGAGACAACAATGACAATGCGAAGGGGCAGCTCAAAGCGGCGCTTCAGTATTATTGTTGTTGCTGCTGCTATTATTATTGTTATTTGTTGTTGTTGTTGCTTTTGCTGCTGCTGTTGCTGCTGCTGCTGCTGCAGCGCTCGACCCCCAGCGTGCGCATGCACTTAACGAAATTTGTCGCACGCTCTCGTTCGTTCAGCGCTCTCTCCGCCGTCTACTCCCACTCACATTAGCAAGTGGGCCCTCTGACTAGCTCTCGCTTCCTCTCTCCCTCTGTATCTCTCTCTTTGTCACTCTCACTGCCTCATTTAGTATTCATTGTTCTCCCTCTCAACCGCACTCTCTTGGTCTAACTCTCGTGCCCGCTCTCTGTTTTCATTTTTACTGCTTTTTTGAATTCAGTTTCGGTTTCTGTTTCGGTTTCGGTTTGGGCTTTGGTTTCAGTTTCGGTTTTTGTTTTGTCAGTTTTCAGTCACACGTTGACCGGTGCAAGTCGGCAATCGGTAATCGGCAATCGGCAATCGACAATCGACAACGGTTTATGCCGCTGACTTTAGTGTGTAAATAACGTAAAGATTCGTCGTGGTGGTTGTTATTGTTTAAGCCATTTTTGTTATTGTTACTTTTGTTGTTGTTGTGTGCAGCGATGCATTTAACTGTGTGTTTAGTTTTTGCTTAAGGAAAACAACACACACGCACACACGCAGCACACACACACAACACACACACACAATACACACCCCGCTTCCGTTGCGCACCAATTGCGGCCGCGCCCCAACCCCCCCCTCGAGCCGAACGAATTGTTTACAGTGTGTGTCTTCGCGTTGAATGTTTGGCAACATTTGCTGTCCGAACCCAAATCCGAGCCCCAATCCCGAGCCCGAAATGAGGTCAATGCATTTCAAATTGCTGATAACGAAAAGTGCACGAAGCCAATGAAAAAAATGAAAAGAAAAGAAAAGAAAAACTAAATGTTAAGTTCAAAGTTAAGTGGCATGTCGCCCCGCATGTCCTCGCGCCCCTCACACGATCATAAATAACTAAATAAGAAAAATTTTCCACTTGAACGATCAACTTAAATGCATTTATTAACTGCCTACAACTGACGACTCCCGGCGACCGACAGCAGCTGCCTGTATCCGTATCTGTATCTGTATCTGTAGTTGTATCTGTATCTGTATCTGTAGCAATATTTGTATCTGTATCTGAAGCCTATAATTGCATGCCATAAAACTTAAGAGTGAGGCGAAGATAGCCAAGGGAGCGACAGCCAAGTTATAAACTACAAGCATATACACATACATCTCCTTATCAGCCCCACACAGCGGGAGGGGCGGGGCAAGAGTCCACCGGCTGCTGCGTTATAATCAGACAGACTTCCACTTGAACTATTTTTTGTTTTCACTTATTGGAATTTTATTGGATTAACGTGTGGCATTTGTTTGACTTGCGGCTTTGTAGCGACAGGTGAGTGGCTCAACATTTATTTGCAACAATGTTGCAGCATTTGCACTTGGCAATGACAACATGTTGTCTCCCGTAAAAGATATAAATTATTGTTTATATTCATATCTATGTAAACTCTGTAGTTCAAGGCACATGTTGCCAATGTGTTGAGGGCGTTGACTTTTGGATTCTCCCTGTAAATGTGTCACTGGAAGCAGCGCCGCACCCGCATCCAGCACGCAGCATGCAGCATGCAGCATGCAACACCCAAGCAAACGATGCGATGCGATGCGGTGTGGTGCGGTGTGGTGCGGTGCTCAATCCTTGCCCACATTTGTAGCTTGGAAATCATTTGATCTGTTTAAACTGTTAAAATAAAAACTAATAAACAAACACAACATCAATGAAATTTACATAATAAACACACACCAACAACAACAAAAGGGGAAGACAACGAAAAATTATCATAAAATCAGGCAAATTTATTTTATGAAAGAAATTTCAATTTACATTTTTTTATGTCTTGTTGTTGTTTTTTTTTAATTTAAAAAAATGGGGAGAGTCAACCCTACAAAAGTGGATAAACCCATCAAATGAGTCGCATTGCAGGTCTTATGAGTCACACAGACAATTTGCATTCGGACCAGAAGCGATTTATAGCAAATAGTATATAATACTCTTATACAGCTTATACAACGACAGTCTTATACTTATGTCTTATACTCTGTGTGTAGTCCACACTTGAAGATAATCAACTAAATTGACCGAAGAGTCGTCAAGTGGGTAAATAGCTTAGTATTTCTCATGCCATAAAATGGCTTATCCAAGCGAAACTTTCACCTGCTTCACTTACACTATATTCTGAGCATTATAGATCATAGATCATAGATCATATTAGTGATCATAGAAAAGCGTATATAAGAGTGTCTTTAATCCAAAACTTTCACCTGCTCAGCCCAGCTCAGCTCTGCTCAACTCAGCTTTGAGGTGGATGTCTTGAGCTGCCAATGAGTTTGGGTTATCTGAAAGAAGTTGTCACTCGATATCGAGGACAAGTACAGGGCGCCTTTTAACCGCAGACCGGGTAAACAAACACGATCATACATATATGTAAATATGTTGGTATGAGTCGACATACACATACACACACACACATGTGGTTTTGCATAACCGCAAAAATTCGTACACAGTTTCAATAAAAGAATAAACAAACTACTTAACGAAGAACTGATCCATCAAGATGTATGTAGATCTGTTTTCAGATCAAGCATAAGTGATCCAACTGAGCGGTAAAATGTCTAAATGGGACTTGATCAAACTGTACCTATTGGCGATTTAATTAGATCAAAAAGTGCCGCTGGAAATTGATCTAATTTGTGGTCGATAGTCAATATTTAGAACAGTTGAAGTTCTACATTGCAATCGGATATATACGCTATAGGCGCTATATACGATCTGTAGATCGTGCTCTGTACTTGGGACCGATGCCTTGCGCCTTGGCGGCCAATTAGTATTGATCTGTCATATGTTTGAATAACTGTTAATTGATCTGTCGTCGGTGCCATAAATATGAAATATAAATGATCAACGGATGTTGATGACGCTCTCGATATCAATGTCGATAACTTTACTGTTATCCAGACCAATCGCTTGTTTTGCGAACGTTGACTGTCAAAGTGGGAAGTGGGTCAATTGTTATTGCTTTTACTATCGCCTCTCAGCTGAAGCCATGTCTAAGCACAGCCCAGTTCAGAGCCCTTAACTGCGATTAACGGTAAAGCTAAAGATTTGTGTTACTAAACTTTTTGAACTACTCATTTCGACAACTCCCGAAGAGGTGTCAGAGTTTGTCTTCCCGGTCTTTGAGCTGCACTGACAACCTCAATGGAACTGCTGCCCACAAACCTCGCATAATAATAACCCTGAAAGTTTACTGACTTCCGTTGACCGGCTACTGGGTGCTGAGAGTAACGAGTGCAGGGTCTCGGGTGCTGGCTGCAGGGTACCGGGTACCAGGTACCGGGTATTCGGTGTACAACAAAGTACCACAAGCGGCAGCTGTAGGCAGTAGTTGACTCCGAAGAATGCCAAGTAGTTTGTGGCCAGATAAAAATCTGTGGACCTACAACGATACACGCACACACACACACACACACACAGCGTACACACTACAATCAACACCCTGCGCACTACCTACAGTGCATCCTCGATTGTCTGGGTGTGTGTGTGCGAGTGTGAGTGTGTGTATGTGTAGGTGGCGCTTGTCTGGATAGAAGGAGCAGAAGGCGTTGTCTTCGTTAAGGCAACTTGTAGGAAATCTGTTTGTTGTTGTTGTTGTATCTTTGTGTCGTCTGCAATTTGTTGCAGCTGGTAAGGTGCAACTAGCAGGCAGCAACTTGCAACTTGCAACTGGCGTGTTAACAACCGTTGCTACGGTTTACCGGCTGAACAGTGTTAACTGAATTGTTGCCACTCGTTGGAATTTTTTTCCCCCTTTTTCTTTTTTTTTGCCATCTTCAACTGCCAACACATGACAGCCTCGCCATGACAATGTAGCTGTCGACAAGCCCACAACTCCACAGCCCACATGCCACTCCCCACACGCCTAACCCCCAAACCCCCTACATCCTTTGCACATCCCACGACTCACACCCCACACCACACACCTCACAGTCTGCCTTCCGTCACTTTTACCTCTTTGCCCAGCCCCTCTTCCTGTCTGCCCTTTGCCACTTCTGTGTATTTATCTTAATTAGCCAAACTTCAGACCTTTTCAAGAAGTTGCAGACGAGGCTTGAATGAAAGGTCTAAAAATAGATTTATTTTTGAAAAGTTCCCTTTATTTATGTGTCTTTTATTTTTTATTATTTATTTAAAATGTGACTTCTGTCTGCTTTTCTTCGACCAAAGTTATCGTTTACGCGACCCACAAAATAATCGAAAGAAGCGGAATTTTTTATTCCCCCTTCAGCTTTTATTTCCCTGGAAAAGCACTTTTTCCCCCTGTTTATCACTTGTATCGATTATTGACTCAGCGCTTGAAGTGATTCAGAACTGCGGCTCCTCCACTCCTTTCAATTGAACACGCAATGAAATATTTCCTGTTACCGCAGAATTTGCATCGATAAATACCCAAGCCTGAATTTATTTCCTGTTGCTGCCTATCGATATGCTTGTTACCTCAGCTCAACTGGGGGACCTATCAGGGAAATGTCTATGCCTGTAAATGCCTATCGCTTGGACTTTGGCTTAAAAAATATATCGTCTTTTGGCATTTTCGTTGTCGTTTTTCATTTAGTCGATTGATTTTTTTTTCTATTTTTTTTTCTATTTTCTATTTTTACTGCTTATTTTTTTCTATTTTTTATTGTCAGTCCTCGACATAATTTACGTGATCATGGCGCGTCGATAACAAGAAATTATCGGCGCGCATGCGCACGAGTCGCAACGAGTCGTCGACATCGTCGGCGTCTCTGGCGGCCACCGACGCAGCCGAAGTGCAATCGATGTCGATGTCGATGGCGTCCAATCGTCGATAGTCGTTAAAAATGTCTTTTATGTTGTTGTTGTTGTTGCTGTTTGTCGTTTGTAGTTGTTGTTTTTTGTTGCTTCGTTTCTAATTGTTGCGCGCGTTTGGGAAATTTATTGCGTTTCGCTTTTTTTATTTTATTTTTTTTTTCTTTTTGGCCACGTAACGTTAGACAACTGCAGTTCCAGCTCGAGCTCCAGCTTCAAGTCTATCTCCAACTTCAACCTCAGCTCGCAGCTCGCAACTCGCAGCTCGAAGCTCCAACTTACAACTTCATTTGGGCCCGCTGGTCGATTTGGTAGCCGCGATATGGCGCGATTTGAGAAAAGCGAAATTCATTTTTATGTTAATGGCTTTTGGCGCTGGCCAGCGACACGCGTTTTCCGTGAAAGGAAAAGCGCATGCAACGTCCACAAAACAAAAAAGCAGAAGAAGAAGCAGAAAAAGAAGACGAAGACAAAGACGAAGACGAAGTCTGAATGGAAAAGGCAACAAAACGGTTTTTGATTTACACATTTACAGTTCCACCGAGCTCCACGCGCCTCACCCTTCCCCCAAATGCAACTTCCTGTTTCACACATTGCTGTCCCATGACATGTACCCAGAATGAGAACAACAACAATAATAAATAACAATAACAATAACAGCAGCAGCAACAACAACAACAACAACAAAACATCTGTGCTTGTGCCGCTGCTCGTGCAGTGAACCACTCGAGACCCCCAAGTTACCCCCTCAAAGAGTTGGTAGCCTAAACGCTGATAAACCTTCAGTCAAAAAAAAAAAAAAAAACGAGTTATGGTCATACCTTTTTTTTTGGGTGTTCATTGATTGGTCAGTTGATGTGAGTCATGCTCTTTATTGAGGCATGCATCATTTTTAATCTTTTTCCCAGCCTTTCGCATATTCATCCCCAACCCCTACCCCAACCCCCATACCCAGTCCCAGTCTCAGTCTCCGTCACAGCTCCAATCACAGCCCCAAAGCTCAAAATATTTAGCTGTAAATTGATATCTTGTTAGTCTTTTTGATAATATCCCCCGAACTTGTTTGTTGTTCTTCTTCCTCATCTTGTTTACTCAGGACAAACATCCGCAAATTTGTTGTTTCTTTTTCTTTTTTCCTTTTTTTTTTTTTTGTGTTTTTGTTTTTTTGGGAATCGATGCGCATGAGAACCTGAAAATCTGCAGACTCTGTGATTTTTAGCATCCGTAGAGGAAGATGAGAGAAACATGAGACATTTTTTCGAGTTTGAAAAAAGACAGCAAAAGATTTCAGAATGAAAAAAAGGTGCAGACAGAATCGGGAAGATCTTGAAAAATGATTATTGGATTTTGATTTGTTATAAATTTGACATTTTTTTTTAAAGAAAACAAACAACATAAAAAAAATTTTATTTATGAGAAATACAATTGTTTTTATAAATAGCAATTTTGATATAATACTTTAAATTTTTTTTACAAAATTAAAATTATAAATTAAAAATATAAAAAATATAAAATAAAATAAAAACTAAAACAAAAACAATAAAAAATAAAAAATATAAAAATAAATAATAGGAAAATAAATAATATAAAAATAAATTATATAAAAATAAATAAATAATATGAAAATAAATACCATAAAATTAAACAATATAAAAATATAAAATTTATAAATAAATAACAGAAATAAATAATCTAACAAAAAAAATATAAAAATTATTATTATTAAAATTAAATTATTTAATTTAAAAATAATTTAAAATAATAATAAGGGAAAAGGAAATTTAATTTTTACTTTCTCAGCTGTTATGAATCGTCTCTTGTTTGAATTTTCTTCTGTTTTCCTGATATGTGATACCCATCAAACAGTTTTTAGTTTTTAGGAATATCAAATTTTTATATGTGATAATTTTTTAAATAACATAAATTATAAATTATTTTTAAACTCCAACTTGAACATCCCCAGAATTTCGCTTAGTGTAGAGACAAAAAAGAATTTCATTTAATGTAAATTATATTCAGTGAATTTAATATAAAATTCGAAGCTGCAGCTTTGCTTCCTGTTAAGGCAGAGATCGTGAACATAAAAGAAAATAAATCGATAAGTGAACCAGTTTCGATTATCGATTAACTTTGAATATCTCATTTCGTGCGCATTTTCAATGCCAACAAAATTAACTGTCGGTTGCAAAAGTTGGCACTACACCTGCAACAGCGACAGCAACAGCAACGACAGCAAATGCAACAATTGCAACTGTTGCAACAGCAACATTGACAACAGCAACAACATCATCACGAATTAGTAGGCGTGGCTGGCAAGTGTGCGCTAATGGCTTGGCTATAACAACAACTAATGACTAAATTTCACATGCCTCACACAATAATAACAACAACAACATCAGCAGCAGCAACTGCAACAGCAACAGCAACAACTGTTGCTGCTGGCGGGTAGGAAGCAAACGTTAATTTAATTTAATCACGTTTTATTTTCGGCTGCGACAAACAATGCAATGCCACAGCAACTGCAAAAGCAACACCAACACACCAACAGCAACAGCAACAGCAACACCAACAGCAACAGCAACAGCAACAGCAACAGCTACAGCAACAATAGCAACAGCAACAAAAATGTTGGCAGTTCAAAGGTTAAGTGAGTGAGCGCATTTGGCTTGGGGCGACACACCCCAAAAATGGGCAACATTTGCCACAACTGACAACGGGGCGTATCAACGAACGCATCAGCAATCGTTGCTTTTGCTGTTGCTGTTGCAGGTTGCTCGTGGCATAAACGCCAATTATGTGCAACATGTGCATGTGTGCCGCGAATAGCTGGATAGTTGGATATCTTATAGACCAGAGCGTGGCATGTTTTTGGCAATTTTTCATTTCCTGGCAACAAATACAAAAACAACAAAAACAAAAAGAAAAACATAAATAAAGAGAAGAAAAAGGAAAACTGTGCGGAAAAACTACAACTACTACCTGAGCTGAGTTTCCAGAGTTTCCAGAGTTGCACTCAGGTTGCGCCTGTTGCCGCCGGGCGCATGGAGTGGGTGAGAGACCAGGAGACCTGGACGACTGGGCGACTGGGCAGATGCGAGTGCAACGATAAGGCGCCAAATGTGCAACAAGCATGCGCCGGTAGCTGCCACATCAAGACGCTTCGAGTGTGCCTGGTCGCGGCTGGGAGAGGTGGCAAGGAGGCATGTGGCCAGTGGGTTGTGGGATGGGGGAAATGGGGTAAATGGGGACTCTCCGATGGGTGAATAGCCAGCCTGTTGCACAGCCTTGGAAGCCAGCCTTGGTCACATTAGAATGACAGGCAGCCACAGCCATTGTCATTTCTCATGCCGCATGCAGCATGCAGCATGCAGCGGAAAAACTGGTAACTGGTTGTTGCTGGCAACTGGTAAACAGCAACTGGCGACTGGCAACTTGCAACTTGCAACTTGCAACTTGCAACGACTGCAGACGATGCGGCATGCAAATTGCCGTAAATTGAATTTGTCTGATTACGTTTGCGCCCAGGCAGCGAATAATCGATTGTCTTGTTGCATCCACATCCACATCCACATCTACAGTTACATCCACACACACACACGTACACACACACACACACGGCCCACAGATCTACGCCTTGCATCAATATTTGCTTTTTGAACGGCACAGGATGCGGTCGAGCTGCTAGGAATACACGAAATGAAAAATAGTGCCAACTGTGAAAGACGCACAGACAGGCAGACGCACAGACAGACAGGCAGAGAGGCAGACAGATGGACGCTGAGACAAACGGACAGATAGTCAGATAAATGATTGCATTCGAATTGCATTTCGATGATTGCGAAATTGCAGCGCGTTTGGGCCACGCCGTGTAAATTATGAGCATCATGTGGCCAAAGCAATGTAAATGCTTAATGGAGATTATAGAGCACAGCACGAGGTGCACAAGGACAGCAGAGAGCAAGGACTTCAATTTGGAATTGGAAACTACTTAAATGGAAACAATTTCAATAAAACAAAAAAAAAAACTCAAACGATCCTCAGATTTTGTTTTGCTCGAGGATCGCTTGAGCGATGAGGGGCGCTCAGGATGAGTTTCCTACCAGGGCTTCATACCATCAAAATATATTCCAAAGAATTGGAATATTAAAAAAAAAAAAAAAAATAGAAGCTAATTAAAAGGTCAGCTGAAATCAGTTTGTTTTTCGAAATGAATTTTCTGGGAAAATCTGTGGCACGTTTTGCGGGTTTTCTCGTTTTCCATTAGGCTTTTTGGTGCTGCTGTCAGCTAATTGCATAAAATTTGCATATGGCAAATGAAGTTTTGGGCTTAAAGGCAACTAAATGGCCGCTAGGAATCTCGAGATAGCGTGCCGCATGACACGTTGCACGAACACACAAAAAAATAACAAAAAAGAGGAAGAAAATTTTAATTAAATTTGTTCAACGTTCTCAGGGGAAGGGCATGGGTGGCTCATGTTGCTTTTCCAGGTCAACTGGCAGAGAGTGTGTGTGTGTGTGTGTGTGCGAGTGTATGAGTGTGAGGTTGTGTATGATGATCTGTTGCCACATGCACCCTAAATAGAAATGGTTGCAAGAATGCAATCATTAAGCTGAAAATGCTTTGCGGCATGTCAACATAAGCATTTGCCATAAATCAAATGACGGCCAAAAGCATTAAAGCCAAACATAACAAATCTTGGCCCAAGCAATGCCAATACTCAGTCATCCATCCATCCATCCACCCAACCAGCCAACCAGCCAACCAGCCCCGCCATCCACCCATCCACCCAACCAGCCATCCACCCATCCAGCTATCCAGTCATCCAAACATCCAACGATCCAGTCTTTCAATCTCTCAGTTGTGTAGTCATTCAGGCAATGCCTCAATTTGTACAGCTTGCAGCTTGGGCGAAAGAATGTCGCAATCAAAATTTCAACATCGTGTTTGCCATCGACTAAAAGAACGCCAGGGAACAACAGCAACAACAGAAACAACAACAACTAGCAGCAGCAGCAGCAAGAGCAGAGAATGTGGCTGGAGAAGATCAACGGAGCAGACGTAGAGCCAACTATAGACCCTGGTGGAAGCATTGGGCCTATGGAACTATTTTTAGATGCAGTCGATCGCCATTCGATGAGGCCAAATGTGCCTCTTGTTGCTGTTGTTAATGTTGCTGTTGTTGCTGTTGTTGCCATTGCTGTTGCTGTTGTTGCCGTTGCTGCTGATGCTGTTGCTGTTGCTGTTGCAATGCTCGCCCCAAAAATGCGATCAACAACAACATCAGGAACTCCATAAAAAAAGAGGCACGAATGAGAGAAGAAAAGCATCTGCAGAGGTCGAAAGAACTTTTGAATATGTTTCTAATTGACGCAAATTATTGTAGATCCTCAGATTGTGGGATGCCATTATAATGATGCGTAGCTTCAAATTGCTGGCAATTTGTTTTACCCTCCGCTCCACAGATTCGGCATTCAGTTCATCTCATACCCTACGCAAAGTATTAAATTACCATAAATTAATATTGTGTGCCCAGGCATTTAATTAAAAGCCCAGACAATGGCCATCCAAAGGGACCATGGAGCCAGTTCCGACACTCAATTCCAAGCTAAATTCGTTGTCTGTCGTTCGCGGGTTACACGATGAGACAATAGAAGATATCAGAGATTGGGCTTGGGATTAATCTTGGCCATAGAATCTGATGAAATATGAACTTTCAGTTGTCACTTTGCATAAATTTAACTCAATTATAAATATTCTTCTCATTTGTCACTCAATTCCCAGGCACATGTTGTGATTTTAAACTTTTAAACAAAATTAAAGTTTTGCTAGCCAGAAAGTTAACTTGAAGCTTTCATGTGCTTTCAAAGCTTTTGGCTGAGATATAAAAAGGCTGCTTTTTTGGAAGCACATCTGCCAAATGGTAATAATACTTGATTTGCTATCAAAGCATGACATTCAAGTTAAGTAATTTTAATGATTTAATGTGCTTTTTCGGGATTCTTTTTGCTGACTTATTAGAGCTTTAATGACTTATTTTCTAAGGTGCTTAAAGAATTTTCGACTAGAGATTAAAAGTATTCCTCATATGCTTTTTAAAGCATTCCTTATATGCCCTTTAAAGCATTCCTTATATGCTTTTTAAAGCACTCCCTCTTTGCTTTTCAAAGCACTCTTTATATGCTTCTTAATACGTTCCTTATATGCTTTTTAAAGCACTCCTTATATGCTTGTAAAAGTAGTTTAATAGTTTCTTCAATTAATCAAGTAAAATAATATAATTGAGATGAACATAAAAAGTTCCCATTCAATTTACCAGTTTCAAAAAGTCCTTCCTTCACCCAAGTCTCACTTAAGCAGCTCTTTTCTTGCTTTTGTGCTTTTGGATTAATTTGCTTATTGTGAATGGGTGTAAATGTACGCAAATCCAGAAGCATGCAAGATTCGCATGTTGACACTGTGTTTGGTCTTGTGTCCACTCCAGTTTGTGGCATTGAAATTGCAACATTTTGTTGAGTCTCCAATTCAGAACTCTGATTATGCGATGTCAATTGGAAATTATGATGAATGCGTCGCGTGTTTCATTTATTTATGACCCACATGGCCACTGAGTGAAGTGAGTGAAGTGAGTGAATATGCGACACTGTGGCAATGTCATTCGTGGCCGTAAATTGAGTCATTGCCATTCATGTAATTCAATAGAAAGCCATGGGAACTCACGGGAAGACTCCGCAAGAGTGGGAAGAGTGAAGAAGTTTTGGGGAAGGGGGCTGGTTGAGCGGGGGGTGTGGTTACGTTTATCGGTTGGGACTTACCTGCTCAGAGGTCATAATATTTTCGAAATGTTTAAGCTTGAAAAATTTGACATCATTTGTGTGTGGGTTTCGGTTTCTGTTCACTTGAAGCGGGTCTCAATGTCAACGGCTAAGGTTTTGCCTTAAATTCCCCAATGTGTTCCCGGTTAAAGATCAGGTACACTGTGAGAAATTAAGCTGTTGCAAATAAAAGACGAAAATTGGAAAAATATTAAAATTAATTTTTCAAAAAATAAATAACCAACGCCTGGAATAGAGGTTATATCACTCTGAGCTTACACTGAAAAAATTGGGATGCAGAAGCTAAACTTTAGGATATACTGGGAAAAATATTGGTTTTTAAAATATGAATTTTTATTTTTGTATTTATATTTCTTTTATTATTTTTTGTTAAATATCTTTTTTTATTTTTTTATATTTATTTTTTTATATTTATTTTTTTTATATTTATTTTTTATATTCATTTTATATATTATTTTTATATTTTTTTTTATTTTTTTAATACATTTTATCTTAAATTTTGTTTTCATTTTTTTTTATTTATTTTTATTTTTTTTAATTTTTTTTTTATATATTTTATTTTTTATTATTTTATAGTGAAACTTGTAAAGAATGTTTTTTTTCAGTGTATGCGCAGCAATGTTGCAGCAGCAAAGTTGCGCATCATGCTGCGGGCTCTGCAACATTCTGCGCATGTGCAACCAATTATTAATTGCATATGAATTATGCGGCATGTTGTTGTTGTTGTTGTTGTTGTTGTCGCAGTTGTGATTGTTGTGTTTGTTGCTGTTGTTGTTGTTGTTGTTGTTGCTGTTGCTGGTGTTGCATTCCACCATCGCCCGTTGGCTGAGTCAGCATTTTGCTGCTGCCTTTGTGGCGCTCAGCGCGACCGACTGGCGCCGACGTCGGCAGAGGCGTCAACGGCGTGTGCCTTGCCACAAATGCATTTTGTATCTGTGTATGCCAATGCGCATGTGTGTGGGTGTGCAGGCAACTAGAATCATAATTTTTTTCCTTTTCATATACATTTTTTTTTCTTTTTTTTTATTCTTGCATCCTTCTTTTTTATTTTTTTTTTTACTTGCAACATTGTCTCGCCCCTTTTGCGTTTGCTTATTAAATTACAAAACAAACGGCCCACACATAAATAAGCTTGCAACTCGAAACGGCTTGAAGTTGTGCGGCTTGGGCATTAGACGGAAATGCGCGCATCCTGCCCCGTGCAATGGCAAGGTGAGCGACGGAGTGCGGTACTCGTATCTGGGTGCTGTGTGCTGGGTGCAGGGGAGAGCGGGTGGTACCTGGTGCCAGGCCTTATGAAATATTCCTAGCGCTGCGGCGTCTATAATTAAGCGTGAAATGTTGCTGGCGTTACGCTGCATTCCAGCCCTTCGGCTATTGCCAGACAACAGGCAACGTGCAACATGCAGCGTGCAGCATACAGCATCCAGCGTGCAGCTTGCAGCGTGCAGCATTCAATGGCTAACTGGCAACGCGACCACAATGTGGCAGTTGCAGCATCGAGTCACTTTTATGGCTCCTTGCAAACTTGCAACCAGCAGCCAGCAGCCAGCAGCTTTCAGCTTGCAACTCGCGGCTTGCAACTTGCGACTCGAGCCTCCATTCAGGCAGCATTCATATTAATTGCAAGTGTCCGCACTTACTTTGCAACATGCTGCAATTAGAATGCCGCAGCGAAAGGCTCAGCCCTTCTCTGTTGACGGAAGTCAATTCAAATGAGACCCAAGGGCCACTCAGTTTCAGAGTTGAATGCCCCAAACTGGCAACAATGCCCCAAACAGTGCCCCAAACGGGCAGCAGGCCAACAATTGCTTTTGGCCAAAATTGATTTCTCATGTTTTCAACTTTTTGGGCTGCACGGGAGGTGAGTAATTAAAATAAATTGCCACCAAATGCACAGGCAACACGTTGCATGCCCCAATGGCCAGCCAAATGGCTAGCTAACTAAGTGGCTAACTAGCCAAATAGCTAAATGGCTAAATGGCCAAATGGCCAAATGGCTAACTGTCTGGCCTGTTAGCAGCTTGGCCCCTTGGTGTTGGCCATCTAACGCACGATCCTCGGCTGTTGATAGAATTTGCAGCAAAGACACGAGTTTACACTTAAAGAAAAGTTCGGCTTAAAGATTTGTCAACTAAATGAACTAGTTCCGACGTGCTGATTGATTTAAGTTCACAAAACATGTTCTCGAATGTTGAACTAGCTCAAAGACGGGCTTAGTTCTGGAGATTAAGAAATAAGTTCTTTTAAAATAAATTATATATTTATAAGTGGTTCAAACTTGTGGAACTAGTAAGCTTATATTTTGAACTAGTGAGTAAAAAAAACATTCATATATTTTTGGAAAATCTGTTTAATATCCTTTATTTATTGAATAACAACGAATTTTAAGCATATTCCAACAGAGTTTGGAATATGCTTAAAATTCGTTCTTCGGTTGACTTATGTTCTCCTGAACTAGTTCATCGTTGCTGTAACTTTAGTATCCTGAATCTCAGCAGCTTTACTTTTATGGAACCGTTTCTTCTTTCATCTACAGTCCTGTTGGTTCCGTTCTTAATTGTTTTATTTACCATAATTATTTTATGTACTTCTTTGTCATATTTTTTCTCAGTGTAGAACTTTTCCTTTTCTGCTCCTTTGTGTCTTTGGTGCTCGTGCATTTTGCTACTTGTCGCCTGTTTGCCATCAAATTAAAGCGCTAAATTGTTGGGCACCTCTTCTTCCTGTCTTTCATCACGCATTGGGGCATTTGCCTAGACAAGTCCATGGCCATGACCATGCCCATGCCCATGTCCATGTCTATGTCTCTGTCTATGTCTATGTCTATGGCTATGGCTATAGCTATGACTATGTCCGTGTCCATGTCCAATGCCCATCCGATCCGATCCGATCCGTTCCGTTCCTTTCCGATCCGTTCCGTTGCCCTCTCTTGTCTGCTTCATTAACATATGGGCGGTTGTCTAGGCGAAGACGAAGCTGTAAATTACTGATGGACAGCTGCCTGGATGCCTGGATGCCTAGATGCCTGGCTAGATGGTAACCCGGTTGCCTGGTTGCCTGGCTGCATGGCTGCATGGCTGCCTGGATGCTTTGATGGTTTGATGGTTGGGTCCATGGGCAGTGAAATTTTATGATGCCACATTTCCTTTTGGGACGCGTTCGGGTCTTTGGCCCGAAACTCGAATCTTGTACCTTTTATGTGCTGTGGAACAAATGCGCGAACATTGCTCCGGCCTGTCCATCAATTAAAGATGCTGCCATACAAATGTGGCCATAATTTGATTGTTTCTTGCGCCTCAGCAGCAGCAGCAGCAGCCCCATCAATAGCAGCCACAGCTAGAGCCGCGTTGTAGGATCTGGTTGGGGCAATAGCAGCCAGAAGCCAACAGCCACTGACCTGCTTTTTATGACGTTGTCTTCATTTCGCCTGCTCAGATAGTTTCCACTTGCCAATTACAGCAGCCAATGGCCGGCAGCCAGCAGCTAGTAACCCCTTCTCCATCCCCCTTTCTTAGTCCGCAATCCACAACCCACGAACAAACCAAGACAAACCAAAACCAAAACCCATCCCCATCCACCAAACCCAAGTGAGGCCAAGAGCCATAGAAAACCGGGTCGGTGTATGCCTAACCAAAGTTGGACACAATGCCCGATACTTGTGCCGCCTGCAGCTGCAACGCCGGTGGTCTGGCCAGACACTTGGACTATCGGAGGATGATGGCCTCTGGAACGCGTTCTCTGTGGCTCCCAAGTTGGTGATTTAAGTGATCTGCACTCCTCGAGTAGCATCTTTGGCATATTTTCATTGGAAAATGGCCATTGGCGAGTGTTTGAACCACTTTTGTGCTCTCTCAGTGCATTGACCATCAATTGAAGCCTTTCAATACCATTGACATTGCCTAAGAGACACGCTCTTCGGGTTAACACGCACACAACACACACACACACACACATCTGACAGCATCATCTTTATCGCTATGGGCATATGGCACTAGCTCCAATTATGGCCATTGGAAATCTGGCTCCACATTCCTCATGTGGCCTTGCTTAATACGGTACATCGATGGGGGGTACGTCGATTGAGTGCTTATTAGTCTTAGCTGCCCCATCCTAGAGGGAATTCTCAAGACTTCTTGTCTTCAGTCTTCAGTCTCTTGTCTTCAGTCTCTTGTCTTCAGTCTCCTGTCTTCAGTCTCCTGTCTTCAGTCTCCTTTCTTCAGTATTCAGTTACTTATTTATTTTCCCAAGTTCTTGGGCTTTGCGGTTCTTGATTGGCCGCAAATGTTTGTCCAAATACTTAAGTCCAAGTTCTCGATCGCTTACCGCACGCGGTGTGCTTGAGAAGTTTGTGAAAGTTCAATTAAGCAGTTAAGTGATTTACAGCTTGCAACTGTTTAATTAACAGTTAATTGTTTACCCATTTGAACGTCATTTTAATTTTAATTGCGAGGTGATAAATGATTTGCTGATAAATAATTATTAATCGATAATTGATTTTAATTAAATTCAATTTATTAAAGTCTTAGTGACAGCAATATAAATTGTGCTTGTATTTATTTAATAAGTTATAATATTTTTAGTGTTTAAATTTATAAGAGTAAATCGATAATCGATACAATTTGATATTCGAGACTTTTTGAAATTCCTCTTTTTATAATATAAATAATAATATAATCATAAATTATATAGATTAAGTGTTTTAGTTAAGTGATTTTAGTTTTTTATTTATTTATTATTTATTTATTTATTATTTATTTATTTACTATTAATTTATTTATTATTTATTTAATATTTATTTTTTTATATTTAGTATATATTTTTTTTTTATAAATTTATTATTTTTATTAATTATATTCTTGGGTTTTTCTTATTAGTATTTATTTATTTTTTTTAAATTATTTTTTATTATTATATATTTTTAATATATATTGGATCCATCATATTTGTTACATATATCATATGAGAACAACAATAAGAAGATGAACCGATCCAACAGTTAAGCTCGTTAACAAAGATATCGCGTCTTGGCCCGTGGCAATGCAAATTTATCCAAGCCAAGTGGATATAGCCGGGCTCTTATTTATAGACCTCATTAGCAACTGGTGTCCGTGGAGTCAGAAGTTGTGGTGAAGGGGGAAGGGGATAGAGGGGATGGGCCCAGACACAGTGTCAGTGCCACTGGCAGTTCCGTTACTGAGAACGCGATGTCGTCCATGTCCATGTCCAGTTCGTATCTTGAGTCAATATTGTTGCACTGTCTGTCCACTCAGTTGTTGTGTGTGTGTGAGGTGTGAGTGTAGTGTGTGTGTTTTGTGTGTCTGTGTTGTGTGTATTCTGTGCTGTGTCGTGTAATGCACCTAATAGACTTTTGGCCTTCAAAACTGCAGTCAATGAGACTTGACGGACTGCCATACAGATTGCAAGACGAACGGAAGACGTGGACAGGCAGACGACCGGATGGACAGTCAGACAGATAGACAGACAGGCAGTCAGTCAGTCAGTTTGTGTATGACTCCCTATTAATCTTAGTGTTCCCCCCTCCCACCCTATTGGCCCTTTAAACTCGGTTAGCAGTTATACTCGAGTCCGTTGAAGTACTTCGCTTAGAGACTCAGTGTCAGTTTCTCAACACCCACACATACACGCACACACATACACACATACACACGGTCGCACGAAGGCACACACTGCGTGTATCATTATGCAATCCCTGCTCCACTTATTGGCCCTGGCAATCAATCAAATGTGAGGCTGGAGTCGAAGTTGGAACTGCAACTGGAGCCCTCGCCCCTCCCACATTTAACTGGAGATTTCAATTGACAGACGTTTCCTGCTTATTGTGGCTTTCGCTTTCCGCCAGATGCGTGTTTGATACGAGAAAATTGATTTTGAAAGCGAATGCCTCAAAATGAGGCACACACCAAACCTCAAACCACTCACACACACACACACATGCAGACGGAGAGACCAACCGCATCCAAATGTCGACTGTCCACACAGATTAATATGCCGCCAACTGCAGTTGTGCACCAAATGTACAGTGGTCAAAAATGCCAATGCTTAGAGTCAAAAAATTAAAAAGATTTAAATATTTGAAAAATTTCATTATTTTTTATTTTTCGAATTTTTCCTCATCTTCTCTCGATTCATTAATTATTTTTTCAGTCACACTTTTGTTTATTTGCTCCACTGTGCACATTTTTATCAGCAACTCTGCTGGAGCTTCCAACCCCGCCGCTTAACATTCGACTGTCCATTTGCATTAGAGGCGCGTGGGCGGCTTTTGTCCGAGGTCAAATTGGCGGCTGTTGTCCCATAAAAAGGCTAAAGATCTAGCCATTTTTCTCGCTTTTTATCGGCTAATTAAATGGGCCTGTCCTTACATAAGAGCTTTGCCTTTGAATGTCTTTATCGGCGATAAAATGATGGTGGAAAATAAGAGAGTTGCCCAAATATGGCACAATGCGGTATTGCGGCATAATGTATGCTGCATGTGGCATGCGACATGGGGCATGGGGCATGGGGCATATAGCTTGTGGCATGTTGCAAATTTCACCCGAAAATGCCAACCATAAAAGCCCTTGAACTGGAACTGGCCGTGGCCATGTCCGGCTATCTGCTGGCCATACTTGGCACCGCCTAAGATCAACAGCAGCGGTAACAACAACAAAAATAACAACAACAACAACAACAAAGACATTAACATAAAGCCCATAGTCTACGCCATTTGGCCAAATCGCAGGCAAAATTAGTTTTTGCGAAATTTTTGCTGGCATTTTTTTGCGTGTTTCCCATTTTTAGGATTTTTTATTTTTATTTTATTTTTCTTTATTTTTTTTTGGAATTTTTGTTGCTATTTTTAGGAATCCTTTTTTTCACACTTTATGCATTTCTCGGCATGTTTGCAATTCATCAGGCAACAGACGTTGCAGTTGTTGCAGTTGTTGTTGGTGTTGATGTTGATGTTTATGGCTCAGGGGCATGATCTGCCCCTCAGTTCTGTTCCTGTTCAAATGCCAGAGTCACGCAGTTCAGTTCGTCATGTCAAAGTCAACGATGGACTGTACATTGCAATGTTATACCCTGTAAAAGGCGGACACTTCGGATGTTTGTGACTTTCAGTTCATGGAATAAAAATGTAATGGGAAGACAACCAAAATGTAAGATATAGAGTTTTATAGATCAAAGTTGACTTTTACATCGATTTAGGGCAAATATTTACAGGGTATACTTTAGTCGATCAACGCTTTTCCCTTTCCTTTTTTCCTAAGCTTAAAGTAATATTTATGCCTTTTTAAATCTAAAGTAGTGAAAGGAAGTAAATGATATTAAGCTGTCTACAGGGTATTTTTTTACCAGCCAGATTTCGGTCTTATTACCTTCAAAGTATAGGGTATACAATAGTTCATCATCTTATAAAAAACAGTTGGTTCCCTTCCAGCTAGTCCCTGACAGCCTCAAGTGTAGCAGTTGCAAGGCCTTAAACTGTTTACAGGGTATCTGCTCGCCGTTCAACTCATTGTAGCATTTTTCTTCGTATTCTCCCGGCAACACTTGAGACTCCTTCGGGCTGAAGTGCAAAGTGCAACCGCCGGCAACGATATTCAACGCTCGTTGTTGTTTTTGTTTTTGTTGTTGCTGTAGCTGTTCTGTTGCTGCCGCTTCGTTGCAAGTGTCGCATGCCTCGAGTGGCCTCCTCGACGCCGCGGCAATTGCAGCTGGATTTGGAGTTGCACTGGGAGCTGGAGTAGGAGGTGGGTTAATTTAGAAGCAGCTGCCTCGCTGGACGGGCAACGTTTTATGAGATTTTAGCACTTCGGCCGTGGCATGTTGCCCGGTCTGGGACGCTTAATGGATTTCTGTCCATGGAATTTAGCACGTAGCTTGTGGAAAACTAATATGCAAGCAGAGAATGGGGAGGGGGAGAGAGGCGGAGAGGGAGTGAGACATTTGGAGTGGGTTAGGGAAAGGAAGTGGGTGGGAGGGAATGGGAGTACGAAGAGGAGGACAAAAAGGAGTTGCATAGTCTGAATACAACGCTTGGACTTGTGACTGCGTGACATTTATGGCTTCGTCTAGGCCAACAGACGTTCTGTCCATGTGTCCATTTGTCCAATTTGTCCATGTGTCCAGTTGGACATTCGTCCATTCGTCCATATGTCCAGGTTTCTCGGCTTGTCAGTGCGTCGGCCTTTCGTTTGTTCACGTGCAAATATAAACAAAGATTTATATCTTTTTCAACGATATTTTCCAAGAGTTGTGCCTTGTTGCCTTTAAGGATTTCACTTTTCGCTAGAATTTGCTGCAGCCACAGAAACAACAACAGCAACAACAACAACAACAACTGCAACTCAAATTTGGTTCTCGTCAAAAGCAGAAGTTGCCACACTCAAAAGTGCCACTGCTCACGATCGTGTTTAAAAATAATTTTTAATGCACCCAAGGAGGAGGCACATCATCCAACCGCCCGGGAGAGATGTGATCTTCGGCTCTGCCTTTGGTTCTATTTTCTATGCTCCATTTGAGTTCTGAATTCGCAGATCGTCGCCCTCGGATATATCATTAATGGGTCTAGTCTTAGACGCTGAGGGTTATGCGATTTCCGCAGAACCAAAGCGATTAGCCTATCACTTCGAGCGGATGTTGAGGAGAGGCTGCAACTTTATGGAGTCTATGGAAAGTTTTTTATTCTTTCATTTTTTAAGCATTTATTTTTTATTTATTTATTTTTTGCATATAAACCGATTTATCTTTTATAACTAAGACCAGTCCATAGTTGAAGCTGTTTGAGTGTTGTTGTCACAGTCAACTGAAGGTTGTACTCCTCCAACAAGGACGATCTTAACTGAGAGTTCATGTGTTCTTATCGGGAGACTTGTGAGTATCACACAGCTGGTCATCTGTGTTCCTTGTCTATGCCTCAGTTTATATTTGTTTGATAAAGTAATTGATGAAATGATTCATGGGACGATTGATAAATTGTAAACTCATTCCAGTTTCCCTATGGTGCACCATGTCTTTGGTATACTTAAGGGAACTGAGTTGAGCTCTTAAGTTCTGTTGGTATATTTTAGGGGAGATCAAAGTATCTTATTTTTATTTATATAATATATCTTTTCTCCTTATAAAAGATATATATGAACCTGATTCAGACTTCATTTCTTGTCTTTTCGAAGCCCGTGAAACCTTCTATGTCTTTTTCCACTCCGCTAAAGAAAGGGAGTTGACCTCATCGTTACCTTTGGTGCACCTCTGCTACCTCAGATATGGCAAACATCCGATCTATGGCTGAGGTGTTGACTACATCCGTTATAAAAATTGAATTATAGTCCCCATTCCTCCCCACTTTTTATATGTTTCTCGAGTCTTGGGGAAACTTTCATGTGATGTGTTCTTTGTGTGCCATTGGACATGGATTTAATTTGAAGTTTGAGCTTCCGTTGGTCGTTTTACTGTTATTGGATGTGCACCTGTCTACACCTAAGTACACTCAAGTACACCCAATGACACCCAATGACACCCAAGTACACCCAAGTACACTCATTTACACTCATTTACACTCATGGGTGGTACCCATTCCACCCGTTTACGATAATAGCCGTTAGTCACAACCCTTGGTTATACCTAAGGTCTGTTTTTGCGGATGCCATAAAACTCGGACTGAATTTTTTAGTGTTTTATAATCGACACTCGATTTTCAAACAAAAAAATTCCAATTGTTGTTGTTGTTGTTGTTGTTGTTGTAGTTGGATTGTCTTATCAGAGGAAATGGCATTTAACTGGATAAGTGATTGTGTGTGTTTGGGTGTGTGAGTGTGTGTGTTTAAGTTTTATACTCATTTTGCGACACTTTTAAATAACTTTATGACAATTGCCAAATGCGTGCCGAATAGGCCAAGTTAAAAGCGTTGTTTTGGCTTAATTCACGTTCACACTGATAGCCACTCGCGGCAATGGGATTTTAATGACCCAAGACCAGTGGGTAAATGGCAGCAGGTCGGTCAACTGTTGATGCCGCTTGCTGGCCCAACTGGCTCTTGGCTAGTGGTGGCTTTTAGCTGGTAGCTGCTGGCTGGTAGTTGGGAGCTGGTGGCTGGTGGCTGGTTACTGGCCACCGGTCATTTCCCTAAACATGGCAAATGGCGCCACAGAGCAGACAAAATGAAATGCCGATTAAATTATCAATTGTGTGTAAAAGTGTGTGTGTGTGTATGTGTGTGTGTCGGTCTACCTTGGCCAGACGACGCCACCATATGAATCGCCTAAGCGCATTAATATAATGCTATCAACAGCTGGACACAGGCAAGAGACTGGCCAAGGTGCGTGCCAGTTGCTGTTGCAATGTCAAGAGAAGGTGGAGGGGGGGAGATCGTGTGTAGAGAGAGAGAGCAAGAAAAAGAGGGAAATATGGAGAAAGAAGTAGGAGCAGAGGGAAGGAGAAGAGGGGAGCTGTCTGGTTGGGGGAAGGGTGGGGGATGGGTGCTACAACTTGTTGCTGGTGGGACAAAAGCAGCACCAATCGATTTAGTTGTCGTCACTTCGATTGCGATCGCCAATGGCAACGACGGCAGCGGTGGCGGCGGCTACAACGACAGGGGCTACGGCAATGGCAACGGCAACGGAGAGGACTTTCCCTTGGCGAATCGCATAATTCAATGTCACAATTGCAACTTATGAGAGACTTATAAATCAGCAATGCGACTGTCAACACCTTCTGCTGACCTTTTGGCTAGCGACTCTGGCTGCGGCAACTCTGGCTAAGGCAACTCTGGTTGAGGCGGTTTATTTTTAGCCAAAATTGAGAGACAAGAAATAACTACATCGCGTAATCCTTTGCCAGCCATCGGTGGCATTATGAAATTGTGTCAGCTGTGCCATAAATTCCACACTTTAAACGGGCCAGTCCGGCGGCTCTGGCCGATAGCATCGACTGTGACACCTGAAGCCGCCACATGACACGGCACGACACGACACGACGCGTCGCTGCTCGACACGACACGACACGACCCGACTCGATATGATACCCCATAGCAAAGCTGGCTAAAGGGCCGGCCGCAGCGTGCAACAAATATGTGGCAAGCGTCATAAGACTTTTCAGACCTTTTCTGTGCCTTAGTACCGGGGACTGGGATTTGTGTGACGGGGCAGACAGTAAATGAAACCAAAAGCTTGCAGCCAAGTCTCAATGTCTCTGACGGCACAGCGACACCAATACCAACGCCGATACTGACACCGACGCCGACAACTCCAACAACGACAACAACAGCAACAACGACAACAACAGCAACAACAACAACAACAATGACAGGGACAGAGTCACCGACAGCGACACCGACACAACGTTCCGGAGCTTGGCCAGCCTTTTGGGGGCTACTCCAATTGTAGAGGATTGCGAAATGCGTTTCATTGTTTTCCCTGACAATGCGACAAAGCGACATGCAAAGCTGTTGCATATTTTTTTCAACTAGTTTTATTGCCGGCAGATCTGCTGGCTGATTGCCGGAGCGACTTAGCACGGGCTTAGTCCCTCGAGACGCCCATAAAACTGTCACCTCAAATTATGCCATAAATTGATTAAACAAATCACTGTAAGCCGCTGCGATACCCGCTGCAGTATCCACTTCCCCGTCCACCCGCTGCAGTACCTATCTCAGCACCCGCTGCAGTACCCCTTGCAATATCTTGCCGCAGCACCCTCTGCCGTACCCACTTTAGAAGCAGCTGCTGATCTTGTGGCTCAACTTCTGTAATCCCAGCGTCTAAAAGTCATGTATTTAGTTATTGGGACTATGCGAATTTCTTAAGCTGCTCCTAAAGATAGAGGAGAATCTCTATAAAGCGATTAATTGATTGAGTGTCCTGTTGATTTGAGTATGTGAAGTACGTGCTTTGGAAGCCTTTATGTTGCTTCAACTCTAAGGATACTTTAATATATAAAATCTTAATTTAAAATATATTAAGATAATAAAAAAATATATAAAAAAAATGAAAAACTTAATTTAAAAAAAATATATTTTTTTTTATATATTATAATAAAATAATAAAAAAATAAATAAAAATCCAATATTATTTGTATCATTTACAAAATTAATAAATAATAATAATAAATTAATAAAAAAAAAAATATATTAATAATAATACCTATATTATTTTTATTATTATTAAAAAATTGCTTTGATTTTTTTAAATTTTCAAAGTTTTTAAAGGAATTGTAAATCTATAATATACAAATTCGCACATTTGTTTATTATTTATTTAGTTTAATTGTGTTAATTATCATAACCAAATTTTGTATGCAGGGAAGATTAAATTTTTTAATTCAATTGATAAGTCCATAAGCAAAAATGATAAGCGACGTATCCAACCGAGAAGTCTATATACATACATATGTCTATATTATATTAATATTTATTATACACAAATATATATATTATATATAAATATATATACTATATATAAATTAGTTAAATTGATAAATAAATAAAAACCTTTTTTAAATTAAGTGAATCATCATAATCCACGACTCATAAACGTGCCTTCCGCTTCCTACTGTCTTCTTCTCTCTTTTCCTATCTTATTCTTCTCTTTCTTATTTTCTAATATTTTTATTTTTTATTTCTGATTTTCATTAAAGTAATGAAATTAATTGATAAACTAATTCAAATAATTTTATTTGATGTGAATCATTTCTCCTCTGTTCATTACTTACGATTGCTTCTTTATCCGTTCCTGACGTCTGTTTACATAAAAGTGAATAACTTGTGAATAATAGTGAATAATAGGTTTCTGTCGCCGTTTTTATCTTGAATAAATATAAACAATTAAAAAAAGTTCTATTAAGTCTTTAATCACAACTTTTGAAAGGATTTTCTAAATACCTAAATGAGTACCCAAAGCCAAATAATTGAATAAATCGGAAAGTTGGGCGTCTGAATAGTTTTCTTTGTTTAAAAAGGCTTGAATACTCAATCAAGTCATTCAATTTGTCATTTTTGTAATTAAAATGAGTAATCAAATTGAAGTGGACCAAGATGTGAGCCATTGTTGTAGTCCTCCTCTTGGTGGAGCTTCAAATATCCAAGCAAAGCTTTTACTTAGCATTTCTTGTAAATTAAATGAGTGACAATGATAAAACTTAAGCCTCCCGGTCACCTGATGGACATAAGTATAACCAGTTACCTGTTACTTACCCAACGCTGCGGCTCCACTGCCCACGGCTGGTAATTAAGCAAACTGCAAAACGCTCTTGCCACCAAACTGGGTCAGAGATGCAGCACCAACTGCAGCCTCAGCTCTAGCTGCAGCTTCAGCTTCGGCTTCGGCTTCAGCTCTAGCTTCAGCTGCAGCTCTAGCCACAGCTTCAAATGCAACTGCAACTGCCACTGCAACTCCAGCAGTAGCAACAGGAGGAGGAAGATCAGATCTTGTGGCGTCATCAGGTTCGTCATTGGCTTTGCTTCCCACTCGGGCGAAATAATCAAGCAAGATGATGGAAATTAAATGTACAAATCATGTTTACGAGTTGTCGTTAGTCTGCAATCCAAGTAGACAGACACACAGACAGACAGACAGAGATGGACATACAGACAGCTGGACAGCTGGACAGACAGACAGACGGACAGCTGGCCAGTCAAACAGACAGATGGACAGACATCCAGTTAGACAGATAGGCAGTTAGACGGGAGGACAACTGAGTGTTCCATCTGTTATGTTGGCCAGTCTTTTGCTCTGTCATTTTGTCAGTCAACTGGCATTGTGGGCGTGGCAGTCAGAAAAAAAAATGGAAAAAAACTAATTGTTGTTCGAGGCGGCTGAAAATGTTAGCAACAACATTTTAGCCGCTTCCACATTGACACCGTTTGCAATTAGAAGAAAAAGTGGCCCGTTGGCTACTGTGTCGAGACTCTGGAGGATGATGCCAAAGCCAAAGCCAAAGTCAAAGTCGATGCCAATGCCAATACCAATACCGATATCTATACCCAGACCGATGTCGATACCCCAGGTCCGTGCCGTGGAGCCTGTCTATGCTAATGCTGGATTCTAAATATCTGAAAACCAGTTGCAGTTGCAGTTACCAATTTCAGTAGCCGGTGCCTCCCTGTGTTCTCTGTCTTAAAGTTAATTGCCTGATTTGCTGAGCCTCCAGTCGAGGCGGCACAGTTTCTACACACACACACACACACACACACACACACACACACACACACAGAGAGAGACAGAGACAGAACTTGAAGCTGTTAGGTAAATGTGCTAAGAGATTATGCTTCTGGATTAAACACGCATATAACTTGGAGAAATGGATGAAAAATGTGGATACTGGGAAAAGAAATTAAAAATAAATTTATGGACGTTGCTTAAAGCGACTAAAAATAGCAAATTAATAGATGATCGCGGAATTAATAGTGGAAGATAAAAGAAATGTGTTAGAATCAAAGATAAGATCTTAAGGAAATCAAATCGACGGGAAGTCATTGCAAATTGTCTGCCATCGGTCATTGATCTACCCAAGTAATAACTATGTTATCTATATATTATAATATATTAATATATTTATTAATATATATAACTATCTTTTCGATTTACTATATTCCAAACTCTGGAAATCGGAAAGTCGTCCATCTTCTACTGATTACTTAGGGATTAAAATAAATACTAGACTTTGATTGTTCCTGGGTAGCATCTGCTGACAAATGATCTGATATATATATATTTGTATATATATATTTATTAATTTATATTTTAGTATATATACTTATTTATATATATATTTATATTCTGATCTCTGGCTACATTCCTGGGCGTCTAACGATCGGTTTCTCTCTGCATTCTGAGGCACATAATTTTTCTGGTATTTGCCATAATTTTGTTGTGTTAAATGAAATATGTTGAAGCTGGCGATTTGATGTATTGAGTTGTTCAGCCGCAGGACTCGAATACCAACATCAGCAACAACAACAGCAACAACAACAATTGCAACAACGACACAAGCAACATCTATGAAAAAACGCGGCCATCAGTCAAGGCAACAAGGCAAAGACTTTGACTCAAACACGACGCATGTTCTGGCCTCACGGCTGAGTTTGTTGCATAAATAAGTAGGTTGCCCCTTGAGTCAGTCTCTTGGTCTGTCCGTCTTTTTGCCTGACCGCCAGTCTCTCTGTCTGCCTGTCTGTCTGTTTGTCTGTCACTCTGTCTGTCTGTTTGTCTATCACTCTGTCTCTCTGTCGCTCTGTCTGCCTGCCTGCTGGCCTGACATGTGAATTGATATGCCAACGCAACGTGGCAGCAACCGCAAACAATGCTCTAGTCAGCACCACCAACAACTTGCAACTGGCAACTGGCAACTGGCAACTGGCAACTGGCAACTGGCAACTGGCAACTGGCAACTGGCAACTGGCAACTGGCAACTGGCAACTGGCAACTGGCAACTGGTAACTGGCGACTGGCAACTGGCAACTGGCAAACTGGCAACTGGCAACCGGCAACTGGCAATTGGCATCATGGGCATTTTTCCAGCTCTGCTCATCATTGCGCACAAATGATTCAATTAATCAAAAAGAAGCAAAACGACTGCGATTTTAATAGCATTATTCGCATGGGTAACACCACACACACACACACACACACACACACACACACACACACACACACACACACGGACATGTGGCTAATGAATAAATTATAGATCACTCAAATCATTGAACAATAAGTTTAATGAGAATCTGAAAATTACATAAATCAAAGTGAGGAATGCAGATTGGATCGACGTTTCTCGACTATCGAAGATTGTGCTAATTGTTGTGTTTATTTTTATCGATTTCAATAGCCGATAGTTTCGATAACTGCAATGTGATTAAAAATAGTTCCCAACTTTGAATCAATCGAATTGTGTGCCAACTCTAGAGAACTGCAAGTCGTCTGATCACTAAGATCGACAGCTTCAGAGGGACGAGTAACTGGGCCCAAACGGAGTGTAAGACTTTAATTGGTTGAGATTTAATATAAACTGTGATTAACTATAAATTAGTCTATATATATTTATAGCAGCTGTGATTAACTATAAATGAGTCTATATATATTTATAGCAACCTTAGGAACTGCAACTCGCGTGGTCATTGGGATTGAGGAGTTCCAATTGAAGAGTAGTTAGGCTCTCGTTTTTTACTCCATTGATTAAAAAAGTTACATTTAATAACCTCATTAAATTAAGCTCTTAAATTAAATGAATTCATTTTATTAAATAATTAATCAAATTTTATTACCTATCTGCATTTTTACAGGCAGCACCACAGAGTTGGCACCTTCGCTGCTGGGCATCTATGAGACGTTGAAGCAAAGTCTGGCGGCTGAGAGTGAGGCAGCAACCACAGCTGAGGGGACAGCGGCGGGAAAGCAAAGCAGCGGCGAGTCAACGCCTAAACGCAGCAACAGCAACTGTAGCAGCAGCAGCAGCAGCAGCTCAAGCGACACAAGCAACACAAGCAACACAAGCAACACAAGCAGCACAAGCCACAGCAGCGACCATCGCTGTGACAGCTATTCACTCGACTCAGAGTCCAGAGCCACCCACTTGCAGATAGGCAGTGGCGCAGGAGGAGGAGGAGGTGGTGGAGGTGGTGCAGGAATTGGGGCATCATCGCAACGTCTCGTGGTCGCCGGTCTGCGTGATGAAACCGATGGCGTGCATCTAAGTCGCCTGGTGCAGCGTCGTCAGGAGCTGGGCAGCAGTCAGAGCATCGCCTCGAGCGGCAGCGGCAGTGGAAGTGTCACCAATTTGCGGCGTGGCAACAACATTCGTGTCCTCTCACCGAACGTGCAACGCATCATCACACACGCGGATGCCGAGCCGGTAAACGCTGTGGACATTGAGGCACTGCAGCAGCCCCAGCAACATCTGCTGTCAGGGCAACGCAGTCCCACATTCGGACGCTATGGCAAGTCATCCACGTCCATGCCACCAAAACTAAAGCTATCGCATCTGCCACTCTCAAAGATCACGGGCAAACTATCGACACAATCGGGCAGCGATTTGGTGTCCACATTTGATGCCAACAGTGACTACGGCAACTTCAATAGCAAGTCAACGGTCGTGGATGAGGATAAGACGCCCACCAATAAGGCGGCACCCGGCACACCCTTTCACTTTGTGGGTCAACCCTTTGGTAAGCTCCAGAAGCAGCCCCGCTACGAGACCCAGCAGAGCATCAAACTGATTGAAATGGAGCAACTGGCGCTGACCAGCTCTCAGCTAGCGGGACAGCCAATGCCTGTGAGACACAAGGAGTTCGTGGTGGCCAGTGAGCCATTAAGTCCAGAGCCGTATGTGGAAACCATTAACTTCGATCTGGTGGCGCAGCACATCGAACAGCTGACATTGAGTGGTCTAGATCTCGGCGAGAATGAGACTTGTGAGCCACTGGTGGAGGCCATCAATAAGCCTTTGATTGGAAAACCGCTGGTCCGCAGTGTGTCTGCTCCACGTGCCAGCACCACCTGCTCAACGTCCCCACTGCAGACCTATGCGCGCACCAAGCTCAAGAGTCAGGGCAAGGCAAACACACTGGGCAGTGGAACGCCACTCCGTCTGCCCACCGCCGAGCAGCTGGCCGAGCTTGAGGAGGCCAACAAGTTGTCTGCGGAGAGTCTGGACACGTTGACCGACATCAAGCCAAAGTTTGCTGCCCGTCTAAGTGAATTGGCGCGACTGAGCAACCGGCCATTGTCATCCTCCTCCATCTGCTCCACATCGTCCAGCTCCAGTTCCGGATCGGATCAGCTCCTCAATGGCAAGCTGACGGCCACCTCGTATCTGGCCAGTGTCGAGAGTCTGGCCGAGAGTGAGAACGAGCTGGGTGACCATCATCATCATCATCAGTCGCATACGACGGCGATGAGCGTGCTGGAACGCGCCTGCCTTGAAATCGTGGACTCCGAGCGTAGCTTTGTTGAGGATCTTGGTCAGGTCATCAAGGGGTAAGTGCCAGCCACAAGAAACCAAAGGAACTTCAGCGGAAGCTGACACTCACCTTCTGACTCTCGATCGCCCTTTTAGGTATCTACTCGACTGGAAGGAACAGGCCTGTTTGACACTACCCGAATTGCAAATACTCTTCGCCAATATTGAAGAGATTTACGAATTCAATTCGATGCTCCTGCAGCAACTCATCAACTCGGGGATGGAGCCGGGAAAAATAGCCAAATGCTTTATAAATCTTCGGGAACGTTTTAATGTGTACACAACCTACTGGTAGGTTCATGAATCTGCGAACTAGTTCGCTCATCTCTAGATAGAAAAGGGCCTATGGATCCTTAGTTCAGCTATTCCTAGAATCCTATGTCCAACCTTTCATCTGGCAGGATGAAAGCTCGTAGTATGGATTTTCTTTTGGCCAAAGTCATACCCGATGCAAAAGGGCTTATAGAAGGGGCTAAGACGTGTGGGGATAAACCAAATAATTCACTATTTATATAACCAAAAATATGGGTACTCCGATTGCATCAATTTTTGATTGCTCCCTTCATCTTCATATCGTTCCTTTCCTTAAAACTTTTCAAAATGAGGTTCTGGGTTTGTGCTTGGAAAGAGTTGGCTTCTATTCCACTTACCTTCCTAGAAGGTATTTTCCAAGTAGCTTTCTCGAGACATGGAATTAAGTGGATCGCCGCGTGGCGTGTCTGCCAAATCTTTGATACGGCGCTGGCCAAGAACGGGTAACGGGCAGACCGAAAATGATCTCGATTAGAGCTGTGGCCAGCAGCGGGACACGAACGCTTTACGATGGCGTCTTTTGGTAATCCAGGCACGCCATGTTCCATGTTCCATGCGCCAGCCTTCATCATCCATGCTCCAAGCTCGAAGCACCAAGCACCAAGCTTCAACTCCATGTTCCATGTTCCATTTAAACGCTGACATTTGGCTCTCCGCGCGCTGTGACGGTCGCTGTCAATTTGAAGCACCGCTGATGGTCGCAGTTTGATTTGTCGCCCTGGCTGACAACTGGGCATATATCATGGTAGCCATGGCAGTCATGGGAGTCATGGCAGTTGTGGCAGTCGTGGCAAGACGGAGACCAAGTCAACCAAGCCATGTCGACATCCAGGTTCAAGTCCATGTCTGAATCCTCAGTTTTGGATCCTCCTACGGCTGATTTTAAATTCAAATTTCATGTTCGTCTGATGAAGAGCTCAAGTTTTTGGTGCCCATAAATCAGTTGCATTATAACATTGTGTGTGTACCTGTATGTGTGTGTGTGTGTGTGTGTGTACAATGATATATATGTTTTCCCTTCCTTTGTTTTATAGCACAAGTTACCCGGAAGCCATCTCGCTGTTGACCAAACTGCTGCAGGCCAAACACACGAACACATTGCTGGCCTCCACGCAGAAGCTGCTCCAGCATCGCCTGCCCCTGGGCTCCTATCTGCTGAAACCGGTGCAACGCATACTCAAGTACCATCTGCTGCTGGACGTAAGTGTTGTTGTTGTTGTTGCAAAGATCTGAGGGCCGGCCATGTGTTGTATCTTTTAATGACGTTCCATTCTTTTTAGAGCCTGCGCAAGCACTGCGACGTCAAGGAGGTGGAGGAGGCGTACAATATAATGCGGCAGGTTGCCCGCAACATTGACCAGGTTAAGCGGCAGCAGGAGCAACGAAGTCGCGTTAAGGAGCTGTCCGGCATACTGGATGGCTGGATGGGACCAGGTAAGCTAAGGCTGCTTCCTCCTTCAACGCAATGCCTTCAAGCACTTCCATTGTTGACTTTTCAGATCTCAGTGTGCTCCGTGAGCTTCGTCACGAGGGTCTCCTTATGGAGCAGCATAACAAGCCACGTCAGGTGCTGCTCTTCGAAACGATGCTGATCATAACCAAGCAGAAGGAAGATGGACGTCTGCAGTTCAAGAGCCTCATAACCGTAAGCCCCTTTAATAGAAGGCACTCCTCCAATTCCATGAAACTAACCAGCAAATCCTCATCCCTTTGCAGCAAAAGAATCTGATGCTTAGTGAACACTTGCCTGGCGAACCCACCAGCTTCTATGTTATACCCTTCGATGAGCCCCGCAATCAAATCAAACTGACGGCCCGAAATCGTGACCAGAAGCGTATCTGGACGCAGCACATTAAAGGTGTTATGCTGGAGGAGCTGGACATACCCACGCGCGCCAAGGAGCTCGTCTATCAGTTGGGCAACGAGGAAGGTAAACGTCAGACCGATTCCAGAGATCAGCTTTTGCTATGGCTTCAAGTGTGTGTGTGTGTCTGTGTGTCTATCTAACTGTCTCTCTGTGTGTGTATATGTATGTGTCTATTTTTGTTATTTGTTTAGTTGTTGTGCTTTGTGTTTATGGCGACCAAAACTCATAACAATTTGGAAAGGAAAGATGATGTCGTAGTCACAGTTACAGTTATGCGGGCAACACACTGCAACAAATTACGGCCCAAGTGGCCAACATTCGTAGCCTTTAAGCACGGCCTTACTGCCAGCCATGTGAGAGCTTTCGAGGCACAAAGCTCTGTGCATGCTTTGGTTTTGACCAAAGTTGGAAGTCGTTTCTAGCCGTGTAAATCTGCAAAGTGCAGAGGCCTTAACTGCTTGTCTCCTACTCAGAGTTCGGGTGACATAACCGCGAGTCTGGTTCGCAGTTGTGAGTGCTTTTAATGGATTTAAGTTTTGTTTTTTTTTGTTGTTTCTATTTTTAACTATTTTTGTGCCTCTTGTTTTTGTGGCACGGTAGCGAAAACGTGCCATATCTGCGTTTTGACGACAAACTCAACATGATTAATGTGCCTCCGACTTGTGTGTCGTTTTAATTGCGCAAGTTGCGGACACAACTTTGACTGCTCATAGTTTAAGTCACAGCTGAACCCAGTTTGGTATAAAACTGAGAACTGTTCCCAAGCTGCACCTGTGCAACTGTTCCTAGCTTGCATATCCAAATTCTATGGGCCTTATATATAAATGCCCTTAATTACAGGTGTACCCACTTGAAGTAACGAAACTGTTCCCAGTTGACTGCCTGTCACAATTACTACACAATTGCACCTATGGCTTTGACAGTTTTAAAGGCAATATCTGTTCCCATAATTTTAGCTTTATGCAGAACTCTTCCTAGTTCCCAGTAAAAACTGATCTTAGCTTTCTTCGATGTGAAACTGTTCTCAGCTTGATATAAATGTTATTATATATATTATAATATTATTAGAAACTGTTCCCACTTAAGTTTAGTTAGTGCTATGCCCCTTAGGGTGCCTTGGCCTAGCTTGGTCATAACTGTACCCACTCAAGTCCTTTGAACGCACAACTGTATCTAAGCACATCTCGCATCTACAACTGTTCCCATACAATTTTGGAGTCTTGGTCGCCATAGAAGGTTTTGGATTTTCTTAATTAACTAACTATTGGAATCTAAATTTTTTCTAACTGTACGTGTTACTAAGCTCTTGATTAACTTTAGTATTTAGTTCTTATATTCATCTATATATATATTTATTTGATTTTTGCCATATGTTTACCGTTGTAGTACTACCAGTGATGCAATCTAAAACTAAACCACCCAAAGCAAACAAGAAAAAAAAACTTTAATTAGTTTTTAAGGCGTTCCTAAGGCTAAGCACCAGAGACTGAACTAAGCGCTAAAACTTTGATTTCCCCCCATAAAACTTAACAAATTCCAAAATAAAAATAAATATTTAAAAAAATATCGATTAAAAATTTGAAAACAAAAAATGCCAAGTACAAGTTAACACTTAACTGCTAATTATTTATCGTTATCGTAATTTTAATCGTAATCGTAATCGTAATCGCTATCGATATCGCTAACGTAATCGTATGTAGTTTAAATTCTGGTATTTTGCGGCGCTGGCATAGACTAATAATATCCAAAATTTCCGGTCCCAAGACCTAGTAAGTACCTTGAGTTATAAATTTTCTCCACTTTTGGCTTGTAAATCGATTGGCTTTCTGTTCCACTGGTAAATGTACCGCATGTCACGCATGTCACGCATGTCACGCATGTCACGCATGTCACGCATGTCACGCATGTCACGAATGTCACGCATGTCTCGAATGTCACGCATGCCACGAATGTCATTCACTCTAATCCCCATAATCCATATTGGCTAGCTTGAAATGAAACTAACTCCTGATCCCTCAAATGATAAACACAAAGGACACGCTTGGGTGATGAATTGCATGAAAAAGATTCGCTTTAAGTTGTGAGACCGATGAACATGCGATATTAATCGGCAACTCTTCCACTTGTCATTCTACACCCCACAGCCCACACCCCACACCCCACGCCTTCACCCATTTAACCTGAGCCTCCGCCATGTTGCTCGGGCTGCTTGTGCTTAGAATGTTACTGGTGCTTGTCCACACGATCACGTCCTACATCCGCTTGGCTCTGTCTAGCACTTCTTCTTCTCGTAAACATCTATTAATATTGGATTTTCCTTCTGTTTTGTTGGTAGATCGCACACCCGATCGCAGCACCTGGAAGTGGAGTCTACATTCCAGCAGCAACTCGACGCCCACGTATCTGGAGCGTCGAAATGCGTGTCGGCGGAGTGAAATTCGTCAACGGAATTCCAAGTTCAAGCGCAAGACCATAACCAATTCCAGTTCCTTTGATACCTTCAATGAATCGCTGGAACCGACGCAACCAGAGGAATCGACCGCTAAGCCAGCCAAGCCCCTGGCGCGCAACAACAGTTTAGATGACTCGGCCCTCCAGAAGTTGGCGGCAGTTGTGCGATATCGCAGTGGCAAGCGGGAGTCGACCGAGCCCAAGCTCAGTCCCAGTAAGGAGCAGTGCAAGTGTGAAGAACAGGAGCATTGCCTGTGCATACTGCGTGAGCAGCGAAGCCGAACCAAATCCCATAGTCCCGTGTTCAGCTACAAGGCTTTGAAGGAGCGCAGCAAATCTGTGCCACGCATTGGGGGCTTTGGTCTGGATGAGCACCAGGAGGCGGATGATGATAGCGCCGCTTCGCTGCGTGGGAGTAAACCAGATCTAAGCGAGCGTAAGACGAAGGGCAAGGGTTTCTTTGAGGTAAAACAATATAACCACAAGACGATGCCCAAACGAATTGCCACCCTCAAGAAGCAACGTGGCAGCAGAAAGGAGAGCTGCTCCAAGTTCTACATGGATCTCAGTGAGTTTGACAGCACGGTCCTTAAGATAACCGAATCAACGGAGGATCTGGAGGTAGCTGAAGAAGCGCAGGAGACGCCAGAAGTCACCGATCCATCATTGGCACAGTATTACGATTCCAACGTCCTAACGCCAGCAGAGAAGTCCAAACGTGATGCCGAGATTGTCCTTGATCTCCTCAAGAATAATAAAGAATTTGAAAGGATCTACAACAAGAACAAGCAGCAAAAGCAGCGCCGGGACAGCAGTCAACCCACAACTCCTGTAAGCTCGCTAAGTCCCACGGATGAAGCACCGCCACTGCCGCCGCGTCCGCCGTCACGCTCGCCCCCGCCACTGGAGTCCGAGCAGGAACAGACAGGCTGTGTTCAGGAGGAAACGGATGAGCCTATCTATGAGACTCTGCTACGTAATGTCCACGTTCCCTACAAGTTCTCCCCTGTTCTGGGACGTGCCAAATCTGTGCAATACTTTAAGCCACGCGAGAAGCGACCACCCGCGCCCCGTCCTGAATCGGATTACGTAACCTTGGTGTATTCTCCAGATGGTGTGCTGCAGCGTGTGGGCGAGGACTCGGTGCCTATGCGCGACAGCAGCGGCTCCGATTCGAGCTCTGGATCAACACTTAAGCGCGACAGTCAAACGACTGTCATCAGTCTCACCATCGAGTCCCCTGGATCACCCGGTTGCGATGTGGATCAGAGTGACTCTTCGTACGTACGTCCCATACCAAAGAACTTGATGAAGCGCCTGCTGAGCAATGCTGGCGTCGGATCAGGGAGCAAGCAGACGCTGGAAAGCGTTAGCCACTCGGAGATCTCGCTACTTCCCCGTGCACTCAAGTCCATTGACAATCTGAGCGTTGCATTTGGACGCAGCAATCGTCCGCCAGAGCGTCGAGTGTCCGATGTGACCGAGATGTGCCGCCAAAGTATTCTGCATCGCCAGGGCAGTGAGGCGGTGGGTGAGCGCATGGCTCACGTTGACTATGCAGATCCAAAGACACTCTTCAGCATCATCGCCAGCTCGGAGGCTTCTCTGCAACGCGACTCCGTCTTCTCGCTGACCTCCTCCTCGTGCACGTCCAGTGATAGCATGTGTGAGCAGCAGCGCAAGCGCTCGGCGGCCGAGCTGCCCTCTAATTTTGAGTATGAACAGCAAGTGGAGGATAGCCTTGAAAATGATTTCAGGGATTCAGCCATTTACAGTGATGACAACAATGAGAAGCGCAGCGTCGACTACGAGCTCAAAAGACCACGTAGTCCGCCACCACCGCCTCCAGCAACTGGCTCCCAACGCCAGGCGCCGCCACAGATTGCACCCAAACCCACTAAGATTGCGCTCCAGGAACTGGTCGGTCATCAGCATCCAGCAACTGTTATGTGTCCGCCGCATCTCAGCCAAGCGGCATCTCGCAGTTGGGTGCTCCAGCAGATTGAGAACTTCAACAAGTAGAAGGACGGACTCAGCGATTGCCCGTTGCCATAAAGATTCATATTCCTTGCTCTTATACATGTACATAACCAAGGATAATTTTATATATATTACGGATTACATGATATATTTATGTATAAGCTATAAAGCGTATCTTATGATCTTATTATTAACTACTTAGCTAATTACCATTTAATGTAACTTACTATAAATAATCGACTGTTTTAAAAAGCTTAGCCAGTGGTTGCTTAACTGCAAAGTCATTTAATAAAGCTTCCTTTTATGATGAACGACAGGACATGAGAAACTATGTTGATTCGAGGGCTGTTCAAAAGATTTCAGCTTCAACGTTATATGAAGAAAAATCATATCATAAGGTAAGATCCTGAGGAATACCCATTCTCTGCACTATCAGTGATCGTTGAACTCAACTTCTGGGAAGAGTGGTCCAGGAATACGAAGGAATCGTTCTTGTCTGGTTTTGGTATCTGTGAGGCAGCGGCAACTGAATAAATGAATAAAGTCTGAGTATCTCCCTGAAAGAGTTAAGTTAAGGGTTTACTGTGTTACACAATTGTAACAAATGTGCTTGGGGTAAGTCAAAAATAATAAACGCAAATCTACACCATGTTTGAAATTTGCCTTGTTGCTATGATAATAAAAATTAATTAATGTATTATATATATTAATTATTTTTATCAAAACTAATCTCAAAGCTCTGTGTTCACTTCTGTTCCCTGTGGTAACAAGATGTGTGCTATTTGCAAATGAATTTATGGTGCCACCTAGCGGGCACAGCTTGTAAACATTTAGCTTGGTTAACAACCTTCAATTGCTACTTGATATCTAAAGTTATAGCAGAGAAAATATAAAAAGAACATTTTGTTGTTTCTGGTTTGAAACATGGATAACTCATTACTCAGAGCACGAACTACAAGAACTAAAGACAATTACTGCAAACACAAAGCACCAACAAATATATGGCAAGCAGTTTTGTTTATTTGACTTTGCACCAGCGATGAACGCAGAGAGCAGAGAGTGCTCTCTGGGTAAAAAGAACATTTTGTTGTTTCTGGTTTGAAACATGGATAACTCATTAGTATTCGGGATTGAGCATACATTATACAATTAAGCTACAGTGGAAACTCGATTGAGTGCCTGTACTATGTTGTTATTTAACAAAATGAGTGTTTGATTAAAAATCTTAAGACAATTTTTACGAGTGTAAAATAATGAGTCATTTCGGTTCGAAGAAATGGGTATATTAAGTAGTGCAATATTGAATATTAATCACGTTTTATGTTATAATCAATTACCTTGGTCTCTTTAATTTGATAAACTTATGGAAACGTCTTTTTCTTTTTGTGCGTCTAACAAATTTTGAAGAAACAAAAGGTATCAAAATTTGCACATGACAATTGTTTGTATGATATTCTCTTGGGGGCTGTAACCTTGAAGTTGGAGACTTTTAGAAGTTTTTTTTGGCGAATCAGTTGAATTGAAATAAAATAAATGAAGAGAATTACTCCATGTTCAAAAAATACTCAATTGGAATACCTGATGAGGCTTCCACCATAAACAATTAAATTCGCACAGGAAACATGCCTGGCGGTATTTAAACAGGTGTTGAACCATTTAATATATTTAATAGCTCTGTTTTCCTATAAAACTTTACTTTCCTTAAGAACATGAAATAATCGTTTAGTGATATTTCTTATGATAATATCGCAGACAATCGATTCATTTAAGGAAAAAAATGAAACTTTTGATACGCAGCAGGCACTTATCACACACTAGGATGGAGTCCGTTAGTGGAGATTCCTCAAGGTCTGCGGGAAGTGCAGCGTCCGAACAAAGTCATGAGATTGGAACACATGTCAGTATCAAACGACCCAACGAATGTGCTTGTAGACTTACAAATCGAAGTATCAATCACTGTAAAGATCAGAAGTCAACGATGCGACAGACCAGATGTTAAAGTAATATAAATTTATAGTATTTAATATAGCAACGGGATTTCCAGACTAATATCATGGTTGAAATCGCACGCGACCTTGGGCAATACCAGTTTCCGATGAAAGTGTCTTGGTATAATCCCCAGATTTAATGTAATGTAGTTAATGCGGAATGTAAGCCGTAGATATATGCAAATCCATATTTCAATTAAAAATTTGCATAAATTAAAGCAAATGAGTAAATCGTTACTTTTCCCTCAGATTATTCATTCAATAATTTTTCAAATTTTCCTGGTTTGTCTTATCATTTATTACTTTTAAAACTACCTGCTTACATATTATAAAAATAAATCGACTCTATAAAATAGATAAAATATTTTTAATTTTTAATATAAGTTAATATTATTAATTGAATAACAGTAATTATTATCAAATTAAACTATATAATAGTTGTAGTTGGCTGAAGTTTTTCTACTGCATGGCGTGTCTGGGATGCAAGTAAAATGAGCTTGGATCATCATCCGGCCGGTAGATGGCGCTCATAATCCAAAAGAGACTAACGGCGGCGATTGTGCGCACAATAAAGTTGGAGGCGCGATTACGATAACTGTAAATGTTGTCAGACATTGTGTATGTATTATAATAATAACCAAAAGCGGGAGCGTTTCACTATGTGAACGATTGAAAATTCGCAAATCAACTAACTGAGCTGAAAGAGTGCATTCTACTTTTATTTGCAATCGCGACTTTCAGTGTCGACATCTGTGTTTTGCCCATTGAGCGAAAATCCCCGATGATCGCATCGAGCGTTCTAATGTGATCTCCCGCTCTCATCCCCTAGCCATTGTTTCATTTTCCTTCGGTGAGCAACCAATGTCTCAAGTTTTAAATCGTACACTCGACACTCATACAAATTTGCTTTTGGCATCTCTGAGGAACGTGCACTGAATAAAGCCTCCCTCTCATAAATCCATCAAATATTTCTCACAATTGCGATTTAGAGAAATTTGCATTGGGCTCCAAATAAATCTCTTTTTAGACAGGGTAAAGATTAGCTTCCAGAAATCTGAAACTTGGAGTCTGACGAATCTGCTAATAGTCTTAGTTACGGCAAACACTTACCGTATATATCGCTGGAAGTTGATCGTATGGCAGAGATTGCAGATTTTCTTCACGAATCGCTGTGGCAGCTGCAAGATTTTCGATGCTGCATCTGTAAGTAGTTCATTTATATGTGGCATGTTGTTCGTGTTGCACCGTTAGAGGATCATATTGAACTAACATTATTTTTCGAATATCCTCAGGTAGCTAACCAAAACCAGGCAGCCCTCAGACAGCATGAATTGGAACAGTGTACAAGAACTACCTCAAGGCAGTAGACACTCACAACAACAAACTTAAAGGGAAGAACAACCACTGAGTGAAGTATTCCTTTTATTCTCATATTCTGCTTATAGTAATATCCTTAAAAGTAGTTTCCTAAATTAAAATTGTATTATGCAAGTGGGCCAAGCGTTGAGCATTCGTCAGTTTCCAAGAGACACAGGACAACGAAACAATAAAGAATCCAATTCCTAGAGCGGGAAGAATAAATAATTTGAAGGCATTCCGAGTTAGAATATGATAATTCCCTTACCCATTAGGAGGATGGCCTCAGAGGTTTCGTCCTGCCATGCCTTAGACACTACACAAAGCAAAATAAAGCCGCTGAGCAAGCAGAATGATCCAATGACCACAGCCAAGGTAATAAGTATAATCGCAGGATCTGGCTCTTGAAGCATCTTGTATGGAAACAATTTATGGCAAATTGAGACTTTCTTCGTGCTGTTGTCTAATGCACTGCAAAAACAACATTTTTAACGACTTGTAAAAACTAAAACCAAAAGTTAGTTATAAACGCACCAGGATTGCTCATAAGTTGGAGGATTTAAAACACTTCTGCACTCCATGACGCTGTGGCTCGAAATGCATCTAAAGTGGAGACCTCTTCCTTATGTGCAGTAAGCATTTCTTTTTCTAATAATATATATTTGGAAACGGGAGCCAGCTGTTGGGTCGCGTGTCTGGCAGTATAAGAGTGGGGTAGTTTAGAGGTATTTATAGAACCATCGGAAGTGGCAGCGGAACTACATATTTATATTTTACTGCAGACGAATACGTACCGAAGAACTATTTTCGGAACTGGAAGTTCATCGCTCCCATTTCAAGGGCACCAAACGATATCTTATGATTTGCATTTTTTGCAAGCATTGCTCTCTTTATTAGATAAGCGCTTGGTCACGCCTTCTATCCACAAACTCGAACTCATTGACTAACTCTTAAGCAAAGTCAAAAACCACTCAAAATGTTGTGACTGTAAGAAGAATAAAATTGAAGGAGTTAAAATAAGATAGTCTGCGGTTGAGATCACACGTGTTTATACAAGCTGCGAATTTAAATTAAAGTTATTTAATGCTCCGATCAAATTATATCTTGTGCGTGTAATAATTATAAATGAAAGTGATCTTAAAATATACATAAATTGTTTTTACGTGTATTTCTAAATAGATATGTGCATTTACTGTTGATTTTTCACAAGCTGCAAATCAAGAAAAAAAAATCGCTTAGAATGACGCGTCTGTTGTTGTCTCTATTAAAATGCTTACGGTAAATTTGCTCACTGAGTGTTTGTTGTCGGCAGACAACTTTTAGAGCTCGCAAAGTCTAAGCCTTTTGCGATAAGAATTCTCTTGTTCTCTTTTCACGCTCGTGGAACACATGACATCGTTTTCTTTCGTGTGTGATTCGTTCGGCTGATTGCTGTGCGCGCTCTCAGTGATCTTTTAACTTTTCTAGAATAACACACACATGCACGACTCCACACACTACCATTGAACTTGAGTGCAAACAGTGTAAATGAGATGGAAGCCATTTTCAAGTAAGTAGTGCATAAAACGAATAACTCTTATGGATGCCAACTGTTTGAAGTGACTGACCGAAATTCTCTTAAAGTCTCATATTATTTAAATATTTATTGATATGTAGTATATTTAAAATATACATATGTGTTTAAATTCATACCAATAAGTTTGTTCATAAATGAAGTTATTTAAAGTAACCTTCTTTGCAATGATTAATAGAGGAATTTGTACAATTTAAGAAAAGAAAAGTTTTAAGTGGATTAAAAAAGGACTAATCAGCGATTGTCTTCGCAATCCAGTTAATGTACTTTACAACATTTGTGTAGACGGCTCGTCTGCCACAATCGCGTGGTCCATAGCTGACAATTCCAAACTGAACGAAGCGTTGTCGCTCAGAGTATACAGCAACATTATGTAAGGGGCCACCAGAGTCACCGTAGCATGCAGTCATTCCTGGATCCTTGGCACACAATTGGGTCGATCGAAGGTTGCTTCCGCACTCTCCACGTTGTCTTAATGTAATAGTTGTCTCCCTTGGTACCACAGAAACTTCTTCTGTTTCGGTTTGTCCCCATCCGGTAACTCTCATGAAACTATTGCTCTCAGACACTTCCTGCAAGGTTCTATTAACTGGCAAGCAAATGGGCCTTATAAAATCTGAAACAAAATTTATATCAAATCATTTAATACTAAAGCTTCAATTAAAACATCATCAAATTATTTACCGCTGTACTTAACATCTTCAGATAGTCGAAGGAGGGCAATATCATTGAAGAAAGAGGCTGTATCGTACCCTTCATGAATGATATACTCTTTTATGGGAATATCTACAACTGGTGGGGCGATTCGCCATGACCTTGATTGGTCCCTATCCACAGTTGTGGTTAAGTCATGCTCACCAAGTCGAATGAATGCCCTACAAATAATTAAAGAATACATTTCATTTCTTCTAACTTCATACAAAAGGTATAATTAATAAATTATTTAGTGTTTAATTGGGCTTGCTTACCCATTCATATTATCAATACAATGCGCAGCGGTCAGAACATAGCCTAAGGTTTAAAAGATAAGATAAAGATTAAAAGATAAGATAAAAAAAGAAGAAGATATGACCAAAGGATAATATGTCTTTACTTACGGGGAGCTATAAGAGTGCCTCCGCACGAGAAAATCATATTTTTGCCCTTCCACTTCCCGAGGAGTGCCATCCAGGGCCTTGAGCCCAATCTTATTTCAAAGCCGCCAATCGTCTTTTTTAAACTAAATCTACCACAGTCTTGACTCAACAAGATTTCGATTCCTCTCAATGCACTTTCATCCTCACAGCAAGCATGTTCCTATTATTGTGGGTGTGAAATCATCTTAGAATGAAAAAACCAAATAATATTAATTATTTATACTCACTTTTTTAGGCACAGCACATTTTGAATTTCTTAAATATTTTATCTCATCTCTGGTCAAATTTCTCTCCTTCATACGATTGTTAATATCAGAAATTTGCGGACAATCGTTTATTGGCACACAATATCCTGGCTTATCATCGCCCCGGATACAACTGTTATCTAAGATGGTAAATCACTTGATGGTTGCTTCTTTTGAAAAGGGTTCTCACTTACCACTGTCCTCGGCGGTAGAAAACTGAGTCCTGACAGTTAGCACCAGGATCAGATACAGAGGTAAAGATAGGTTCATCTTGGGGAACTTATTTCCTCTTAGTCTTAGTCACAATATTCTTTATTTTATTAAGCTCGAAGAAATATGTGATCTTCCTGGCTTGATTTCAATTCTGCAACTGATTTTGAGAAGCTCCGCACTCAGATTTTATAGGCGCGAAACTGACAATTCGGACAGCAATAAAAGCATTTATTATAAATATGACAACATTAATATAAATACTTTAAATAAATGGTCTTATATCTCTTCGTCATCGTCTTTGTGCTGTTTATATTTCTAATTACTTTTTTTCGAGGAGCAGATAAGATGTCATTATAATTCTATACATTATATACGTATATTCCATGTTCCATTTTAATTGACTAAGGACTGGGGCTTGCTCTTGTGTGAGACATTTGATTTGATGATCAAAATTCAATATTTTGATGCACTCGAAACGCCATTAGCGCAGGAGTCGAAAGTAGTCTAATTAGATTAGTCCTTAGCCGAGGAACAGGAGAACGCTGTCAAGAGTGGATCAACAAAGGTTGCTTAGGGTGAATCTCAGTTAAGAAAATAATATCTTAAGGGAATAGAAAACAAAATAAAAGTGTTATAAAACACAACCAGATCCAAAAGACGTACTCCCGGAACGAGTGCTGTACTTCATTTATTTGTGGGAAGTTTCGATTAAAGTCGTTGTCGCGATTTGATCTGCCGGTAAGACTTATAAGAAACTACGGATCGACTATGTACAAAGAGACAATTTCGACTTTGACGATGGATGCATAAGACGGATAGCTTAAGGAATGCCCAGGATAACATTAACTAAAGGGTAGAGGTCGGCCTTGGCTGTAGGGTGGTTAGAGGCATAGCCTCAGTGGTATCCGTGAAAGCGGAGCATCCGCCGCAATCCAAGAGCCGTAGAGGTAGGCTAGAATCAAGTTAAAATCCATATGTCCTTTTAAATGGATTGAAAATTGACTTTTAATATGAAATCAATATAAAGTAAAATTGTACATTTTTTATACAAGTAATATTATTGCTACGAATAATTTTGGATATAAAAACATTGTAATTGTCCGAGAAAAACGTTGAAGAAAAGCTAACAAGCAATTTTCTTGGCAATCCAGTTAATGTACTTAGCAACATTTGTGTAGACGGCTGGAGATCCGTTGCCACACTCTTTTGGTCCATTACTGACAATTCCGTACTGAACGAAGCGTTGTCGTCCAAAGTATATCCTTATTTTTTGTAGTGGACCACCAGAGTCCCCGTTGCATGAATCTTTTCCTAGTCCCCCGGCACACAATTGAGTCAACCGCAGGCCTGCTTTGCATTCTGACAGATGCTTCAATGAAACAATTGCTTCCCTTGGCACCGGAGAAGACTCTCCTGTTTCAGTCTCACCCCATCCAGTAACTCTCACGGAACTATTGCTCTCAGACACTTCCTGTAAGGTTCTATTAATTGGCAAGCAAACGGGCCTTATAAAACCTGAAACAAAATTTAAATAAAATCATTTAATATCAAAGCTTCAATTAAAACATCATCAAATTATTTACCACTGTACTTGACATCTTCAGATAGTCGAAGGAGGGCAATATCATTGAAGAAAGAGGCTGTATCGTACCCTTCATGAATGATATACTCTTTTATGGGAATATCTACAACTGGTGGGGCGGTTTTGTTAAATTGGTCCCTGTCTTCAGATGTGGTTAAGTCATGTTCCCCAAGTCGAATGAATGCCCTACAAATAATTAAAGAATACATTTTAATGGTACTTCTAACTTAATACAAGAGGTATAATTAATAAATAACTTTGTATTTATTTGGTCTTACTTACCCATTCATATCATCAATACAATGCGCAGCAGTCAGAACATAGCCTAAGGTAATATTTAAAAAATAAGTTAATAAAATAGAAAAAGACATGATCAAATTATAATATGTGATTACTTACGAGGAGTTATAAGAGTGCCTCCGCATAGGAAAGTTGTATTTTTGCCACTCCTCTTTCCAACGAGTGCCATCCAGGGCCTTGAGCCCAATCTTATTTCATAGCCGCCAATCGTCTTTTTTGAACTAAATCTACCACAGTCTTGACTCAACAAGATTTCGATTCCTCTCAATGCACTTTTATCCTCACAGCAAGCATGTCCCTATTATTGTGGGTGTGAAATCATCTTAGAATGAAAAAACCCAATAATATAAATTATTTATACTCACTTTTTTACGCACAGCACATTTTGAATTTGTTAAATATTTTATCTCATCTCTGGTCAAATTTCTCTCCTTGATACGATTGTTAATATCAGAAATTGGCGGACAATCGTTTATTGGTACACAATATCCTGGCTTATCATCGCCCCGGATACAACTGTTAACTAAGATGATAAATCACTTGATGGTTGCTTCTTTTGAAAAGGGTCCTCACTTACCACTGTCCTCGGCGGTAGAGAGCTGAAGCCCCACAACTATCGCCAGGATCAGATGTAGAGGTGAATATAGGTTCATCTTGGGGAACTTATCTCTATTTACTGCCAGTCACAATATACTTGATCTTATAAAGCTCGAAGAAACGTTTATATTCTTCTTGGCTTGACTTCAGTTATACGACTGATTTCTAGAAGCACGAGCACTCATGTTTTCATAGCAGCCGATTAACAGTAGAGACTGTAATAAAATCATTTATTTAAATATAATACCATAAAAAAAAACACTCTCAGTAGATTCTTCTGTTTGTAAAAACATCGGAAGTCGCGGTATATCTCTTTGACAGATGAGTCATGGGTTCTGCGCGTATCGTAAGATCATGCGGAAGGAATAAATAATTAAATTTTCGCATAAAATGTTTGTAAATGAAAGTGATCTTTAAAACAGATAAATAGTTTTTACATCTATTTTTTAAATAGATAAGTGCATTTGTTTTTGATTTTTCACAAGCCGCAAATCAAGAAAAAAATCGCTTGGAATGGCGCGTCTGTTGTTCTCTCTATTAAAATGTTCACGGTAAATTCGCTCACCAGAGACAACTTATGGCGGGCTAGGCCAAAGTGCCTAATATGTATCAGTTGACAAAAAAAAGGGAAGCAGTAGATGAAGACGAAGATGAAAAAGGAAAAGCATATATTTCTCTCTTAATCGCACGCAGCATAGAAGTAATACATTTTTGGCAATGTCTTTCGCTTTGTTTTGATTCTGCATGAAGTTTAGCAACGAGGCATCTTGTGTCTAGCCTTGACAAACACATACCAATGTAACTTTTACACCGTAGAAGCGAGCAATGGTATGTGTGACCCATTGCCGAAAAATGATTTTTGAAGCGATTTAAAAGAGTTTTGCTACTTTTCGTGGCCCCTGAAAAACGACCGCGCGATCGTATGATACCCTAGGGACGAAGCAATGCATACAAATGAATTAAATTGGCGCTGCCTGTGACATACGCATGCTTTTGTCTATCATTTCCCTTGAACTTCACTTATTTAAAGGGCAGCCCAAGAATATGAAGGAATCGCTTTTGCTTCGTTTTGCTGATTTTTAAGTGATCAGTCAGGCAGAAGCCTCTGAATGAATGAGATGTATCTGCCTGAATTATTAATTCTTGTTGATCAAGGGTTACTTTATGATGTTACACATTTGTGACAAATATGTTTTGAACTAATTATTTTACTAACTAAAATATAATTAATTTACTATTTTCACAAAATATAATATTCGCATAATTTGGCGATGCCATATGCTTCAATTTGTTGCTGAAATGTTAGCATAAATAGCTTAATTTGTATTAAATTTAGTTATTATTTGCAATGGAAATTTCTTCGAAGATCTGCTTCTACATTTGTTCTTGATGGGCAAAATGTGTGATATTTGTAAACATCACTTCGTCTACTTCGGCTATTCAAGCAGTCGCTCAGCATTCAGATGTGCGGAAGCAAGACAAAAGACAAAAGGCACTCAGACTCACAAGCTCTCTCTTTTTATTTTGAGTCGGTTCAATCTCGTTTACTCTGTGTTCAAAATGTTGTCGTATACAACAACTTCATTTTCATGTCTATAGATAAGTTGTCTCTGCCTTTGTAATTTACCTTTTAATTATGCATATTTTTTTACTACCAAGCCAATCTCAGAGCTTAATATTTTTAACAGAAAGCTCGAGAGCTATCACTCTCTTGTTTTTGGTACTCTCTGGTTTGTTGTTGGCAAGATTCCAGAGATCGCAAAACCCAAAGATCATTTATACAATGTATAAATGCTCTTTGCACAAAGCCTATGCCCCTTTCAGTACAAATTTTCTCACTCTCTTTTTACACTCGTGGAACACTTGACGTCGTTTTCATTCGTTTGTGATTCGTTCGGCTGCTCGCTATTCACGATCTTAGTGATCTTTTTACTTTCACTGAGCTTGAGTGCACACAGTGCAAATGAGATGGAAGCCATTTTTAAGTAAGTCGCGCATAAAACGTATATTTCTGTTTGAAGTGACTGACCAAAATTCTCTTAAAGTCGCATAATAAATCTTTATTGTTATGTAGTATATTTTTTAATATATGTTTAAATTAATACATATTAATTTGTTCATAAATGGAGCTATTTAATGTAATCTTCTTTGCAATGGCTAATAGGGGAATTTATACATTTTAAGAGAGAAAAAGTTTTAAATAGATTTGAAAAAAACTATTCATCGATTTTCTTCGCAATCCAGTTAATGTACTTTACAACATTTGTGTAGACGGTTTGTCCATCGCCACACTTGCCTTTTCCATAGCTGACAATTCCAAACTGAACGAAGCGTTGTCGCTCAGAGTATACAGCAACATTATGTAAGGGGCCACCAGAGTCACCGAAGCATGCAGTCATTCCTAGATCCCCGGCACACAATTGGGTCGACCGAATATTGCTTCCGCACTCTCCACGTTGTCTTAATGTAATAGTTGTCTCCCTTGGTACCACAGAAACTTCTGTTTCGGTTTGTCCCCATCCGGTAATTTTCACGGATCTATTATTCTCAGACACTTCCTGCAAGGTTCTATTAACTGGCAAGCAAATGGGCCTTATAAATTCTGAAATAAAATAAATACATATATGCAATTTTCTATTATCAATATTTGAATTCATATATTTTACTTACCGTTATATTCCACATTAGCTGATAATCGAATGAGAGCAATATCAGCGTAACCATAGCTAAAGCTGAATTCTTCATGAACGAAATATTTCTCTATGGGAATATCTACAACTGGTGGGGCGATTCGCCATGACCTTGATTGGTCCCTATCCACAGTTGTGGTTAAGTCATGCTCACCAAGTCGAATGAATGCCCTACAAATAATAAAAGAATACATTTTAATAGTATTTTTAACTTCGTACAAGACGTATATTTAATAAATTATTTCATGTTTAATTGGGCTTACTTACCCAATCATATTATGAATACAATGCGCAGCAGTCAAAACATAACCTAAGGTAACATTTAAAAATGATGTTAAAAAAATAGAAGAAGACATGATCCAAGGATAATGTGTCATTACTTACGAGAAGTTATAAGAGTGCCTCCGCATGGAAAAATCATATTTTGGTCCATCCACTTCCCGAGGAGTGCCATCCAAGGCCTTGAGCCCAATCTTATTTCGTAGCCGCCAAACGTCTTTATCATACTAAATCTACCACAGTCTTGACTCAACAAGATTTCGATTCCTCTCAATGCACTTTTATCCTCACAGCAAGCATGTCCCTTATTATTGTGGGTGTGAAATCATCTTAGAATGAAAAAACCAAATAATATTAATTATTTATACTCACTTTTTTAGGCACAGCACATTTTGAATTTGTTAAATATTTTAACTCATCTCTGGTCAAATTTCTCTCCTTGATACGATTGTTAATATCAGAAATTGGCGGACAATCGTTTATTGGCACACAATATCCTGGCTTATCATCGCCCCGGATACAACTGTTAACTAAGATGATAAATCACTTGATGGTTGCTTCTTTTAAAAAGAGTTCTCACTTACCACTGTCCTCGGCGGTAGAAAACTGAGTCCTGACAGTTAGCACCAGGATCAGATACAGAGGCGAAGATAGGTTCATCTTGGGGAACTTATTTCCTCTTACTCTTAGTCACAATATTCTTTATTTTATTAAGTTCGAAGAAAAATTTATGTTCTTCTTGCTTGACTTCAATTATTAAAGTGATCTGGAGAAGCACCGAGCACTCAGGTTTTATAGAGACTCAGAACAACAAATATTTTCTATAAATATGTCAACATCAATAGAAGAGAATAAAGGTTATTAAAAGGCGCTTAAATTGTTGACCGAATCCTGGACTATAAATACATATTTGGTAATCAAGAACTTGAATTTTTTCTATTTGAAATTATTTTTAGTCGGTTCAATCATCGCACTGTTTCGTTTTTGTTTTGAAGAGCAGCGAAGACGTGATAACAATAATGTTGTTTTTTTTTTGTTGCTTGCGATTGTGAACGACTATAAATATTATAATATAATAAATCATAATATAATAAATTATAATAGAAAACCTAATTTAAGAAAATAATTATCAGTGATGTTTAACGAAAGTCTATGAGTGGAAGCGTAGAGTCCAGTATGGGAGCCCTTTAAAAGCAGTTCACACACACATGAATCTAGTTAGCCCGAAAAAGACTAAAGACAATCCGTTAACTATGAGCTCAGTAATGTTGAGAATACTTCTCCGCTTTCAATAAATCCCATGCATTGCTCTCTTTATTAGATAAGCGCTTAGTCACGCCTTCTATTCACAAACTCGAACTCATTGACTAACTCTTAAGCAAAGTCAAAAACCACTCAAAATGTTGTGACTGTAAGAAGAACAAAATTGAAGAAGGAGTTAAAATAAGATAGTCTGCGGTTGAGATCACACGTGTTTATACAAGCTGCGAATTCAAATTAAAGTTATTTTAAGCTCCGATGAAATTAAATCTTGTGCGTGTAATAATTATAAATGAAATAAATACATAAATTGTTTTTAAGTCTATTTCTAAATAGATAAGTGCATTTATTGTTGATTTTTCACAAGCCGCAAATCAAGAAAAAAAAAATCGGCTGGAATGACGCGTCTGTTGTTCTCTCTATTAAAATGCTTACGGTAAATTTGCTCACTGAGTGTTTGTTGTTGGCAGGCAACTTCTAGAGCTCACAAGGCCTAAGTCCCTTGCGATAAGAATTCTCTTATTCTCTTTTCATGCTCGTGGAACACATGACATCGTTTTTTTTTCGTGTGTGATTCGTTCGGCTGTTCGCAGTACGCGCTCTCAGTGATCTTTTAACTTTTCTAGAATTACACACACATGCACGACTCCACACACTACCATTGAACTTGAGTGCAAACAGTGTAAATGAGATGGAAGCCATTTTCAAGTAAGTAGTGCATAAAACGAATAACTCTTATGGATGCCAACTGTTTGAAGTGACTGACCGAAATTCTCTTAAAGTCTCATATTATTTAAATATTTATTGAAAGTATATTTAAAAAAATTTATGTTTTAATTAAACAAATTAATTTGTTCATAAATGAAGTTATATAAAGTGACCGGTTTTGCAGTGATTAATAGGGAAATTTATACATTTTAAGAGAGAATCTATTCCAAATAGTTTTGAAAAAAAGCTATTTAGCGATTTCTTCGGCAATTCAGTTAATAAACTTAACAACATTTGTGTAGACAGCTCGTTTTTCACCATATTTGCCTGGTTCACAACTGAACGAATCGTTGTCGCCTAGAGAATGCAGCAATATTTTGTAAGGGGCACCAGAGTCACCGTTGCAGGCATCCTTTCCTAGATCTCCAGCACACAATTGGGTCGACCGAAGGTTGCTTCCCCAATAAAATAAATATAAGCAATTTTACATTATCAATACTTGAATTTATATATTTTATTAAACGTTGTGTTCGACATTAGCTGATGGTCGAATTAGCGTAGTATCAGCGTTACCATAGCTAAAGCGAAACTTTTAATGAACAAAATATTATAAATAAATAATAATAATAATAATAATATAATTTGTTAAGCATATAACTTTACTAATAAAATTACTCGTCTCTTTTTTGCACACATGTCGATTAGGATTCGAATTGAGTCAATAGAGAGCTATTGTTTGGGTTAAGGTTTTTGATTGGTGACTAGGGACGAAGCATCTTATAGCTGTGAATTTTGTTGGCAGCGATTCCCAAATTTTTGCCACATGTGGTGGTCGAAGCTCTTGAGATATTGGCAGGGAGGTAGAAGGGAGTCATGTAGTTGCCCAAGTAAAATTATAGAATATTTTATTATCCTTGGCACCTGCCGCACCAGTCTGAGCCTCATCTTCGTTAATGCTTTAGTTGCCTGTGAAATTTTTCTGTAAACCAAAAGGGGGACCGTGGCCCTAAGTCCAGTGTGAGGTCCTTGTCGACGGCACGAGGTTCAGTTGACGACAACTGTTCTCCTTATCGGATGCTTTGTGAATACGAATTTGGTCAATGGTGGCTCATTGGGGGGTTGGTTTCTGCTTTGATTGCGTCGCTTGGGGTGGGTTGGGCTACCTTAGCGAATTGCTGTCGATTGTCAGGAGCAGCCGAACGTTACTTTCCAAGGTTCTCCAAGGTGTCGCTGCCAACTGTCTTAAAGCCGGTCACAAAGTTTGCCCATAAAATAGACTTAGCCGAAGTCGAACTGCGACAAAAGTCACGCCGACAAGTCCGACTTTGAGATACCAAAACTGGAGATAAATCGAGAAATATACCATATAAATAATACAATTATATTTTTGGCTTTCTCTTTCTCTCTCTCTCTCTCACTTCCTTTTGCTGTTTTCCTTTCTTCGTTATCTCGAATGAAATTCTGGGTAAACATTTCTTGAGTTGCCATCGATTGATCTATGAATCGAAGCATCTTGTGGATTGTCATTTGAACAGAAAGTGTCGTTCAACAAAAGGAGTATATCCTTTGTAGTCCTTGACTAGTAAGGGTATGCATGTAAAAAAAAAAAAACCGGAAAATAAAATGGCCAGCGGCAATTGGACAAACTTCAGTGTGATTAAATCGGGGTACGGACTGTGGGCGTTTTGTTGGGGTAGGGGATGAGCGTGGACTGGTGTAGCGAGCGGTTAAGGAGCTTGAGGAGCTTATGGAGGTGATGGCGTCCAAGGACTGTGCCGAAAATCTTATCGTCGCACAGGAGCTCGTTTCATTTTAGTGCCGCAATCAGCGCTGTTCACTTGCAATGGCCGGGCAAATATTTTACTTTTACTCTTTCGCCTCAGTTAGGATACTTTTTGTACATGGATCCAGAGAAGGGTGAGGAATGGAAAGGTTGGAGGCTGGGAGCTGGGAGCTGATGGTGGCAGCTTAGCCTAATGCGTTGTGAAAAGTGTGCCACAAGCATAAAACGCCATGAGACGCTGACAACGAAATCAAATACAAAAGGAGAAAAAAGAGAAGAAAGGACGAACAGACGACAGCAAAGTTAAAATTAAATTAGCGTTTTAATGTTCCTTTTTTCCAAGGTATGGCTTTCTTCCATCTCGTTCCCTCCCGCCACCCTCCTCACTATCTCTTTTTCTCTCTCACTCTGTCTCTCTTTTAGTCTCTATGTCACTGTCACTGCTGACGCTACTTAGCCAAATTAAAATGGCCAAGAACTTTACTTCTTTTTTTAGGATCTCGCATTTATGCTTGTTTAAGCAAATGCCGTGTTATCGTCCAAGTCTATGCTCTGGCTCTGGCCCTGGCTCCGACTCCGACTCCGACTCCGACTCCGACTCCGACTCCGACTCCAACCTCGTCCTCGTCTCTGGCCTTGCTCCGCCAGTATCTCCATTCTGCTCGCCATCTTCCTTTACATCTCTGTATCCTCTTGCATCTGCATCTTCGACTGGCGTCGAAAGGATAATGCGCGTAATTGTTGTCCCTGCCTTGCAATCGGCATTAAAGTGCGTCCATAAAAAAGTACCCTAAAGTCCGGAAACACCATACCCATTCCCATACCCATTTTCTTTCCTCATCCTCATCCTCATCCTCATCCTCATCCTCATCCTCATCCTCATCCTCATCCTCATCCTCATCCTCATCCTCATCCTCATCCTCATCCTCATCCTCATCCTCATTTTTATCCCCCATCTCCTTCCTTCCATTTGCTTTTAAAGAAACGTACAACATTTTATCGTTCCAACCTTAAAGTCCTTTAGCTTAGATTCATCCTTCCATTTTATTATGTACCTATTAGTTTGGGACGTTCCCAGTTTCTGATTTATTTCAATTAACAGTTATGGTCCAAGGATTTCAAAATTCAAATTCTGAATTCAGAGCTCAGAGCTGAGATCTTTAGTCAGCTTGGAGCAAACAAATGAGCATTCGAGTGAAGGACTCTAGGGACGACAGATAGTGAATTGTTTGCCCAAGTCCTACAAATTTCGCTCTCTTTATTCGCCACTTGACATACATTCAATAATGGATGCCCTCGGGGGTCCCACTAGGTGCACCCACTAGTCCCTCTACAGAGAGCATCCCGGCATACCCCTCGCCCCCCCGCCTTTCCGCCTGCCCGCCTGCCCGCCCACCGCTTGACTCTGTGGCTCTGATTAAATCATCGACGCACAGTGTAAATATTTCACAGTCGAGAGCCCAGGCCGGGAGCTCGATACGTGGCATCTGTTCCGTGAAGTGGATGCAATGAAGAGCAGTAAACGCTTCATGCATTTTAACTGCCACAATATGAAAATAGAAATTGAGACGAACATCTGAAAAGGTCGGATGAAATTAATGGGTTTATTCGCTTTTAAATTAGTTAATTTACCCAAAAAGTGAACAGCTGATAATGAATAAGTGAAAGGATGTCTTTTTAGGCTACTCTCTACTCTGGCGAGGATTAATCTTCCTCCTCATCAGTAGTGAAGCTCCAAATGTTCCGAAGGAGAAAAAATCAGATTCACTTTGAGAGTTTCATCGATCTGCTTTGTCTTGTGAAATTGCCAACTAAGTGAGTGGCTCACACACACACACACATATACATACATACATACATATATATATATATATGTGTATAGCCCACACATACAGCCACTCACACTCCTAGACTTGATGTGTGTAACTTGGCATATCAAAAATATTGCCATAAAATATGTCAAGACAAGCTCAAAATATACCGCAAGACATGCAGAGAGAAAGATGCAGAGTGGGGCAGATACAGCAGAGCTTGGCAGTTGAGTGACACCGATTGACATGGAGTACACAACAACAAAATGCTAAAAGACATAGGGAAAAAGGAAAGGGATGAAGCTGGAGCTGAAGGAGGTACAGAATCAGGAGCAGGCAACGTCATCGGTCGAAGCCAAGAAAGCATAATGAAAAATATTTTCATATTGCAAATAAAGTCATTTCGTCCTGCCATTCCAAGGAAGCGAAGACAGGAGGCTAGACAGGCGAGCGGTTGTCCTAACCCTTGTCAAAAATCATGAACGTTTCGTCCGTACCTTCCCCCTCAGTCCCTGGCCCAGCCTGGCCCGGCCTGGCCCGGTGTTACCTGTTCGCCGACACATCTTCTTTTCGGTGCGGATCCGGAAGCGGAGCATATTTCAATTTACGACAAACTGAAGAAATTGAGGAGAGGGCGAAGCATCTAAGTTGGCAGTTGCCGAAATGTAGACAATGGGCGAGGGCAGTTCGAGTAGTTTGTCGACATGTCTTATCTTATATGGGCTGCCTTAGAAATTTTCTTTATACTCCTTTAAGTTGCATATTTTATGTAAAAAGAAAGTTGGAAATTATCAAAATTACCAACTTTATGAGCAGCCCTCGTTAAAGTCTTCCCTAGTCCAAAGTCTGCTGCTTGTTGATGCTTTTTCCTCACTAACAGTTTATGCAAATTCATTTCAAGTTTGTGCCAGGGCCGCTGCATCAGCGTCTCCATCGTCAGCCTCTATCGTCGTTCCTATCATCAGCTTCAACACTACCAACATCATCATTATAATGGTTATTATCATCAGCATCATTATTATCATCATCAGCATCATCATCACTATGATCATCATTATTATTATTATTAGCAGAGTCGTCGTAGTCAACGCTGAGCATTGTTGTCATCAAAGTTGAGGCTATCGCATGTCTCATGTCTTGTTTAGGGTCAGGCTGAGCGACCTTAAGGTCAACACTCCTGATAACGTTCTTGTTGTTATTGTTGTTGTTTTACTTGAGTTTCTTTCTGTTGTTGTTGTTGTTACCCTGTTTGTTGTTGTTGTTGCTGTTGCAGCTGCTGTTGTTGTAGCTGACGCTTTCTGCATATATTTGGGCGCATTGCCATGGACACTCGCAAGCAATTGTTGTTGTTGTTGTTGTTGTTGTTGTTGTTTCTTCTGCTTTAGTTGTTGTTGTTGTTGTTGCTGTTGCTCGTTGGCCGCAAGTGTCGGCATTCGTATTATTACAATTATTACGTTGATGTGCACAGCTTCATGCTGCGGCCGGGTGTGGCAACGTTGAGTGGTGTGAGTCTGTGTTCGGTTGCAAGTCCGAGTCCCAGTCGAGTCCGGCGCCAGTTGCCGCATGCAGCGCCGCATGCAGCACCGTCTACGGCGCCGTGTGTAGCGCCTACTGCTTCTGCTGCCTGTTTGCATATTTGCGGTTCAGTGTGCGGTTTTGGAGTCAGTTCGCTGTTCGTTGTTGTTGTTGTTGTTGTAGTTGTAGTTGTTACAGTTTTTGTTGTTGCTGTTGTTGTTGTTATGTGATGCAGTTGCCGTGTGCACTTCAGTGCCCTGTGACCGCTTCAATTCGCCTGCGTCCAACCGTGTGTGTTTGTATGCTGTGCGCTCTCATTGTTGTGCATCGTGGCGTATACGCAATTTGCCATATTGGTCAATATTATGCCAAGTTACGCGCAATTTCGTGGTCGTGGCTTTCATTAGCTTTGACCCAACATTATTGATATTGCACAAAATTGGACATGGGACATTCAAGTGTTGGCTAATCGCAGTGCACTTCACTCCAAATTAGTCGAGTCCTGACAAGATCTCCCATCCTCTGCCCGCTCTTCCCTCCCCTCTTCAGCCTTTTTCTCCTTCTCTCTATTTAATTAATGACACTGACGGCAAATGCAAACATGGGTACAGCTTCCATGCATCAATATGGCTGACTTTTAATTACAAGAAGGCAGTGGGTGGTTGGCTGTCCAGGCGTTGGTTTGACGGTTGACTGTGCTCGATGGGTGATGGTTGGTGGTCGATGGGCGGTGGGCGGTGGCAAAGTTTTGACTGGCATAAAACAATGGACGGGCACTTGAGACTTATTTTCTTTGTTTTGCGCCCCAACCGCAATCTGTGTGGGTCCTTGCACATGCAACCCTTTGGTGGCACAGTGGGGAAAACTTGATTAAATTTCACTCCGTCTCACAATCAGTGGCACTTTAGAAGCTGCAAGCATAAACCACGCTCGTTTAATTTCAACTCAAAGTCTAAGCAGTAACAAGGGCCAATTCAATAAAATTTCAAAAATAAGAGAAGCCAAGGATGGAAGGCAGGATGCAGGAGCGGAGCCTGGCAAGGAGCGGGCAAATAAACTTGAAGAAAATTAAAAGTGGCAACCGAGGGAAAGCAGCAACCAGCCAGTACACACACACACAGACACACACACACAGACACACACACACAGACACACACACACAGACACACACACACAGGCAGAGAGGCACCTAACCACCCAATTCCCTGACTCAACTAAACTGAACTCGGCTCAGGCTTAAGTTTGCAGTGAGCTTTGCGGAGAGGGGCGTGGTTCTGGCTGAGAGATGGTAGAGAGAGGGGGAGGTGTGGCAGGAAACGTATCGACTTAATTGAACAAATCGCAGTAAACGAGCCGTAAATTTTTAATATGTTTCGGTTTGCGTAAATAAAAGCTGACGGAAAGTTCTTTGGACTTTGGACTTAAATCAAATGGAAATGGGAAAGGAAAAGGAAAATGAAAAGGAAATCGGAATGGATGTGAATGCGGATGTGAATGCGAATATAAATGGTAAGTGCTGGATGGTAGCTAAATGGAGGATGGAGACTGGAGAATTGAGGATGTCGGGTGGCAAAGGATGGCGAAGGATGGCGAAGGATGGCGAAGGGTGGCGTTCGAGTCGTGGATGGAGAGAAGAAAAGATGCTGGAATGCTTGGCCAGTTTCGAATTAATAAATTAAACAAAGAAATAAAACGAAATTACAACGAAAGCAAATCCATTTAATTAGCAGCTTCGCCCGGACACCCCCCCTTTTCACCGGACAACAGCCACTTTCCCACTTTCCCACCGCATGCCGCATTATTTCTTCACTCTTCTAATGCCACGCCCACATCTACTTAATTACTTGTGGCGTCTGTTCGGGCCAAGCATTTTGACTGATTAAAACCAAAGCACAAACTGTTTTTCTCTGAACTTTAAGCTTTGACATTTTGACAGAATCGCTCGCAGCCAGAGGATTGCAGGATTGGAGGATTGGAGGATTGGAGGATTGGAGGATTGGAGGATTGAAGGATTGGAGGATTGGCCAGGTGAAGGCCAACGAATATTTTCTTTGCCCAGTCTAGCGCAAGTCGATGTGTCTGGAACCAAATGCTTCACTCCAGGCCATTCCCATTTTCCCAGCTTACTAGCCCCTCCGGCCCCTCCGCTCCCCTCATCCCCTCACTTCTCCGGTTCTCCACTTTGCTTGTTCTCATTTAACCGACGGCCAAGTTCAGGATTTTAGTGTTAATTTAGCCAGACAGTTGGCTGGTCGGTGGGTGCGACAACAACTCCTTAGGAGTTCTGCACTCTGTGATTGTATTTCTTTTGCTTTGAAGGACCTCCTATAGCCCTGATATAGTCCACTTTACCTATCATTAGTATATAGTCCTTAGGCTATAATCATACAGGATCATTTAAAGGTGATCAATGATGTGTTGCTTAGATCTGAACATCCTCCTAAGGAGTTGCTTCAGGTGTACCATTTGTACCATCTCTTATTACCTTTGTGGAACACCCCTTAATATAGACGCTTCCGTGTGATCTTACATTTTGGAACCAATTGTCATATTTGATTTATCTTTTATTTAAATAAGTAAATAGTTCAAATTCTATAAGCGATCTCTGGTTGTGCTTTCAGCACCTTCAGGTCAATGTACCAAGTTATATTTATGTACCAACTCAATGCTTTTTATATTTTAACCTATTCTCAGAATTATAAGATTAATTAAAAAATTAAAATAACATCTTCCATCGTTCCCATGAACTAGATCTTTAAACTTATTTTATGTAGCGATCTGTATGAAGCACCTGGCTTATGGAGAGAAGCAAAATTGGAACATTGTACCGATTGTCAGATAGTTAAAAATGAAACCCACTTAAATTTTAAATAAAAAAAAATTTTAATTTATTTATACTGAGAAGATCTACTAAGTCTATTTAGTAGCGTCAGGGGTTCGCTTTTAGCAATTAAAAGAACTGTCTTCAAATTTATATACATATATGTATGTACATAATATATATATATATACATAATATATATATGTATATATATAAAATTATATTAATTATATTTATAAATATTTATTTAAAAAAAAATTAAAATTTATATTGATTGATAATTGTTAAGTATAAATTTAATTTAAAGATGATTGGAAAAGGGTTGGCTTAAGACATTAGCTAAGTCTGCGGCGCTTCACAACTGCGGGCAACTCCGATCTCCTATTATACCGGCTTTGACGTGTAGATGGCGCCACTAAGCCGACGAACAACGACCAAAAATCGTGGTGAGTTTTGTAGTTGGAGTTATTGGATTGGACTATGTTCTATTCTTCATTGTGTTTATAAGTCGAGATAAACTGAACTTACAATTATCACAGTTAAGAAGGGAATATCTTAAAGTGGAGTCCTGCTTAGAGAGTCCTGCGAGCTCGCCATGCATTTTGAGTAAAGTGAAGAAGAAGAGTTTAAACGAGATACGAAATGATGCACATTTAATAAGAAGCCCGAGGCGGAAGAAAAATAAAGGCAGAGAAATGGGAATGGGGATATGGTAAGATAGGTAAATGGTGGGAAAGAGAAAGCGAATGAAGGAGGGAGAGAGAAATAGAGATAGAGAATGTAAAAGGGGGTTTCCTGGGGTGAAAGTTTCGGCTTAGTTTTCATAGTTTCGGCTGATGTTGGCACGAAAAAAGTTTCGTTTCGGCTGTGCCCCAATTTGTTGTAGTTGCAACAAATTGCAGATGTTGTTGCTGGCTTGTTGTAAATGTGCAGCATTTCATTGTGTATAATTTCGACGGCATTTTGTGTTAAGTAAAATGTTTTAATTAAAAATGAAAAACTTTTCCAATTAAAGTGCAGCAAAAATAACATCAACGCAAAGCCACAAATATTATCAATGCAATGGAAAGCCGACAAGAAACTCAAGGAGAGAAAGAGAGAGAAAAAGAGAGGGAATTAGTAGGAGAATTAGTAAGTGAGTCACTCCTCCCACCACCAACACCACCACCACCCACAAGTGGCAATAAGAATAACAGTTATCATTGTACAATTGCTGCTTGTTAATATTTAAAAGTTTATGCATTGAATTTAATTGAATTTAAAATCGAGTCGTAGGATTTGCATCCTGCAGAAGTAGAAGCAAATTAATTAGCTGCAAGTGCTAAACTTTGGCCTTAACTTGGCTTATTTCTAGGGGGAGGCGAGTGGCGGGTGGCGGGTGGGGCAGCGACTAATTGCATTTGTGTATTTAACTTCTTGCAACTGCAACTCAAATGGCAGTTAATTGGCCAAAGAAAAACTCCAGGACGAAGATTGTGAATAACCTTTCAGAGCGAGTTCTTAAAGTTGTCATCGTCAGAAGCTCAGGCTGCATTTCAGATGCTGTAAAAAGCATTAATATAAATTCGAGATATATATAAATAAATATGTACATAAGATATAATCATATCTGAATGCGCTTTTCATGCAGCGCAATTCAGGGAAGGAGTTTCATCTGAGTTGAAAGTCCTTTGCCCACCTGTGGTTGTCCTTTGGCAAATGCAATCACTCACCTGGCATCACGCGGATGTGAGTTTTGTATGAGCCGCCACGTCGTTTCATATGATTAAGGACCTGGGTTGTGGTGCTTAAAAAAAAGGATACGCAGGATATGCTCTCTGCTCTGTTCTCTGCGGTCATAATGTTGCATATTTCATGGCGACTGCAAATTGCAAGGAGGCTCCGCCACTTTTCATTGCAATTAAGCGCCGCTCGACGACCCACCGATGGCTTGATAATGAAAAAGAGACCGGCTTTGGCCCCATGCCCCATGGTCAGGTGGACAGACAGTCGGCTCGACGCTGGGCCACCATACAGCGTACAGCGTACAGCGTGCAGCATGTGGCACAGAATATTGCGCCAGATCCTCGACTTATATACATTTTTTTTTCTTCTTTTTCTTTTTCTCTCTATTTCATTTTTATTTATATCCTTTTTTTCTCTGTGGTGTGTAGGTTTCTTTATTACTTTGCATGTGGCACAAGGACACTTTACGTCCTATCAGCCAAATTATATTTTATGCCGCCTAACTAGGTTATCCAATACACTCTCACACACACACACACACACACACACATACATATATATAACATATTGCCTCTTCACTTGAGTTGCCGTCAGCTGAAGTCAAACTAACTAAAGTTTTAACGAGCATTTAACTTAGTTTCTGGCTTAAGTTTTTTTTTGCACACACCTGCAACTTCCTTTGAGGATACAGAAAATCCAAAAAAAAGTTTATGTTTAAAATTGGAAATTTCTTAAAAATATTTATTTTTTTTATTACATTTAAAATTTTATCGTACAGTAAAAATCGTCTCTCCGCACATTTCAGTCCTCAGGCGCTGGCAAGTCCCTGTGTGTCCTTCGGGCAGCTCTTCGGACGCTCTTCGCCTTGTACTGATTTTAATCTCTGCGTCCTCCTCACAAATCGCCTTTCAAGTTTGAGAAACTTATGAAATTTTTAAATCCTTAAAATAATGTGCACCTTCGCTTTTGCTTAGGATCCTTTTTAAGGCTGCTCAATAAATTGCTTTCCACTTTATGTGGCACTTGGAGATGATTATTAAACTGAAGCTTAAGTCTTAGCTGTCGGCTGGTTAAGTTATTCTGTGGCTTTAACGATTGCTGCCACAGCCAGTGCCACACTTCGTTGCACCTTTTGCTGCTTCTGCTGCCGCTCCTGCTGCTCCTGCTGCTCCTGCTGCTGCTGCCGTTGCTGCTGCTGCAGGTGAAGTTGCACTTTAATTTACCTGAGGCACTTGACCCTGTTAACTGCTGTTACTTGGCGTTCAATTAGCACAGTTTAAGTTGTGCAGCCACTCGAAAGATCCTTGAGCAACATACACATGCATGCATGCTACCTATATCCTCACACACACACACACACACGCATACACGTGTGTAACCTTAAAATGCGGTTAGATTTGAATTTCAAGTGCTTGTTGCTGGTCAAGTGATACGCATTGCAGTTGTAAGTTTCCTCTTACTAAGTGTATATGTATGTGTGTGTGTGTGTGTGTGTGCTTGTGCCCAAGACTACATACGTATTCAAGATTGAATGTGGAATCTGTGCCTTGTATTTTGTGATCCTGTTGGCCATTTATCAGCCATGAAAGCGCGTTGAAAGTTTTGTGTGCGTTTTTTTGGTAACGGGCTTAACGGATTTGGCCCAATGACTAAGCGAGAGGATAAGCGGTGGCTGGGTGGGGGTAGCAGATAGACGTATGGAGGTGTGGGTGCGGCTACTGCTGATATTCAGCGGAAGGGTGGAACGCGTTGCAATACGTTGCTCCTTGCAGCGGCGTTCAGATTTATTGCATTCAACTTTCGTGTGACTTTCACAAGAAACTTTTATGTCTCAAAAACTTTTCAAGTTTACTTAAGCAACAAAAGTTTTGGCCTCTTTGTCCTTTTAGTTTTTTCCTCCTCTCACTCTTTTCACTCGTCCTTCTTTTCTATTTCCCTTTCTTTTTATTTTTCGGCAGTTTCGTCTTATTCCTTATCCTTTTCTTGTCGTTTGCCAAGCGAATTTATTGCCAAAATCTTTGACTAGTGAGTGAGTGAGTGTGCATGTGTGTGTGTATGTGTGTGTGTATGCGTGTGTGTGTGATGCCTAAAATGAAGTGTTGGTAATAATGTATAAATTATGCGCATTAAATTTTAAGCGTTTACCGCACTAAATCATCGAGCACTCAAACATATAAACAAAATGGCTGCCGGCTCAGCTTGTGGGGACTTGTGCCACTTACTTGCGGGTCCTTCCGAGGGCTGTTAGTAGAGTTCTAAGGGCTATTATTAACAGTTTCTTTATCCCCCCTTGTTCTTTGAACTACAGTGAGAGATATATTCTATATTAATATTTATTTATATTTATTTATATTTATTTATATTATATTATTACTTATTTATATTTATTTTTATTTATTTATATTTATTTATATTTTAAGAGCATTTATTTTAATATATATACCCTAATATTATTAAAAATAATAAATTAAATTGTTGTTATCAGCTCAGTGATTTGTCATCCGTTGATTAAGTGGCTGCGCGATGTATCGATAGCTTGATGAACCCAATTACTTCCACTTCGCCGTCTTTCCCGATTATAATGCATTGATAAGAGACTGAACCCCCCATAACCTCTGCGTGTCTTTTAAAAATAATTAAAATTTGTTTATTTTTGAATTATGAATCAGAATAATTTTGAAAAATTGTTATTTAATAAGCTGTGAAATGCACTAATAAGTGTCTGGATGCTTGACCCCTTGTGATTATGCTGAAGCTGCGGCAGGTACTGATAGGACTTTAAATGTATAATAATAATATTAACATGTATACAAGTATGTGTATATATATATATACATATAAACCACCAAGTGCTGCCTTACAGCAAAACACCACGGTCAAAATCCCTACCTTGGTAATACTTGTAGTTGTGTTTTGAAGACTTAAACGACAAACTTGCTCTTACCTTAAAGAACGCACAGTTCGGCACTTGGCACACTTCTGCACAAAAGGAAGTGAGAGAGAGAGAGAGAGTCAGATTTTAAACTTAAATATATATTTATAATATTTGATATATATTTATAAATAAATACATATATATTTATTATATCAGTATATAATATCAGTTAAATTCTTAAGACTGGAAAATAATTCCATAAAGATTCAATTGAACCTTAAATTTTATTTGGGTTTTTTGAATATTACGTGTCGGCTATAAATTAACATTATTCATTCAGGGATTAAGTAGCTATGATAACTTGATGAACCCAATTACTTCCCTGTCATTTCTGATTATAATTTTTGTCCATAGGACGCAGCCTCGTGGTGCCTCGATAAGACCCTGAACCCCCAATAACCTCTGTCTGTCTTTTGAAAATAATTCAAATTTGTCTATTTTATAATGATGAATGAGTTTATTAATAATTTTGAATCATTTTAAAGAATTGTTATCTATGACTGTTGTTTAGCTGGGAAATACCTGAACTTATGCTTGATCCCTTGGGATTGGACTGAAGCTCAGGTTGGAGGTACTGACAGAACGCTGGGTGCATTGAGTGAGTCACTTTAATAAATTCTTTTTTTTTTATGATTTCTTAGAAGTAATTAAATTTTTGAGAAAATGTTTTTAAGTGTTCGTTAGACTTGGTTGGGCATTGAACTGCCCTCGCATATGTGTGGTTGAATGACCCAAAAACTTGTCTATTTTTCGCACCATTAGCGACGCCAAGTGAAGCTCATTATGAGCGCATTGATGATGATGAGCATAAGAATAATGAGCTTGCATGTTGCTGGGATCCCTTTGCGGTTTTATATTCATTTATTTGCGGCGCCGCCATGTTCAGCGTCTGCATCCGCCGGAAGTAAACAAGCGCACACTCGATTGCCGTCAACTGTAGGGAGATTTCTATTGTTGTTGCTGCTGTTGTTGCCTTAGTCATTGTCTAACATAAATCATCTGATTTTGAGCGCGTGAAAGTCAACTTCCTCTTTGCATTGGCTAATGAATGGCAGCATCGAATGTTGCCAAGAATATCGATTATCAATAGAGCCGCCGCATCGAACTGAGGCTGTGCCACGTTCCACTCCCAAGAACCCCAAAAACCAAACGGGGAACCAACACGCGCGGCACGAGCAAACAGCAAGCGGCAAGTAGCAAGCAGCAAGCAGCAGACACACAGTACGGGGAGACGTACATAACTCAAAAACTCGCATTAGAATTATTAAAATGCCTGCTGTGGTTTCTTCCGCATGGCATACATATCATTGGGCAATGTATCTGTGTGCCACATACATATACATATACTTGCCACACATACTGCCAACTATATACATGTGGCATTTCAGTTGGCTGACTGCGCCATTTAGCAAATTGAAAATATTGCCACTGGCTGCTGCTGCTGTTCCTGTGAGAAGAATTGGGTGCAGGAATGGTGGGTGGGTGGCGGGGGAGGGAGAAGGGCCCAAAAGGACGAATCCCAACCAAAGCAAAATCTCTGACAGTAAAAAAAAAAAAAATGAGTACCACACGTCGCATTTATGCCAAATAAAATCAATAGCAAAAAGTAGCACAAAAACAAACACACACACAAACACACACACACACACACGTACAACGAGGACATACACATTCGCATACAAAACACACATCACGAAATGGGAGAGGCTCTTACATTTGAAATATTACCCAAAGACCCAAATATTTTTATTACCAATATTCATTTTCCCGTTATGTACCATAATAATAAGTGAGAGTCCGATTTCCCATGTGAATGGCCCACAAAACATGTTGCATATCTTTGGGCGGGAATATTTAATCTTCACATTCGCGAAACCTTGAAAATCGCTGCATACTTTTAGGGGGACATTTTTAAGCTGCCTTCAGTACTTTAGTATTGATTGCGGCTTTATCCTTTTTAGATGTTAAGAACTTAACAAGGATTTAGTTCTGATGATGAAAGACTATTTAATAAGGATTTCAGATTTTATCCTTTCTGTTTTCCAATCATTTTTATTTCTACTTTCATTATAGGATGGGCTTTAACTAGGGTAAAAGTCAGTCTATTTTTAAGTGTGCTTCCCGCTTCACAGTATATCGGTTTATGGGACTTATATTTATTTACTTATTTATTTATATATTTATTTATTTATATATTTATTTATTTATTTATATATTTATTTATTTGTTTATTTATATATTTAATTATTTACTTATTTATTATTGATGTGATCCAGCTCCGTATTCAGGTGTATAATTTAATCCTTAATATCTTTATATTGCGCTCTTGATGTATTAAGAACTCAAATTCCTCTTTAGACTCCTGATTTTATATCCTTGAAATTAAACGGAAATGTTCGTCTATTGGAAAATTATTGACTATAAATGAATTTTTATTGTGCTTTCCAATAAGAAAGCGAAGTAGCATCAATTTCAATTTGCTATTCATTGTTGCTGTTGCTGCCACATTTGAAAAGGACTTCATTGAAAATGTGGCTCAAAACGATTCAGCGATGTTGCAAAGCCATTTAAATGCAGGAAATTGAATTTCGAATGAAGCCTTTCCACACGGAAAAACTATGATATGAATCGGTGAAAATATTTGAAGTGCTCCCAATGAATATACACTGCAAAGGCGGCAAGCTCGTCGACAAAGTGAGTGGACCCACTCGATTGGCCAGTGGCATGTCACACATTTGCTGCCAATTCAATTAGGTGGCAACCAATGAATTCGCCAACAACAACAAATTCAAAGCTCAACTGTGTGTAAGGAAGAGTCTGAATGAGATGGATGGAAATGGTCATGTTTTGTATATGAAACTATGATATATTCACAGTGCCTGCCATCGAGCGGGTCGCTGCTGTCGTCTGCAATTTCCTGGCATCAGACGAGGCGGAAATTATGGCACGCCCATTTTAATCATTCGTCATTTCCGCTTGCGCAGAAGCGTGTGAGTTGTGAGTGTGATTTATGAAGGAGTCTCTCTGTGTGTGTGTTTGTGTGTGTGTGTGTGTGGGTGGGTGATTCCCTGTTTGTGTCGACAGTTGCTTGACATAAATACCCAAGGACCAAGTCAACACTTCAAAGTATTAGCTATTGTGAGTGTGCGTGCTAGTTTATTTGTGTGTATGTGTGTATGTGTTTGTGTGTGCGTGTGTGTGTAGTGGTTATGGTGGCTCATTATGTCAAAGTTAAGCAACTCACTTGGCAGCCTTTTGGCCCACTGGTCAAAAGTGCAATCCATGCTTGACGCTAATTGCACTCCACGTTTCTGCACTGTAATGTCCTGGCTTGGGGGGGGGGGCTACGTGGGAGGATAATATTAGGGGTGGGTGAACGTTAAGTAGGCAACGGTATACGACAAATTCCGTTGGCCCAGAAAACCACGCTAAAATTTATGGTTTCAATTAAAAGTTTCACCATTTCCGTTCATTTGCGCCACAAACACTAACAGCCGGTAGCTCGCAGCTCGCAGCTCGAAGCTCGAAGCCACAAACTCGATTCACTGAAGGCGTTTGTCCGTGCAAGAGAGGGCGTGGCTAAGCAGTAAGGTAATGAGCTTTTGTGCCCCCATAAATACCCCAAAAACCTGAAACCTCTCGACCAGGTCCAGTTAACAAACAGTTCCATGAAGCAGGAGCTCGCACCCAGGACTTTAACTGCGAGAGTCCAGGAATTCGGGTTTCAGGAATTGGAATTCGGGTCTTTGGACTCGAGACTTGGGACTCAGGACTTGGGACTCAGGACTCAGGCCTCAGGACTCAGGACTCGCTACTCGGTACTTGGTACTGGGAACAACAAGAGAAGAGCCACCAAAAAACTTGTTACTTTTTGAGCGCTTAGGAAATGGCAAAAGTTTTTCGCATCCGTTTTGTAATAAAATTATAATTTATTTTATATTTGCGCCTTTAAATGGCTTTTCTCTATAAGTTTTCCATGAAAAGTTGTCAACTCGAAATCAAGAAGGATGAAGCTTTTTCCCAGGAACCAAACGATGCTCAATGAACATATTTTTTTTGCCAATTTACGTGAAGTGCTTTCGGTGCTCGTTTGTTGCTGCATAAATAGATTCTCCTTCAGTTCGAAGTGTCCTTGAAATTATTCTATGCAATTGTCCTTCTTGGTGCTTCTAAGAAATTTAATGGCAGAGCTTAAGAAGTTGTCATAGAAATACGTGTCTATCCTTGTGTGTATCCTGCTTGCATATGCTGCCTCACATGAGTAGTTTGCTTGTCCTTGATATTTTGTCCATTTCTAATGTTCGAAGAAGCCTGTATCCTGTATCCTGTATCCTTCATAAAAGATTCCCTGTGACTCGCTGTTTACTATTGCTTCGCTCTTCGACTCACTTCAACGTCGCTTACTATCATCATTAGTTAATCAGCAGTTCCGGAAATTCACCCTCTGGCTAATGTATTTTTAATACGGGATCGTTTAGGGAAAGCGGACGTAACTCAAGTGTCTTAGCCAATCAGTTTAGTGGCCAAGTAAATATTTTGTTAACATAATTGCATAAATCACACTCAATTTTTCATATCACACGCAGCCAAACGATAATTTGTATGCGGGCATAGGGGAGGGCGAGCTAAGTATGTGTGTGTGTGTTTGTGTGTGTGTGTGTGTGTGTGTGTGTGTGTGTGTGTGTGTGTGTGTGTGTGAATGTGTGATTTGGCCTCGGGGCCAGCGATGGCGCTGTGCAGGCGTCGTTGGTAATGATGGCGCTTGTGTAAATAAACTGTCAGTTGATGTGAATTCAGCCATCACTCATACGCACCATGAAACGTCGAGGGGTCGGTGTCGATGGGCTGCGTAGGGGGCTGGGAGGGGGAAACTTGATGGTTATCAGGCATCAAGGGGGGGATCGGTGTCTGGCTGAGATTGTGTATATGTGAGTAAATTACCACGCTCGTACGCACTTCTGTACAGGACGAAGGAGCAGCAACAAAAACAGGCAAATGGCCAATAAAATTGCGAACGCACAGAAACAACAAAACGGATTTTCGTTCACTTCCGTTTCTGTATCCGTTTGGGCGCTGCTCTAACGTTTGTGCCATATGCAATCATAATGAAGACATTTCCGGCTCATTGAGCGCTAAAGCAAAACCAAAGGCAATCACAACAACAACAGAAGTAACAGAAGTAACATCAACAACAACAGCAACAGCAACAGCAACAGCAACAACAACAACAACACGGCAAACAACAAATTGCAGGACTAATGAAGCCATCAATGCACATTATAAATTATGCGGCACTGCCAACTCGCGCGTCGCTGTTAAATGGCGCTGCCAACTCGCATGCACATAATTGATGCAAATTTCTGCTCGGTTTCCGTCCACCCGTCCATCCGTCCATTAGTCTGCCTGTCTGTCTGTATGCCTGTCTGTCTGTATGTCTGTCTGTCTGTCTGTCTGTCTGTCTGCCTGTCTGTCTGTTAACACTTGACTGCGGCTGCAGCTGTTCATTAGCTGCCAAAGATTTGCCGCGAGATTCACAGAAAGTCCTTGCTACAAGGATTGCAGACACACAATTTGTACGCGACTCGAGCTGAGGTATCACTGTAGCTGTAGACAATAAATACTTGCCACACACGTTGCCATTGCGAGTTGTCCTTTTCGCCTGGCAACACTTTAAAATTGATTCCCTTTGAGCGCTCCCAAATGTATGCTACACTTTTTGCCTCCGCCTCCGCCGCTGCCTCTGCCGCTGCCTTTGACTTTGGCTCAGCGCTTGGGTGGCTCGTCCCAGTGGCGCGCACAAACAGGACACGACAAATTGCTCGAAGCAGGACAACTTATGCGCATTGGGCACAAAGTCAAATTGCATTTAAAGTGACAAATGTGGCCGGATCGGGCCATCGAAGTGGATACCCGTGCAACTTGGCCAGAAAGTACGTAAAACACGTCCTGAAAATATTTCCTCGGCAAACAAACCCAAATGCCAGTTAACTTGGTTTCTTATTTTGTTGTTGTTGCTGTTGTTGTTGTTGTTGGGGGTAAGCCGGAAGTGAGCATTTTTCATGCTTCGGTCCCTTGGTCAGTTGCTTGCTGATGCCTGTAACGCCCACACCGCATCGCAAGGCGTGGCATGGCCCCGGGACGACCTGACATTAGAATTTATCGCTGTCAGCACATGAGAGAAACGGACGCCGTGTTTTGTGTTGGCGGTTTTTGTTTTCGGCCAGCAAAAAACTGTCTCGCTCGTATGTGTGAGTGTGTGAGTGTGTGTCTGTGTGTGTATGTGTGTGACATGTGCAGAGTTTGACTTGGGAATTATTCGCTATGCAATACTCCGTGTCCTGGCCAAGAAGTGTTGCATGTGCTTGGACTTCGACTTGCCCAACTGTTCCTTTGCTTAGAGTCCCTGAACTTCCTTTATATCTGGCTTGGATTGGGTCTGGGGCTAGGTAATGGGTATCCTTTGGTTGGGCAGCATCGCCGGCAGCTGCTAAAAAATCGCAAATTGTCCTTTGTCTTTGGAACCACACGCGTCGTGCACCTTGAGACAAGTTGATTAATGACTTTGTTTGGCTGTCAACGAGATCTATTTCGGCTTGACATTGATAAGCAGCTGATCCGGGGGGAGTCCTGGCAGGGGTCCTGACAGCGGTTCTGGCAGGAGTCCTTATCGCTCTGCTCTTACATTTATAATAAACTAAATAAACTGTTAGGCATCCCCCCCCAACCCCCCAACCATCGTCAGACATCTGATGTCCTAGCGACAGCAGGACGACAATTAGCAGCCCGTTGAAGACGATGCGTGAGGAGCGGCACTTAAGGAGCGGCTGTTATGCCATTTATCTGTCGTTTCACTGCAAAATAATTAGGCTTATTAACAGTGCGTGCAATGTGTATGCTTACACTCAACTTTTTGGTCTTCCTCAGCTTCCACTTTCCACTTTTCACTCTTCGTTCTGCCCTGCTGCCCTCCCCCTTTGGAAATTGTTATTGTTATTGCCGAGGAAAGTTGCGCCGAAAACTGGAAATTAACTCGGAAAATCTGTTGTGAGCTCATTGTCAGCATGAAAAGTTTTGCAAGGAATGGAATGAAGCGAAAGTTTTGGGCCAGCACGAAGAAGGCGACGGGAAGTGGGTGGGGGGAGGCACATAGTCGTTGACGCCACGCCTTGAAGCGCCGCTATGCCGTCGCCTACATTTCGCAAAAAGTTGGCCAAATACAAAACTTTTTGAATGCAAAACTTTTCGGCGAGAATTACAATCGTGATAAAAATTATGAAAATATATTTTTCGACTGTGCAACTTGCCACGCCGGCAGCAGCAGCAGCAGCAGCAGCAGCAGCAGCAGCAGCAGTAGCAGCATTTCACTCGTCGCTGCAACAGCATCAAATTTTGTAAATAGACTGAAATTTTATTATGAGTTGCGTGGGGGAGGGGTGGATGGGATCCTTTTCTATCTTTATTACATTTACATTTGCATTTGGGTTCCGCATTTAAAATATTTATTTTTAAATAAATTATGACAATGGCAAAAATAATGCGCATTCGCCACGTGCAACATGCAACATGCAGCATGCAGCATGAAGCATGAAGCTTGAAGCATTCAGCATGCAACGAAGCTTCACGTAAAAATCCAGAAATGTTCAATTGAAAAACTTTTGTAATCAAACTATTGAAATTGTGCATACTCACACACACACACATACACACATATATATATTTTATATATACACACACATACACCTGCACTCACACACTCACAGTCGTCGTCAGTCACACACAAAACTAGGTAAAAACTATTTGCACAGGCAAAACTCATAAATCTAAAGGAAAACTATTGCCAGGATGCATCGGTGAAAGGACCGCCAGGACTGGGATTGGCACTGGGAAAGGGAATGGGAATGGGAATGGGATTTGGATTTGGATATGGAATTGTATTTGAAATTGGAAACAAAGTGCATTTTATTTATTTATTTATAAACAAATATAAATTTATTTATTTGCCATTTTCTCCACTCGTCACAATCGCAGCATCCGCTTAGCTTTTTTATCTTAGCTTTGTTTTGTTTCATGTCTGTTTTTGGCTTGAAATTGGCTTTAAGTTGGTTTTAGGTTGGCTTTAGGTTGGCTTAAAGCGGATTTTAGCTTGGCTTTAAATTGCCTATAAGTTGGCTTTAAATTGGCTTGAAGTTAGTTATAGCTTGAAATTAGCTAGAAGATGGCTTGAAATTGGATTAAAATTGGCTTTAAGTTGGCTTGAAATTTGCTTTAACTTAGATTATAGTTGGCTTTAGGTTGGCTTAATGCTGGTTTTATCTTGGCTTGAAATTGCCTATAGGTTGGCTTGCAATTGGCTTTAAATAGGCTATGAGTTGGCTTGAAATCGGCTAAAATTTAGCTTTAAATTGGCTTTAAGTTGGCTTGAATTTGATATTAGCGTGGCTTGAAATTGGTTATAAGTTGGCTTGAAATTGGCTTTAAGTTGGCTTGAAGCTGGTTTTAGGTTAGCTTAGAGTTGGCTTGAAATTGGCTTCAAGTTAGCTTGAAGTTGGCTTGAAATCGGCTAAAAAATAGCTTGAAGTTGATTTTGGGTTAGCGTGAAGTTGGCCTTAAAATTGGTTAAAATTGGTTGTAGCTTGGTCTAAAGTTTGTTTTAGCTTGGCTTAAAATTGACTTGAACTTGGCGTTAAGTTGGCTTTAGGTTAGCTTGAAGCTGGTTTCAGCTTGGCTTGAAATTGTCTTTAAGTTGGGTTTAAGTTGGCTTGAAGTTGGTTTTGGGAGATGAAGTGGCAATGTGGCTTAATGCATGCCCCAAGAATGACTGCTTAATTGACCCAAAGCAAAGTTCAAATTTCAGTTTGATTTGCGCTGCGGAAAACTCAACTCGTTTTCCTTTCTTTCATATATACGTACATATGTATTTGTGAGAGTCCTTGCCGCTTGCACATTTCCTCGAGTACTTTTGAGGGCCAATTAGATAAGTTTTCCGGTAAGTTTTTTTTTGCCTGTCTCCTGCTGCAAGTCTCAGCTGCAACTATGCAAATCTAATGGCACTCAAATCAAGCCAAAGATAAGGCCAAAGCCGTGATTATAGCCATAGCCATGGCCACAGCCAAACTCGGAGGCGGCGTATCGAGTCTGTCGCAATATTTAAACGTCTGCTGTAAATATTTGATGCCTAATTGAATCATTCATTCAGTTGCTCATTGCTTGGCACACACTCACACACACACACACATACACTCGCATGCCCAACCAGACGCAGATGCAAAGCGTCTGACACGCCCACTGCGCCCTACAACGAGTTGATTTGAATAAATTTGAAATTCTGCCGAGTCTGCACTGAAGGCATTTAGCCGCCATTCGCACAGCTTGTCATTCAGACAGTCAGTCAGACAGTCAGTCAGTCAGTCAGTCAGTCAGACAGTCGCTCAGTCAGTCAATTTGCCAGTTTGCAATTTGTCTGCCAGCTGACGGCAGATTTGCCTGCAAGTTGGGCGTTGGGCGTTTGTGGGTGGGCGGCGGGGGTGAGGTGCGGAGCTGCACTGGCATCGACTTGACTCTCAATTTAGCTGGCACTGGTGCTGCTGCTGCAGACGTGGCAGCTGCCACAGTTCCTGGCACTGCCTTCGCGCTGCATTTTATGGGATACTTTGCGGCGCATTATGCGGCCCCGCGACAAAACGAGAAATTGTGCAAATTAGCGCCTGAATTTGCTTAACACTCATCAATATTTGCATTTCAATTAGCGACAATGCCGAGCAGCTCAAACATGGCTTACATTTCCTCGATGGCTTGGCCAAAAGCGCTTACATCGAAAGCCCCCTGACGCAGGACTTGCAGCTCACAGGAAATCGTGAATTGCTTTCATTCATTGCGCTTAATCAATTGTTAATGCAAGTGATTAAATTTGACGAAGAGTCACTTAACTTAATCCAATCCCCAAACAAATAACCGACACTTGGCCATTTCAGTTTACCCAATAGCTTTGCTCTTGGCCATAAGCCAAACATGGCTAGAGAAATTTCCTCTACTTGTGATGACTTTAAAGGCGGCACTTAAAATATTAATTGCTGACATTTAATTTTAGTTTCTTAAGCAGCTTTAAGGAGCTTTTAGCCTCATCCTTGACACACATATTTGCTCGCAATCAAAGGACACCCAAAATGCGGTTTCATTCACAAATTAATTACTTAATTTCTTAAGGATCACAGATTTTATTCAATGCCTGGCGAGGGGAGGGGAGGCTTGGGTGGTGGAGGGCGGAGAAGGTGAAAGAGGGGGGCAGGGCTGAGCATTACTTAAACTTTCTGAATCAATACAAATTTGATGAGCTGCCGAAGTTCAGTGGAAGCGACAGGAGCTGCAGGACCTGCAGGAGCAGCTCTGCCGTTCACTCACTTTGCTGGCAAATCGCTTCCTGTTTTTTCTCTTTGTGCCAAAAAGCAACTTTGTCATAATGAACACCATCGAGACTACGATATAAAAACAACAACAACAAAATCAACTTCAGCAACTACAGCTACAACAACAACTAAAACTACAATAACAACAACTAAAACTACAACAACAACAACATCAGCAACAATAACAATAATGGCAATAACAATAACAAAAACATGAAGAACTTTGTCATATTTATGACACGCCCATCGCCTGAGCCTTGACGGCACTTCACAATATCATGAGTGGGAGGGGCAGAGGCAGAAGTTGTGAAAGAGAGGAAGAGGGGCGGAGGTGGGCGGTGGGGGGTAGGGGAAGTAGAGGTCGAAGTTGAGGGCCTTGTCAAAAACAGCCGTTGGCAACTTTTTGATGTGCCTCGGCCGCAGGACAATCTAATAAACGAGCCAAAGCAAAAGCCAAAGCCAAGCCGAAAGCCGAAAGCACGGGAAGGCAAAAAGTTTGGATGACCCGAAGAGTGATGGGCGTGGAGCGGGGGTAGGGGAGGGGTAGGGGGAGAGGGAAAGGCGGTGTAGTTGGGGCGGGGTTGAGGCTACCGTCCACTAGTGATATAAAATATACCTTTGAGGAATTCGGTTCTATGTAAACACACACACGCGCACACCACACACACACCACACACACTCACCGGCACACACACAAATTGGAATGAATAATAGAATATCATGCGGAAAAGAAGCACAAATGAGCTTTGGGTTGTACCCAGTTTTTCATTTTGTTGTTGCCTTTGAGTTGTTGTTGTTGTTGTTATTGTTGTTGTTCTTGTTGCAGATGTTGTTGTTGTTTTTGTTGCAGATGTTGTTATTGCTGCTGTTTGGGGATCTTTTGTTGGCAATTTCCGTGCTTTATTGACTCGACATTGACTCTCCGGGGTGTGCGTAAACCCAACAGAGGACAACAAACCAACAAAGCAACAAAGCGACAAACAAACAAACAAAGTGAGAAAAGTTGACACATACACTTACGAGATTAAAAAGAGGCGAGCAACTAAAGGTAAAAAATGAAGAAGAGGAGTCGAAAGAGTAAAGGAAGAGAGACAGAGAGACAGAGAGAGAGAGAGAGAGCGGGGGAGAGGGAAAGCACAAAGGAATAAAAAACAAAAAACATTTGTAGAAATGAGCCAACAATATCCGCTGAGTTGGCCAAATTGAAAAGGTTCTGGCCGAAAAGAAAAACAGCTGCCACTGCCACAGCCCCCCCCGTCTTTCTGTTAACCTGGACAGGATCTCTAGCAGATGCCTGTGGCAACTTCTGTGCCGCATATTTAATGAGGTGTCGTAAGTTTCTGCCTCAGCAGTTTGACAGCTGTCCTGGGAGCACGCGAGGCGCACGAATAGACGAATTGCTCTTCTTGGCTGCTAACTTGGCTGGTAACTTGGCTGCTAACTTGGCTGCTAAGTAATGTACACGGGTACAGATGAAGGTAGGGAAAGGTAGTGGGGCAGGTAGTGGGGCAGGTAGTGGGGCAGGCAGTGGGGCAGGCAGTGGGTGCGTGGCAACTATGATGCTTTGATTTATCACCACAAAAAGTAATTTACCAAATTGCCATTGCCAAGGCCCACACATTGCGGCCAAAAGCAGCTGACGGCCGCTCCATCAATGCCAATTAATTGCCGTTTATTTAGCCATCAATTGTCATCCGTCGGATTCACAAATTTAATCCGTCAATTAACAAAGTGTTTTCCATATGAAAGCACATTTTCCCCAAGCCACGCCCCTTATTCAATAACCAAATTAAAGTTTGCTTAGAAAAGCCTCCAAGCCTTTGCCCGGAAAGAGCAAAGAAAATCCAAATCAAGGCAAGAAAATCTTTGCTTTTGCTGACTTTGATATGTTTTTCTTTCAAATTAACATTTATTGATATATCATTAATATTTTTTATTTATATATTTTTTTTTCTATATTTTTTTTTTTTATATATTTTTTTTTATATCTCCGCGTTGCCTAATTGACTGCCTTTTGGGTCTGTAGATTTTCTTGGCTCCATTGAAGTGTTGGGAATTAAGATACAATTTCTTCAGTCAAATCAGCGCCTGCGGCACTTGTCTTCGTTTGCTTGAAGCTTACGACTTGGCGCAATCTTCAACCACATCCCCCCGTTTGTAGCACCCGCCTTACGCCTCTCCCCCCTCTCGCTTATCCGCCGTTAGTTTCAACCACCGCCGCTTGAGCTACGCGTATTTTGCACTCATAATTCAAATGCGGCTGAAAAGTCACAAGGCTAAGGCAAAGGCGGCCGCTAAAAAATATAAAAAAAAAAACCAAAAAAAACGCAAGGGGGAAATATACAATTTCACTTGTGACTGACTAGAAGATACCCTGTAATTTATGCCAAACAAATAGTACATCGCCCCAGTGAATTTTCCCTTTAAAGTCTTCAGTTTCAAGTCTGAGGCTGTCTTTGAGTTTGCGGCTGGCATTGACTTTTGACTGTCCAAATTTGTATCAGACTACGGCATACCCTGTGCATTGAGTGGAACTGCTTACAGGGTATCCAAAGGTAAACAAAAGACGAACGCATAATTGTGCAGCGAACTGTATTAAACAGGGTCATATGCACAATTATAGGAACAACAAGAGTCGCGCTCAGAGGCAGCGGCAGTGGCAGCAGCAACAAGAAACAAAAACAACAACAACAACTTCGACATTAACTGCCATACGCACCACAAATTGCTGAAGAATAAAGTTGTTTTTGTTCTTATTTTTTTTTTGTTTTTTTAATTTTTGTTCATGCAACGGCGGAAATCGCGGCAGTGGCAGCGGCAGTTGGCGGTCTCCACCGCCCAACGACGTCCCGGCTCTTCGGCGGCTTAGACACCATCACATCTAAGCAATAACCGTCACCCACTGGCACACCCCCTGCCCATGCCCCCACCCGTGCCGACTCCCTGCTCCGCCCTGCCCTGCCCTGCCCTGCCCCTACACGCCCACTTTCGTCATGGCTGGGCGGAGCGGCGTCTCTTGAGCCGCCCGCAAGGCACTCGAACGGAAAGCGGCATTGCTTTTATTTACTTTGTTGCGTGGGGCAGTAAGTGGGGGGTGGTGGGTGGTGGGGGGTAAGTGGAGGTTGCTTTTTCCTACTGATTTTCTGTTATTTTTCTTAAATACAAATTTGAGACAAGGCGTCAGCTGCTCGATTTGAATCGCATTTGATTTGATTTGTTGACGAGATTTGCCAACAAATTGCCGCCAGCTCATAACTTGGTCAATTCCAGTGACTTGAGCTACTTATTTGCGGTATGAGGGAGCAGGGGGTGGAAGAGGAAGAGAAAGAGGTGCGTAGCCACAAGACATTTAATTGCAAATTAGACGCACCACTCGCCACCGCAATCGAGCGGGTCACGTGCATCAGATACGCATCCAGATGGGTATCCGTATGGCAATCCGTATGGGAATCGAACTTCTATTCCCGCTCCCCGCTTTCCACTCTCCCCTTTCCCTTTCCCTTCCCCTTCCCCCTTCTCCATCGTTTGGCATTGCAAATCATAAAAACTGCCAATCGCATTCCCATTGAAGGACTAATCCCGTAATTACAAATCTACGGGTGAGTGCTTGCCGGGGTTGTTGCCGGACGCAACTTGGGAGCCATACGTATATTGAGAAGGGAGGGGGAGGGTGTGGCTGGAGGGCGTTGCAGAGACTTGGGGAAAAAAATCAATACGCGCCTCGCTGCGTCGTTTTCTTGCCCTTTTGTGCGCTCGTAATTTGTATACCCTGTAAACGGGTGAAGGTCAGGGAGTATTAGGGGTGAGTCGGCAAATCCCATGGTTGGATATACCCTGTAATTCAGGAGCAGCTTTGACCGTTGAAAGTCCTAATTTAACTTTACTTATATGTCACTCCTTCAACTGCTTTTACAGGGTATCCTTTTGTCACCCATCCCAGCCCATGTCCTGCCGCGCACTTAATTACAGGCTATGTCGCAGTCGCTCATCTCAATTGCAGCCGCTGCCACTTGTCATAACGTTGCCATTTGCCCATTGTTGGGTCATGGGAAGGGGGCGGCATGGGTGGCAGAGCTGGGTAGATGGAAAGGTGGAATGGTGGAATGGTGGGATGGTGGGGTGTGTTGGGGCAGCAGGTCTTGGTCTCCGTTATGCTGGGTCTTACATGAAATTTTCCGATAAGAAAAATGCGGATACGAAGGGCATTGAAATTTATGCGCTGAATTTATGCCCCTTCGCTCGTTTTATAATTTGCTCCACGTTGAGTTGCAGCTGGGAGAGAAGTGGCGCCTTTTATCGGCCATTGACGACGTATAAATGTATGTGTGTATGTAGTATATAATACATATATATATGTATATATATATGATGTATGTATTATAGAGCGGCGCTCGACTCTGGCTGGCAGTTCGATATGTTTGCCGAGCAAAAGTCTCGGCGGGGCTTTGATAATGCGATTTCCTGCCTTGAAACTGACTTTGCAGTTCTTGTGGCATGTGGCAAGTTAATTGCCACTGGGCTTTCTACATATGAGTGTGCGAGTATGTGTGTGTGTGTGTGTGTGTGTCTTTGCCATTAGCTGGCAAAGTTAATTTATGCAAATTCCTCATTCTCCGATTAAATACTTATGTCATTAACAAACATCGACGAGGGCAAAGCCAAAGGTGGACGCAAATCTCTCTCTTGGGCACCGCAAGTGTAATTTGCAAAATGTACTCAACCACACACACACACACACACACACATACATAGGGACACACTCACATACACACTCACACAGATATAGGGACACACAGAGTTGATAGCTGGCCAAGATGGTGACCACATCAAAAGGATCGAGTGGCCAGTGTCCAGTGACCAGCGTCCAGTGGCTCACTGGAAGCCACATTGATTCACATAAATCGAGTTTAATTAATTTAACCTGTCATCCGATTTGATTGCATTTGAATGAAGTTAAAGCCTTTTTGGACAGGAGACAGGAAACAGTAGAAAGGTGGCAGGAGACGGGAGACAAGAGACGAGAAACAGATGATAGACAGCAGGCAGGAGACGGGAGAGCCTGGCAGCTCGGCAGCTGAGCAGTTGACATGGAACAGCGTTTAAGGAGTCGTTATAAAAATTTTCCGATTTTTCCACCTTTTTGTTGGGGTCGCTCTCTGCAATTGCAGTTGCTTCCATTTTCATGCACATGACATGGCAAAAAATTGATTTTCCTTCTTCTCGCGCGCTGCCATTTCATTTCCCTCGCGTGCGCCGCGATTGTTTTGGAATTGATATTGAAAGCTGTCAATTTGCATTTGACATCGTTTTCCATTTTCCAACCATTCGATTTTTTTCTTTCCTCGTTCATTTCCTCTTTCCTTTTTCCTTTACTTTTCTTTTTTTTTTTCTCCTTTTTTTTTTGCCAAAACTGCAGTTTTTTCCGGCATTTTGCCTTTTACTTTCCCCGCCTCCGCACCCACGCTCTTGCCACCGCCCTTGCCACCCACCCGAGCCCCCTCCCGTGCCCCGCTCTTGTCGAAGCTTTTCTTCTATTTTTTGTGTGATTTTTCAGTTGATTTGCCCGCCAGTTCCCATTGGATTGCTGCATGGAAATCTCCTGCTCGACTTTGATGTGTTTGACATTGTTTTCGTTTCAATACCCTCTTATAATAAAATCCCTCCAAAGGATCGAACGAAAGAGTCCTTCGAGTCATCCCTTCCGTCTGCCTAAAAACTCACTCAGATCTCAAGGCCCGCACGCCGCTTGCAACTTTTGCTTGGCGAAGTGTGGCACGTTGCCTCTGCTCTGCTTGTGGCAAGTGCGTGGTATCTGCCAGTCGATCATTTCAATTGGCAGCCTTGTGTCTTGTTCGTTTTTGGCCTTTCATCGTCGTTACTCCACACGTTTGCCCAAAAAGCACGTTTCGTAGCAAAGTGTTCAATGGGATTTTGTGACGCCACCAGCAGCAACAGCAACAGTAGCGACAACAACAACAACAATGGGAGCAACAACAAAACAATGTTACGGCTTAGTTCTTTATGTCAACGTCAACAACTTTGTCACCTTTTAATTCTATTCAAAAATAAAGTTACGAACATGCAATATTTTTGAAAAGGCCTCGAAACTAAAGAGGCCAGAGGAGAATTGAATGGGACAGGGGATAAAAAGGATATTTTTGGGGACTGATAAAAGAAGGGAAGGGAGTTCAGGAAGGCTAAAGGACAATTAGAGAAACGCATAGAAGGAGTTCCTGGAGGGGGGCGAAAGGTCAAAAGGCGAAGTGTCGACGATGTGTGGGGACAGAGCTGGGAAGGAGTATAGAGAAAGTGTGGGAAAGTATAGAGAAAGTATAGGAAAAATATAGAGAGAGTATAAAGAGAATATGGAGAGTATAGAAAAAGTATAAAGAGAGTATAGAAAGGATATTTTTGGGGACTGATAAAAGTAGAGGAGGGAGTAGAAAAAGGCTAAAAGCGAAGTATCGACGATGTGTGGGGGGACAGAGCTGAGAAGGAGTATAGAGAAAGTGTGGGAAAGTGTAGAGAAAGTATAGAGAGAGAATGTATAAAGAGAGTATAGCGAAAGTATAGAGAGTATAAAAAGGATATTTTTGGGGACTGATAAAAGTAGGGGAGGGAGTAGAAAAATTCTAAAAGCGAGCTAAGAAGAAGTGTAGAGAAAGTGTGGGAAAGTATAGAGAAAGTGTGAGAAAAGTATAGAGAAAGTATAGAAAAAATATAGAGAGAGTATAGAGAGAGTGTGGATAAAGTAAGAGCCTCTATATCCTTTTGGAAATTCCCTAAAACCTTCATCAATCTTCTTACTCCTAAAATCGAATGCTCATCGATTGCCCACACCCAAAAAAAAAGATTTCTTTGGATCCTTCGGACTTACCAAGCGTGTTCAAAGTTTTGTCGGTATATATCTAGTATTTTTAGTATTTAATTATTTATTAAGCATTTGTTAGCCTGACATGAATATAAAACTATTAAATGTAATTACAGGACTCGTTCAAGCTGAAGTCTCCGACATGCACGACTTTTCGATGTCCAACCAAAGGTCAGACTGGAGGGTCTTCTTAAAGGTCAGTATAGAGATAAGTTTAAAGGTCGCTATAGAGATAATTTCAAAGGTCAGCCTTAAAGGTCAGCCTTAATATTTTTGACCTTGAATATTTAAATTGTTGTTGGCCAGCCATAAGGAGTCGCCTCCATAAGGTTTTCACTTGTTGTCACGTGACAAATTGCGACCTCGCGGCTTGTAATGTGTTTTCCATATGGCTCTCTGTTTGCATGTGGGCCACATGTGTGGTATGTGGCATGCCTCCGCAGCTACCCATCTCGCCCTCGTCTGGCTGTGGAGTCTTTCAATTGCCACTTTTAATTATTATGCATATTGTGCCGAGTTTTTGGTTTAATTCTTTTTAATGGCAAATTATAAGCTCGACAAATTATAATGAAGGGTCTGTTGCCGTGTGTGTGTGTGTGAGAGTGTGTGTTTTGTGCGTGTGTCTGGTAGGTGTGGTATATGTGCGGTGTGTGTGTGTGTGCTGTGGCTGTCACAATGCGTTTGCCGTAGTGCCACGTGAGTGGCAAACAGTTTTCAGCTTTCAGTTTTCAGTTTTCAGTTTTTGCCGCTTTACAAAGTTACAAAATTACACAAATTACAGTCGATGTTTTAATTTGTACAGTTCGCAAATTAAAGTGCGTGTGGCATTAAATTTGAGTCTTAAATATGCTCTATTTGCTCCTATCAGGATAATCGGATATTCAAAGGGAACTCCACGTGGCGAGCCAAAGGCAGGGGACACTCGGGGGAGGAGGTACAATTTGTATTTAGAAAAAGGGGGAAGGTTTTTCAAAGCCCTTTTCAAGGATATCCTTTCAGTCCTATTTAAAATACATTCATGTGCAAAGGACCTGCAATTAACCATAAGTTAATTCATTACTCAAAAATTTTACTCCTTTTAGCCACATATCATTTTAAGTGGCAAACAAAACTCCAAACTCGAAACTCCAAACTCGAAACTCCCTCAAAGACTTTAAAATCCACTTTAAACTCATCTTTTGGGGGCTTAGTTGAAAGTGACTCCACCCTCCACCCTGAGGCTATTTCCAAGTTCAAATGCCTCATAAATATTTAGAGATGAGTTTGGGGCCAAAAAAAAAAAAATAAATGCCAAACCAAAAGATGAATTAAGGCCAGAATAAATTGTTAACACGCATGTGCCACAAAATAATGCGAGTGACGAAAATTAACTGAAACTTTATTAAATATGCAGCATCGTTGATGGATAGGCGGGCAGGGGTGGGAGTGGCGGAGGGGTAGGCAGAGGGGAGGAGGAAGGCCAAAGGTGGGGGCAGTAATGAACGTTGAATGTTTAAACAAAGAGCGAGAGGCAGACGCAGGCGGAGACAAAGGCCGAGACGTAGACGAAGGCAGAGACGGAGACGGAGACGTCGACAGAGACGGGGACCGAGACGGAGACGTCGACAGAGACGTCGACAGAGACGGCGACGGAGACGGCGACAGAGACGGGGTTGGAGACGGAGACGTAGACAATGCCAAACAATGACGATGCGTGCGTGTGGGTGGAGGAGGCGCGTGTTGGGGCGTGGCGGTGGGCGGGAGAGAAGCGACTGGGTGGTTGACTGGCGAGCTGTACGATAAACAAGAGTCTCTGGGCCTCGGCCAGGCAGGGCATTCAAATCTAGGCTACAAACTTTTGCTTAATGCAATAACCGTGTTACGGCGGCGGCGCCACATGTAAATGGGAGGCAGGATGAAGAGAGGAAGGTAGAGGTCGGGGGAAGTAGAGGGGGGGAGGCGGTGAGAGACGATGGCAACAATTCCCCAGGAAGTCAAGACAACAGCACACACATAGCCAGACACAGGCATGCACTGAGTGTATGCATGCGTGTGTGTGTATGTGTGTGTGTGTCCCTGTGTGTGTGTGTGTGCAACTTACAACGTCGGACGGCACAATCAAATGCATTGGCCTAAGGATATTTCCATGTTGGCAACAATGCGAGTTCGCTGTATGCCACGAGGGAGACGGCACTAGAGTGTTAGAGCGGGACGGAGATACCTGAATGTACATAATGAAATGCCAGGCAATAGTAAACACAGCGGGTTGCTTCTACTTCTATGCCACACACACACACACACACACACACACACATACACAGAGCGAGCCAAACACTAGAGGAATAAAAAGTCTGTCATTCATTCATTTTTGAAATTCTCGCAAAACGCCGGCACTTCACTTGTTAGCTGAACGCCAGTCGCCAGCACGCCCCTTTTTTTGCACACACACCCTTGAATACACACACACACTCATACACTCATACACACTCATACTTGTCATATTTATATTAGATGCGTGGCACAGTTTCAAATTTCGCAGGCCAAAGGAAACTTTTACACTGAGAAAAGTGAAGTAAAAATTTTCCTTGGCTTAAATCGAGCTTTGGGCTTTAATGATTTTGAGTTGAAGATTTTTAAGTCTTAGAAAATGTTTGAACGTATCCTTGGGAAGGACATTTTAAGCTTGCTGCTTCCCGCGTCATTCAGAGGATATGTGCAAGTCCTGCATTTGAGACGTCCTGCTGCCCACTCGATTGTTGCCTTTCAGTTTGTTTATTTTTATTACAGTGGATACGCGCTACAAGCCACCACCCCTCATCCTCTTCACCCTGGCCACGCCTCTACCCACCATCTTCCGGTTGCCCCCTTCTTCCCACCCCCCTTTCAATTTTTACGCTCAACTGGAACAATGATAAATGTTTGTTGGCATTCGCCGGGTTGTTATTCGCATTTCCAGGCTGACTTATGGATATGGCCGACAGGAATCATGAGTTATGATCCTTGTGCGATTTTCAATTTTGCGAGAGAGGCTCAAGAAATGCCCCCAGATGTCTTGGGGCTCCGATTTGTAGAAATTCCTTTCGGAATGCCGTTTTATATCGTTTCCAGTGTTGGTTAATTGCTTAAGTTCATGTCATTTTTTATGGGCATTTGCGTGGCTTTTGTGACTTCATTTTCCGCCGCACACACACTCACACACGCACACACACACACACACACCATACATACACGCATATAGAGAAGGAAGAATGATAACTGTAAATTGCTTTATGCGTCATAAAATGCCAGTCAAGGTGTGTGAGTGTCTCTGTCAGTGAATGGGTGTGTGTGTGGGTCTGTGTGTTTGTATGTGTGTGTGTGTGTGTGTGTGTGTGTGTGTGTGTGCGTGCGGGTGTGCATGTAAATATTTAATGTTTAAATTTAAAAATATAATTATATTTTGCCTGGGCGCGCAATCAGCATGATGTCCTGGGCTTCCTTCAATGCCTCGTATACTGGCTTCCTGCCAGGCAGCCATCCAGCCATTCAGCCTGCCAATTTAATTCGTTTGCATAAATTTTTGGCATGAACCATGCCAGGAAATGAGGAATCGAGGGGGCAGCTGCAGAAGGAAGGGCGGACCCCTCTCCCTCTCTCCCCCTAGATGTATGTGTGTGTGTGTGTGTGTGTGTGTGTGTATTGTTTGTATTTGTGGGTCCTGTGGCTTTGCCAATGCTACCCACAACTCCATGCGCCACGTTGCGGGGCTCCCTTTTGTTTTTTATGTTGTTTTTCTATGCAAAATTCGATTTTAATGTCCTGGCAAATGCCTTAAATATTTGCTACGAGCAGAAGGAGGCGTATAGGAAATGGAAATGGCATGAAAATAGGGTGTGGATGTGGGAGTGGGAGTGGGCGTGGTTGAAGCTACATTTTCTGTGCTTTCTCTGTCTATTCCCAAAACAATTTCTGGATCTCTGCGCTCCACAAACAATCAAAATGAATGCAAATAATAAACAGGAGCGCTTCGCTCTTTAAGGACATCTTCTCATAATTGCTAATTAAATTGAGCTGTGGGTCGATTTCTTTAATTGGATCAATAATTCAGGCTCCTTCGATTGATTGTGCAGCTGCTCCCTTGCGTCCTTGCGTTCGCCCCCTCCTCACTTCCAGCCCCTTTGGAGGTCACTCCCTGTTCCCGACTGCCGCCCTGTGGATATCCCAGATGTGAACTGCGCGGGCGTCCCGCCCATCGGAGAGCCATAAATCATCATTTATATTATTAACATGGGGATCAAAACAGACAACGGACAAGTCAAACTACTAAACACGCACACTTCCATATGCACATGCGTGTGTGTGTGTGTGTGAGTGTGTTTGTTAACCGGATGCCAGAGCGACCGCAAATGACAAGGGAATGAAAGTGTGTCCGAGTAGCCGTATCCGTATCCGTGTCCATGTCCGTGTCCATGTTCATGTCCGTATTCGTATTCGTATTCCTATCCGTGCTCCTGTCCGTGCTCCTGTCCGTGCTCCTGTCCGTGCTCCTGTCCGGGCTCCTGTCCATGCTCCTGTCTTTCTAAAATATGCTGCTTCGCAAAAACATCAAATGTTGCCAGGACGAGGCGAGCGCCACGCCAATGACCGAAGTAACATTAAAGTGTAGCATATTTATGGGCGCAGCGCGAACTCCGGCCAGGAGCAGGCCAGAAGCGGACCAGGAGCCAGCCAGGACCAGCACCGAAGGCCAAAGATCCAAAGAACAGAGCAGTCAACAAACCATCCAACGGGCCATATGCAAAGGGCATTTCGAGTCCGTAAAGGCCAAGCCAATTGAGTGTGCAGTAAACTTATGTCTGCCCATAGAACGGCCACTCGCACAGTGGGTGCTAAAAGCGATGAGGCAGTCAGAAATAATGACAATTGCTGGGTGATCAATATGGGAAAATTAAGCACAGGATTTTATATAATTTCAATATGGCAAGATGCACTCCAAGCAGTCACATGTCCTGCCTGTGGCTAAGGGGTTGCATAGGTTAGGCTTAAGGATCTCTTATATATTAATCGGGATATAGCTTGGTATATTTTAAGTAACATCCTTAATTTTCCTGTTATAATTATGTACTCCTTTTAGATATCCTTAGATTCTCTCATATATCCTTTTATATTTGCTCACTTTGCTGGTCCTTTTTTATCCATTGTCCATTTTCTACTCTAGTTGCCTTTTTTCCACTGTTTCGATTCTTCCTTTTTTGCGTCTCACAATTTGTCGCCCGTGTGTGTGCGCATACTTTTTTCGTCTACTGTGTGGACTTTTAGCTGCTCGTATGCAAAACTAATAAAGGCACCAACTGAACAGGTTTGTTGGCTCGAGGTTCAACTGCGGTTCGTCTGGTCATCTGCCGGACTAACGGCACCAACTGCTGATGGACTGCAGGTCCAGGACTCTGCTGCGGACTCCGCATCGTCAGTTCGCTTACTCCAGCGGCGTCCCCTCCCCACCCCTTGGTTCATTCTTCTTTCGCTTCTCCTTCTTCTGATTTTTCTCCCCTTCAGCGTCTCCCCCTTTTAGCTTCTTCCCCTTCCGCTTCTCCCCCCTTTTAGCTTCTTCTCTTCCGCTTCTCTCTCCTTTTTAGCTCCTTCCCCCATCACCCTTCAGCTTCTTAGTTGTCTAGTGCTTTGCATGTTTTACGGTTTTGACCTTAATTCTGTCAAGTCCCGTTAGTAGAATAAGAGAGTGTGTATATGTGTATATATATATATGTGTATGCGTGTGTATGTGTGTGTGTGTGTGTGTGTGATGTGTTAAGCTGTTTTTGTCTTAAGAGCAGCTCTCGTTGAGCTTGCGTTGAAATAGACAGACACTCACTTACTTACCCACACATACACACAGACACACATACACACTCACACATACACCCTCACACATGCACTCTCACACATGCACTCTCACACATACACTCTCACACGTACACACAGGTTGGAAAGGAAACAAATATGATTTTAAAATGAAATTTCAGTATATCCTCAAAAGATTTGAAAAATGTCATCCAAATCCGGCGCAGATCCTGAATTGAGTTTTAAATTTACTTCGTCTGAATTAACGGTAAAATTTGGAAATAATCAGAAATTAAATTATTTTCAAAAATATTTCAAATTTCTGATTTTTCTAATTTGGCTTTTTTGGAAAGTGCAGAACTTAAAAATCCACCGAGTGAAAGTCTTCCTTTTAGACTTTTCCTGAATCCTTTCAATTGAAAGGGTATCAACACGTCGGCTTGTATTAGGGGAGTGTTGGCTGTTCGTAATTTGACACCTTCGAGGTGTAAAATCAAATCGAATTTTGAAGTAAATGTTTTTGTATGACTCCAATTAGGATTTTGGCTCGAAGAGAAAACGGCCAGAGGCGTCGAGGTGTCCATTGATTGTTACCCAAGGAAGGGGGTTGGGCTATGTTTAAGGGTGAGTGTGTGCTTCTGTATATATATATATATATATATATATGAGTGTATAAATATATATATATATGTGTGTGTGTGTGTGGGTGTGTGCGTGTGAATGAGAAGTAGTTGAAATTGTGCTCGTAAGTTACTTGTAGCCTTGGGCCTTGGGGAAGCTGGGAGCTAGAGAATTGTCTGAGCAGGGGCCAAGAGCTCGAAGGGCCAAGAAGCCAACATCTTAAAGGGCTAAGGAGGAGAGGTGTAACGAGGGGGGAAGGGCTGCATTTGTGCTTTTGGGGCAAACATATGTTAGGTGAATTTATTGTTATTGAATGGCAGCAAGTCCAAGCGATGTCCGAGCAACGAGCAAGGAGACGCTCGAGTGGCTGCCACAGCCTAGACAAACAACTTGCTCCAGTCATGTTGCATGCCACAAAGTGCCAGTGTCCAAAGTGGCAAACATCTTGAATTATGTATATTTTAATTTAGAGCTTATCGCACTCATTAACACCTCGCCCTCGGATGGGGGCTGAAAGGCTTTACAATTTCTGTTTCTGGCCACCTTTGATGAGCTGCTTTGCAGCTGTCTTTTATCCGCATTTACATTCACACCGTCGCACTGACATCCGCATCCGCTACCGCATCAGCCTCCGTATTCGTATCCGCACTCGCCTCCGCATCGGCATCCGCCTGTTGGCTGATGTGCATAAACTAATAAAGCTTATCTCGCCAGCTTGGCCACAACATTTGCCGCTGTGGGTGGTGCTGGTGGTGCTGTTGGGGTTGACGAGAGTGGGAGTGGATGTTGGTGTGAGTGTGGGTGGGGTGGTGCGGTTATTAGAGAGTGTTGCGGATGTGGGGCATGCCACGTGAAGCCGCTTAGTGTGTCAAGGTAGCGCTAGGGCGTCACCTCTCGGTGCCGGCCCGGACGAGTGGCTGCCTTTTAAGAGTTTTCAATTTCAGGTAAATAACTCCAAAAACTTCCACAGTCCTCGCTTGGATCGCTTCGGGAAAAATGCAGTAATTGTTGGCCTATTGACTGCCATTGCAACTGTTGTTGTTGTTGTTGTTGTTGCTGTTGTTGCTGTTGTGGCTGTTGTTGGTCGTTGCTGTTGCTGCCATTGCCATTGCCGTTGCCACAGTCACAATATTGGCAATTACCAATTTTCGGCTTAAATTGAAAGCCTTACAATTGCAGCTCAGCCATGAAACGAAATAATGGAGCTCAAAGTGCAAGTGAGGATGCGGCAGAAAGGACTAAAAGAGACAAATCAGAATCAGAGAGAGAGAGAGAGAGAGAGAGAGAGAGAGGGGAAAGGACATGCTGAGCGAGACAGAGCGACACTTGTGCGACTTCAACAAAATTTTAATTAAAATCCTTTAGTCTCCTGCACACTGTGCGTGTTTAATTAATTGTAATTAAGCTTTGCGCAGCGTTTAACTGGTACAATTTTTCCAGAGATTTTCCATGAGTTTTCCTCAATTCCAGGGAATTAGAAGACGATAAAGGATAACACCGAAAACTCACATAGACAAGTGCAGATTGAGTCTCCTTTTCGTTTCTGGAAACACAGCTTAGCTCTCACTCTACAGATATTTTCTAACACTGAACTTTTAGTGTCAAACTGATAACAATTTCCCAGAGATTTTCGATGAGTTTTTCCAATTCAGGAAAATTTAAAAAATTCAAAAATAAAAAAGCAACTTCAGTCTCTAATTCCTTGCTGGACACCCATAGAATAACTTTCCCTCTATAGACACTTTTCAACACTAAACTATAGGTGTTAAACTGAAAACAGTTTTCCAAAGATTTTCCATGAATTTTCTTTACTTTTAGAAAATTAAAAAGTATTAAGGATAATACAAAAAACTCCCAAATAAGAGTCTCCCTTCTTCCTTTCTAAAAGCACAGTTTAGCTTTCACTCTATTGACACTTTTCAACACTAAAATATAAGTGATAAACTGGTAAAGTTTTCCGAAGAATTTCAATAGTTTTTCCCAATTCCAGAGAATTATAAGATGATAAAGGATAATACAAAAAAACTCTCGTATAAGAGTGCAGCTTAAGTGTCCTTTCTTCCTTTCTGTAGATTTCACTCTACAGACACTTTCCAACACTGAACTATCACGTATTATTGCAGCTCTTTGCTTTTGCTTTAACCGCTTGCGAATTACAAGTGTAAATTGTGGAAACTATTGTGGGTCCTTTTTCAGGACTTCTCATTCTTGCAAAGCACACAGATCATTTTCAAGAGTTGTCTCCACAGAATGTCAGCGAGCGCACACTTACGCCCACTCAGACACGCCCAGCAGCAGCAATTTATACCACACACAGTCACAGTCATACATACGAGGAGGACGCACACACACACACATACACAGACGCCTTGCAGGCAAAGCATTTCAACACAAAACAAGTGTAAATCAAATAAAACCTAATAAAATATATGAAGAAAAAAAGAGGTCGCAGCTTGTCCCTGACACCGCACGCACAGCACCACAGGCACACACACACAGGCCCACATACACACACATACACACACATAGAGACTGGCATCCACCCACACACATACAATACTCCAGACATTTGAGGGAAAACAAGCAGAGAGAAAAAAATGAAGGCAAACCGAGACCCAAACTCGAACCGGGAAGCTGGAACCAAGCTGAAACCCAGACCCAAACCCAAACCCAGACCCAAACCCAAACCCAAACCCAAACCAAAATGGCAAACGAATTGAAGTCAGCAAATTTTATGTTTTATTGCATTTCTTGCCTTTCATTTTCTGCCATTCGCCGTTTTTCTCGCTTTCCGTATTCTATTTTACGGTTACCTTCGCGTTCCGGACGCAGGACATCGCTCGGCACTTGCCACGCATCCTCATAAAATGGAGGCGGTCGCCGTGGGTGGAACCAAATGTCTGGATACCGGGATATGTGAAGATGTGTGCGTGGATTCAGATACTGCCATTTGCCATGCAACGGGAGCAGCATCCTGGCAACGGCAACGGCAACGGCAACGGTGATGTGGCAACTGCAGGACCAATGTTCAATGTCCCATCAAAGGCAGCAACTTGGCTCGCGGGTGAATCTGCCGCCGGTGGCAACATTGCGGCAGCCACACGCTTGCAAAATCGCTTAAAACCAACTTTTGTGCTGTTGTTGTGGAAGGTGTAGGATGAGGATGAGGATGAGGATGTGTGTGGAGATGGATGGGGAAGGGGGGAGGGGGGGCGGAGAGGCGGAGATGCTGGGAGATTGGAGGAAGGGAGACACGCGTGCCAATAGAGTTCAATGGGTGCCCGTCGGTGGTACAAGTCGCAATCCCTTTTAGGTCTATGAATGGCTGTGTGAGTATGGAGTGTGTATGGGTGTGTGTGTGAGTGTGTATGAGTGTGTAGGTGGGTGTATGAGTGTATAGGTGGGTGTATGTGTGTGTGCGGGTCGCTACGCGCGCATATGTCATAAATGCCCCGGTCGTCCGTTACCCTTCCCGTTACCGGTGGCCGTTGTTGGGGCGCCAGGGCTTTCAGGACTTCGTCCTGGCAAGGACAGGGCGCAGGGTTGTAAAAGCGAAATGGAAATGGATTTTTGCGGCAAGTGCGCTGCAATTGTGTGGCATTTATAGATAGGACACTGGAGCAATAGTATGAGCATATGAGTGTGTGGGTATACATGTGAGTGTGTGTACATGTATGTGTGTGTGTGTGTGTGTGAGTTTGTTTGTTTGTTTGGGCGGCTGTGCGTGCCTTGGATAGGTATTCATGCGTGTTCCTTTGCTCGCTTGCCCCCGCTTAGGTTTTCCTTTTTATATTAAAATTATATGTTATCGATGTGTTTTATGCACATCCCTGGGCCTGGGCCGGAGTGGCGGAGAGGGGGAGGGGGATTCCCGCAAATTGTTTTGAAGTGAACATAAATTATGGAAAATTGCTTTACATGCATAATTTATTGTCTACAATAAACAATATTTTGTGGCCCGAATGGCAAGCAATGAACATCACACAACGAACCTTCGATTGGTCCAACTAGAAACCTCTGCCAATCATCGCTAAGTATCCTTTGAGCACTCCACTCGGATAGTTCCCAACCTTCAGTCTTAACATTCAATCAGTTTTTTTTTATATACGAAAACCCCTCCCCGCCCCTCCACTGCCCCAACTCGTGCCGTACTCACGTGAAGCGCATAAAACTTGAATGTAAGTACTTCCCCCCTCCCACCAGCCCCCGCCTTTCTGCAGTGAACTGTCTGGTCATTAGACTTAAACGCTCTTTCATAGACTTGATCTACACCCCGGCCCTGGGCTCCCCCCTTCACAGCCCTGGCAGTGTCTAATTGCCAACTTTCACACAATAAATGGCGTGTGCCTAGGCGCAAGCCTCCAGCCTCCACTCTGAATCCCAGTCTTAATTCCATTCCCGTTCCCATTCCCATTCCCATTCCCGTTCTCAGTCGCATTCCCAATCCTAGACTCAAACCAAAAACTCAAAACGAAAGTCGAAGCCAAACTCAAAACCAAAGCTGGGAGCCTCTCCTCAGGTCCAAGGCAATAAATCATTGCGATGGCTGCCAAGCTGCAACATCAATGAACATTAAAATAATTGCAATGAGAAAGTTGCCACAGTAGTTGTTGTTGTTGTTGGTGTTGTTTTTCTGCTTCTTCTTCTTCTTCTTCTTCTTCTGTTGCTGGTCAGCACATGCCACACAGTGTACTTCATGTTCATTAATGATAATTAAAAAAGTTTTGCCAATAAAAATTTGCTGTGCCGACTTCTCAGAAGGTTCAATTTGTTTAACAACTGCAATTAAAGTGAGTGTGTGAGTGAGTGAGTGTGTGTGTGTGTGAGTGTGTGCTGGTGTCTATATGAGTGTTAGATAATGTGCAAAGTGCTAATATCAGAGGTAAACAGCCCGAGGCCTGAGGGCCGAGACCCGAGGCCCCAGGACCGAGGCCCTTGGACGCTTTGGTTGTTTATTTGCAACTTTAAACAGTTTTTGGTTTTTAACTTTTATTTAACTTTTTTAATATTGAAAGTAAGTTTTAAAACTGCTCTTGATTATCGTCTGAACAAATACTTAATTATATAACAGGGAATATTTTTCGAATGCAGATTGAACCGGTAAAAACTAGCTAGGAACTAGTTCCTAACGCAGTGTAGATAAATATGAAAATAAATATTTAATTTAAAGAGAAAAAAAAATGCAAACTATTTTAATAAATTCAGAAAATTATATATCTATAAGGTTATTAAAAAGAGCTCACTTATGAACTAGTTCCAAAACATATATAGAGATTCCTTCAAGGTAAGTGCTGAGTGCATAAATATTGAGGTTTTTCCAAATCGATTTCCATTTCAATCTTCTTAACAACTTCTTAATTTTCTTATAAGCTCAACTCACAGACTACAGCGTGAACTAGTTCATTAGTTCAAATCGAATTGCCTTGAGATGAAATGAAATATTTAAACGTGTTTCAAATCAGTTGCCAATCAAAGTTTCCCAAAAATGGTTTGTGGTCTAAGCACTTTAATAATAAACTCAGTGACTGAACTACTAAGTGAACTAGTTCATGAGTTAACGTCAATAAAATGAAATGGAACAAAGTATTTCAGTTGGGATGGATTTTCAAATCTGCCATTCCTGAAAGTTTTTCAACAAGTTTCGAGGCTTAAACACTTTGCCCCCCTTCCCTTTGAAAAACTTAGCCTGTGAACCACTTAGCGAACCAGTTCAAGAACCTAAATTAAGCAGCAAGCCAAAGGTGCGTCGAACAATATGCAAACTCAAATTCAATTGGCAGCAAATTAGTGAGAATATTCATGGCCAGCAACGCCCTGAGAGCTCTATAAATATGTATGAGGTGTTCCCAGTGCTGAGCTTCAAGAGTTGCAGCGGCAGCTGCTGCCTTCTCGACTTTCGTGTGTTGAGAGCTCCTCTGGCTGCGTGTGTGTGACTGTGTGTGACTGTGTGTGTGTGTGTGTTCTTCGGTGTCTGTTTAATATTCTGCACGTATTTTTGACAAGCTTGTTGCTCAATTTTGCAGTTAAACTGCAGGCAGAAGGCAGACTACAGGCAAAAGGAGTCACTGGGCAGGGAGCAGGTGGCAGGAGGCAGCAAGCAGAACGCAGGAAGTAGCAGGCAGAAGGCGGCGGAAAGGACAACACGGACAACATGCATTCAAGTCATTTGGCAGGCGAGTGCCTGTCATAGAGACAAAGATGAATCGATGATGACTTTTATTGAAATTGAAGCTGCACCCAAAGTGCTGCCCCTGCCTCAGGTTGCAACTCGTATTTCAAAAATTTCCCAAGCTCAAAAGTAGGCAAAATAAAATTGATGCCTCAAATAAGTTCTTTCCTTTTTCCTGCTTCCTGCTGGCTTTCAAAATGTAAACAAACATTTGCCTACACACACATACCCCACACACACACACACGCATACACATACGGCATGGACTGGAAGTTGCCGCCGTTGCACGTGCAACAAAGTGCGCCGACTCACCAAATTGTGCGTCGCTACTGTTGAATTTTCCGGCTTTCCATTCAAGTCAAGTTCGCAGCTCCCATTGAAAGGGCTTCCTTCAGTTCAGTCAGTTCGGACGCGTGGCCATGTGAAGTTCGCGTTTATCTGCAGATCCTGAAAATCCTGAGTCAGACTTTTTGGCGTGTGTTGATGCCACAATTGGAGGCATTTAACGTAACTCATTGCGCATACGACGTGTCAGCCGAGCGGCAAGCCATCAACTTGTTGTGCATGCAACGTGTGTCTGTGTGTGTGTGTGTATGTGTGTGAGTGTGTATGTGTGCCTGTGCCTGTGTTTGTGTGTACGGCAGTGAAGTGACTAATTTGAGCTGGGCAAAAGTGTAACAACAAAGCGACAGAAACAGCAACCAGAAGAGTTGCAACTGCAACGGCGGCAACGACGGCAACAGCAGCTGCCACAAGGACAGCCACAGCCGGCGCCTGTTCCGCATATCCTTAACGAGTGTTTGCTATTTGCCACACTTAATGGCTTTGACATTGACAACGTACTAGTCCCTCAGCGGCCTCGCTCTAGTCCTCGCCAGTGGCCTCGTCCATGTCCATGTCCTCGTCCTCGTACTCGGCCGCAATAGCAACAGCAACAGGAACCGCCACGTCCTCGCTCTCGTCCTGCTGCTGTCCGTACACAGCGTCCTGTGTGTGTGTAAATATTCATTTTTCTAGCTTGGCACGCAGCTGCAAAAGTTGTTGTCTGCTTTTAGCATAATTAAGCCAAACGCCACGCACACCATTTGCCAGCTGGCAAGGACTCTGGCAGCTTGCAACTGCAGCAACAGCGGCTGCGGCAGCGGCAGCATCAACAGTAACTTCAGTTGCGGTCGCCGGCAGTGAAAGTTGAAGAGCGGCGCCCCAAAAAGTTTCTAGTGGCAAGTTCGTTAAATTTAAAGCTGCTTTAAGGTCCTTTCCGTCTTGCCCACTCTCCGCCCAGGACATTATTTTGAGGTAAGTCTAACAACAGCAACAGAAGTGGCAGCGACTGCAGCTGAGGCAGTGGCAGGTGCGGCTGCACTTAGTCACCCTTCAGCTGACTCTGCTTCTCCTTCTGCTGCATCCGGCATCCTGCATCCTGCCATCTGGCAGCTTGTTTATAGTTGGTTAATTGAAGCCAGGGTTTTGGCCCACAGAACTTGCCACAAACTGTGGAAACTTTAATTGAATATTGTATTTGCGGGTTGAGCACAATTTGGCAGCTGCTCGTCCTCATCTTCCACCAGCAACTTTAAGTCCTTCCCTCATAATAGGTCGATACTTTCTACTTTGTATCCTTAATTAAGGCATTTGATATGCGTTTATGTCGGAGAAAGTTTCCTGCATGGAAACCCAATCCAAAAATGGGATCATCGGGTTAAGGAGGAGGACATGGGATGCTCTTAAGCGGATGTAAAGTGTGTAAAGTGTTGCTCAGTCACATGCAGGACGAGTTGAGGGAGTTACCTAAGTCAGCTAAGGACATCAGGCAAACCCTTGAACGGGAAACTATCGATGAGCTAGCGAAGTCCTTGAATAAAAATAGTTGACTGAGCGAAGAGAAAGTGATGTCAATGTAGGTCGCCTCTTAGGGAACAAGTGCAGGATCTCAGCGTGAAAAAACCGCCATGGGAAAATCTCAGTGGGCGGGGCAAAATTCATAAATTGAGTCCTGCGTCTTATTTAATTTGAGTCCCCAAAGTGGAAGTGATGGGCGAGTGAAGTTTCCTTAAAGTAACGAAAACTTTTTTATTTTTTAAGAATTTATAAATTGAAAGGATAATTGAAGTAGATAAATTAATATGTTATTATATCGAAGGATTGAGATGAGTTTATCAAGGATTGGAAATACGAGGATTTTAGATATTGAAACTTGTGTAAGGGAAGAAGAGTTTTAAGTGTCTCCTTCCCCAACTGTCATAAAAAGGACTCTTTATATTAACTTGGTTGTCAAGTCAGATTTAAACCGATTGTTTATTCGGTTGCGACTTCACTTAAAAACAGGAGCAGCCGCCACCACAAGGACAACTCAATCATTCCTCATTTCTCGCTGGAACGAGTCTAAGACAGACTCATCCTTGTCCCAATCAAATGATGCCTGGGCTGCCATGGCTGACGCTTTTAGGGGCTCTAATAGATGTGCAGGACCTAAAAGTCTAAATGATGTCCTCGTATGTAAACAAAGCCTAAATAGCTTAAGCGATTTGGATGATGGAGAAGCTCCAGAAACTGGAGAAGCTGAAGAAGCTGTGGCAGCTGAGGCTGGAGAAGCTGTGGCAGCTGATGAAGCCATTGCCATGGACGACGTTGATTTTCCGATTGACTTTTGGCTGGAAAAGCGTTGGCCACATTTCCAAGCCGTTGGTATTAGTTACAGCGAGAAAAGTTTTTCAGGAGCTCAAGGAAAAAGCGTGGAATTAAATTTAAAATAAGAAAAAAAAATAAAGGAGCGAAAAAGGAGGAAAAACATGAAACGAAGACATGAAAGTCCTGCAAAGACAGACAGCGTAAGGAAGGGATGGCATGGGAGGGAGTGAAGATGATGATGGGAAGGGGTGGGATGGGAAGGGAAGGCTGGGGAGGAGATGAGATGAGAAGAAAATAGAACACGACGCGTGTGTAAATAAAAGAGGGCTTCAAATTCAATTTAGGGGGACTCCCGGGCCACTCGGCGTAGGCTCCACGCACAATAGTTAAGCGGAAATGAACGTCCCTGGGGCCTGTGGCAGGCATGAAAGTGTGTCAAAGTGTGAGGGGGGGAGGGGATAGGGGGAGGCATCATAGGAATCAATCGAAGCAGAGGCCCAAACAGCCGCGGGGTCGTGCATGCACGAAAGAGAAAGAGGGAAAGAGGAAGAGTGGGGAAGTGGGAAAGTGGGAAATTGGGGAAGCAGATGAAGTGAAAAAGTGTGGAGCAGGGGGGAAAGAGGAAAGAGGGAGGGTGAGGGTGAGGGGTGAACTCGTCAAACGAAATCGAAATGGAACTCAAGCAAAAACTACTTTGTTTGCGATTAGCACTTGGCCGGCTTTCTGGGTGTACGAGCAACTGTTTGCTGGAGGGGGATGAATGGCTGGGGGGTGGAGGGTTGAACGGTGGACCTGAAGTACGGCACTTGGCTGCCATGTGCGTGCGCTCTGCGTGCCGGTGGGGCTGGAATGAAATGTGTGTCAATATATTGATTGAATAATGGTCTACATATTGACAAACAACTCAAAAGGCACTCGACTGCCTCAGAGGCTCGAACTGGGACTCAGACTCAGACTCAGACTGAGACTCTGCTTGTCTTGACGTTGACAGGCCAATAGAAGAGACGTTAGAAGTTAGACGATAGGCAATGGGCGATAGACGACGCTAAGGATAGAGGACAGGCCTAGGGGCGAAGCTTTGTCGGCTGAGCAAACGGATGTGGGTAGGGGTAGGGGAAGGGGATGGGGAAGGGGTGTTCCAGGAACTCGTATGCGAATGTGTTGGATCGGCATATGTAAATTGTGAGGCTGAGGGGACTGGGAATGGGTGTGGGAGTGGGGATGGGAGTAACAGAAAACGATGGAGGGGTTGAGGGTTGTGGAGGGCACAAGGACATCAAAAGGCATTTCAAGTGCGTCATCAATGCAAAGCAGCTCACAAGATGAAGACGTCGATGGAGATGTCGATGGAGATGTCGTTGTCGATGCTGAAGTCAATGGAGACGTCGATGCTGATGTCGTTCAAGATGCAAAAGAGGGGGGGCGGAAGGGGGTGATGGCTCTGAGTATAAAGATGGAGATGAAGATTGGAGCTTTGAGCGATGCGGGGCACAAAACATATTGTGGGCGCTCATGGCGGTTGGGGGCGTGTCTGTAACACGTGTTCCTTTAATTAGATAAAGTTTGTTTGCATTGCAAACATACAGGCAGCAATTTGCCTTTGCCCCCCTCCGCCCCTCCCCCCTTCCTCCGGCACATCACCCCATCCCCGGCCTCCCCACGCTCCTAGATGGGCACAAACGACGCTGTCAATGGCAACGCCTGCCACCAACTTTTTGCGTTCGCAACTCCCTCGAGGATAAAAAGTTTCCTCCTCCTGGACAAGGGCGCCCGTCGTTCGTCGCTCGTCGCTCGTCGCCCGCGCCACTTTGGGCCATGATTGACAGACGCACGTCTAGTCGAATAAAATAAAAAGAAAATAAAAAGAAAATATAAAAATAAATAGAAAATTCCAAAAATTATAATACAAATAAAATAGAATAGAATATAAAATACTTGTCGATGGATGAGGGTGGAGAAGGGGGAGGCAGGAGGAGGCAGGAGGAGGCAGGAGAAGGAGAAAAGCTGGCGAGTAAAATTTTTGCTCATTTGCGTGAAAATTTGGCGTCGCGTGGAGTTCTCCTTGAGGATGAATTTGTTATTTCTTCCTCTCAGCGCAGAAAATGGAAAATATTTGAATTTGATTTTTCTTTATTTTCCTATGCGCTTTTCTTTTTTATTTTTTATTTTTATTTTATTTTTTATTTGCTTTCATGATTTACAGCTTTAATTTCACTTTGCTCTGGCGCTTCAAGTTTCGCCTCTCGTAAATTGGAACGTTTGTTCAAATTTTCAGCTGGCAGGGAAAATTCTTCAAGAATTTTCCTACACTCGAAATGAACTCGAATTCATGTCAACAAATTTATGATTTGTGATTTGTGGACGGCAATTGAAGAGGACTTGGAATTAATGATCCCAAAGGCATTCACTGGGCCATCAACTGATGGTAGTTTCTGGCCATAAACACATACATATATACACTCCATATATATATATATGTATATATCTGTGTATATATACGCATACATGTGCATATAGATTTCCTGGAAATCATCTGCTTATTTCGCATTCAGACCTCGTCGCAGACACTGAGAGTCTGGCTTATGGCGGCTTTGGGCCATAATCTGGGCCTAAGCTTAGAGTAAATCCAGGTTTCATTTCCAAAATGCGTAAACTTAAAGCTCATTTTAATAATTTTGGAAAATAAATTCTTTTTTTTTTTTCTTTTCATTTTTCGCCGTGCTAAAAATAGCACAAAGAAAGTGCCGCACGAAACGCTGAGAAGGCCCTGAGTGGAAAATTTTCAAGGCTTTGGCTTTTCATTCGTTTTTCCATTGTTTGCTGTGTGTGTGCAAGGCGCAAACTTGTTGTTAATTAAAAGCTCACAAAAGTAGGTAACATGCACATAACAAGGCTTAACCACTATATATATATATATGTGTGTGTGTGTGTGTGTGTGTGCAGAGGATTGTTGCACATATTAATTTGTGTGCGGGCTTTCAATGTTGGGCCGCCTTTTGTGTTTGGCTTTGGCTGGCACTTTTCTTCTTCGTTTTGGCCAACCGACAACAATGGGAATGACAACAATGAACGGAGGCCAGCAATGCACATAAACTTGTTCACCAGACACACACACAAACACACACACACACACACATGCATACAACAATTGTGGGGCCAAAGAATAAAACACACTAACACAAATCTTTATTTAAGCATAACAAAAACATCGCCTTCAACGGCGGCCAACAGAAGACATTCAAGTAGAAGGGCTGAGGGGGGGGGGGAGGGATTGAATAAAAGAGAGAGTGCGACAGAAGGACATAGAGTGGGGAGGGGTGGCTAGAGATAGGGATGGAAAATTAGAGCAGCAAAGCGCCTTAGGATATGCAACACATAAAACTTCAACTTCAGTGGCAGACGACAATCCCGAACATTTCATGTGTCGCCCTCTCTGTGGGTTACAGCAGCAGCAACAACAACAATTTATACAACAACAACAACAACTACAACATCTGTTGACAATAGTTTATGCAGTGGCAGTTTTCTTGTTATTTTCTTACTTCAATTATTCGAGGACCTCTGATTTGCAGCTTTTGATTTTCTTTGTTTGATTTTTGATTCGCAGAAAAAGTTGAATTCCCTAATGAGTGACTAATTAGCTAGTTAGTTACACTTCGAGACTTAAGTTCGTAATTTAGTACACAATTTGATAAAATTTAAATTGAATTTTCCTAACAAACGTCTTTCATCTCAACGGCAACTGAAGCCTTAAAGCCGAAGCTTCCTTTTCGGTGTTTTTTTCTTAAAAAGGACATTTTTTGTTACTCCCAAAACTTTCATAATTAAAAAGCAGCATTTTTTTGCCTCTCACATAAAAGGTTCTAAAAATCTTTCGTTTTCTTTTGGCTAACTCCATTTAAAAATGAAAAGGAGTAACATTTTATCCTTTGCGTTAATTTTTCTTTCAAATAAATTTCATTTTATTTGCCGAAAAAAGGCAACACATAAACTCTGAAAACTCAAGGATTAGGAAAAATCATCTAACTGTATATCTGACATATATCCTTAAATGAAAATCGACTGGTGGACTTCTTGAAGTGCCGCATCATGATGTTCGGCTTATCGTGATGTTCATGGCATAAACGGGACATGCGTTGCTCGTGTTGTGTGCAGTCAGTCAATGGGCGCTGCATGAATGACAGTTAAAGGATAACCGGGGGAGGGGTGGGGTGGAGGCGGGGCGGCTATTTCCGTTTCAATGTCTCTCTCCGTTTAGTCCGCTGGCTCTTAAGCCATTTTCTGGGCCAAAACCCGAATTGGCAGTCAACTTTAAACTTGGCTGAGTGACTCGTTCTAATGCGAATAACCGAATCAGAACCAAAGCTGAAGACGTGGCCTCAGCTTTGGCTGCAGCCTATACAACAACTATCCATGTATGCATGTATGCATGTATGCATGTGTGTGTGTGTGTGTGTGTGTGTGTGTGTGTGTGTGTGTGTGCGTAAATGTGTCTAAACTTTATTTAGGGGCGGAGCCTCCCCTGCGGGCAAAAGAGGCTGCCAAAAAGTTTTGCGTCGCAAACTTTTCTGCATATATTTTCCCCACAAAACGGAAGCTTGTTTTTCATGTCCTGTTGGCGTATTTCGTTTTTTCAGGACTTTTTTCTAGATGTGTGATACCCTGTAAAAAGGATAAGAGGGGTGTGTTGGGAGTCAGCTTTGAAGTTGGGCTACTTTCAGCCAGTAGAATTATAGGAATCCAAGTCTTAACTGTCGCAACGTTCAAAATGATATCCTTTAATAAGAAAAGCTCATATCTGGGACAACAGGACTTATATCCTGTATATCCTGTAAATAAATTGTATGGTATAAATTTCATTTTTTGTTATTTCAAGGCTCGTAGTGTGGTTTAAGCCAATCCACGGCTTAGATTCGTTCCTTAAGTATCTGCCTGCCTTTGTGCGAGTCCTTGCAGGGTATCTGCTAGTCGGGTATGCAGAAACTTTGCAATCGCTTCGCTTACTTTTGCTCGCATTTTAAATGCTTTAATCGCAATTTATCAAATTGGAAAATAAAAGGGCTCCAGTCCCTTGCACAAAGTTTGCCAGCTCTGAAAATTTGGGGCATTTTCTAAGCGTTTAATTTGTCAGTCGTTCGCTTAGTTAAAAGTTTCGTTCTGTTTGAGGAGGGCAAGGATGAAGAAGGTGATTGGGCTGGCAGGGGTATAGATGGAGGATGGGGTGTTGGGCTGTTGGGGTGTTGGGGTGTTGGGGTGTTGGGAAATGGCAACATGATGGCAATTTGCAGTTACATTTTTGGTTGTGTTTTGTTGCAGGACAGACACGGACAGCATGCAGCAGGCAGCTGCCACACCCGCAAGCCGCCCACTTCAGCAAGGAGCCTAAACCGGGAGCAATGTCTAGACGGCAGCCATGTCGAAGTCGGAAAGCAGCACGCCAAGTCATGGGGCACTGGCCAAGCCCGCGAGTCGTCAGCAACGGCCGCCGGACGTTGAGGAGGCGCTCTCGTCAATGCTCTGGACACCCTATGAGCGCATCACCTCCAATCCGAGCTCATCGGAGGAGGACGACGAGGATGAGCGGCTCAATAGCAAGCTACGCAAATCCTTTAGTAGTTACGAGACCAGCACCACTGCCCTGAGCCACTGGGCACCACTGCTGGCGCCACCTACCGCCTCAGCTGCAGCTCTTTCCGTGCCTTTTCCCCATTTTAATTTAAGTTCTGGCGCCTACGAGGCGGTGGGCAAGACGAGTCGATTAGGTGGATCGAGCGGATCAGGCGGATCGAGCGGATCGGGCGGATCGGGCGGTGGTGGCCAACGGAATCGATACTCGTATCCATCGTACTACGGCAGTCCGGCGCACACACTCACCCAATGGTGTTCCTCGGCGGTCACGGCCATTAAGGAGCCGCCTTCGTATGAGTCCCTATACGAGGCCAGCGTCTCCGGCGTGGGCGCGGCCAAGGCGAGCCTGGCTCGCGCTCAGCCGAACAATCAACAATGTGATAGATCGCAACGATCCCCAGCAGCATCAGCAACTACTACTACATCCGATAATCATGATGACGACGACGACGACGACGACGATGAGGATGAGGATGACGAGGACGAAGACGATAATGATCGACTACAACTAACGGCAAATGTTCCCCCAGAGCGTTTAAAGCGCTCCTTCACGGATGACTACATATCGCAGGTGAGTGGCACTCGAATCGATGAATATTTATATCCGTTTATGGGCATCATAAGGGAGTGTCCTGGTTGAAGTCATGAGACTGACCTTATCCCTTCTACAAGTGATTGTCCGAGTTCCTTAACAACTGCTCTCTTCCAGCCAGTGGCATCTGCAGCTGGCTTTCCGGAAAGTAAGTCATGAGCATTTTAGATCCCTATAAGACTCGAATCGATGAATATTTATATCCGTTTATGGGCACCTTAAGGGAGTGTCCTGGTTGAAGTCATGAGATTGACCTCATCCCTTCTACAAGTGATTGTCCGAGTTCCTTAACAACTGCTCTCTTCCAGCCAGTGGCATCTGTGGCTGACTTTCTGGAAAGTAAGTCATGAGCATTTTAGATCCCTATAAGACTCGACTTATCCCAGTTGATCCTTCATAGACATGTTTATCCTTTGTGAAGCATATGCACAGCGAGAAACACATTGTCTAGCGGGCGGCTCATAAAATTGTCACCTTGGAGGCGCAACAGCCTCGAAATGCACGCACTTAGACACTTAATGGGGCGCCATCAAATTTGATGTCAAGGCTCGTGTGTGTCTAAGAAGAGGAGGAGGAGGAGGAGAAGGAGAAGGTGAAGGAGGGGGAGAGTAGCGGGAGGGGTTGCACGAAGTGCGTGGCACCCTTATCGACCCCTATTGACAGCTTCTGCGCTGCGATAAGAGCTAATGTTTCACTTAGGCCCTTGAGTGCCGCCCGCAAGTTCGATAAGCGAACGCCAGATGGCGTCTGGCATCAGCATCGACATTTCCATCGTAATTGCTATCGGTTTCGGTTAAAGTAGGAGTATCACTGAGTGAGGGAGGGAGAGGGAGAGAGAGAGAGAGAGAGAGAGGGAGATAGGTATAGGGTAGGGGTAGGGGGTTAAAAGACACGGGATGTGGCATGTGGGATATGACATGCGGGGCACTGAGGGTCGCTCCGTTATGTGGCCATTGGGACCAGTGATTACAGTATAAACTCGTAAATATGCATTTCAATTTATTTCTATGCTCATATCATAATTTGTTGTTCTTCTTGTTGTTGTCTTTGTCGTCGTTGTTGTTGTTGTTGTTGTTGCTGCGTCAGCGAAACGGAAAATTGACCGTCCAGTGATAAACAAAGAACAAAGAAGCAAAACTGTAAATATATGTACATAAAACAAAATTATAATAATAATATGATATGTTGAGCATGTGTGTGTGTGTGTGTGTCACATGTCGCATGTATTATGCGCGTGACCAGCGAAGGGTTGAGGTTATGAGCCACAAACTTTGCAAGGGTTGCACCCGGAGAGTTGAAAGGTCCGGAGTTATATTCAAATTTCGCAACTCACAGACGGCAGCCGATGTGAAGTATCCACTAAACGGGTTTCTGCAGATCATATACCGTATTTGGGGCTCAAATTGCGGTAGTTAATCAATCCCTTCGGATCGTTTGGCCTTTAGAGAGAAGGCTGCCGCATAATAATCATTACCAGCAGCTGCTCCTCAAGAGCAGCGACTCGCTTAACCCCGGTAAATGGCCCCATGTATTCGGAAAATAACTCATGACAAAACATTCATTATGATGTTGCCAGCGGATTTTGGCTGCAGTCAGGCACCGTTAGCTTAGAGTTTGGACCTGGGGGCCTTTTGGGGCGGGTCTTTGTGATTGCAACAATCACATTGCACAAGACTGAACAGCAGCAGCAGCGGCGGCAAGAATAACAGCAGCAGACAGAACAACAACAATGACGATCCCAACACCAGCAACTAGAACAATAAGTCACCAACAGCAGCGCCAGCGCCAGTGCCAGCAACAACAACAACAACAACAGCAACAACAATAAGAAGAAGAATGAGAAGAGCAACAGCAACAACAGCATGAGTTGGGCTAACAGTAAATCACATTATATTTCTGTGACGTAATTAATGCAAGTAACATAGCGTAACATAATTAGAACCCACACACATGCACACACACACACCCATAGAACTCACATAGAAAACACGTACACATACAGACAAAAACGTTGCTGCCTGCACACAGAGTGTGTGGATTTAGCAGAGATTGAGGGAGGAGTGACTCACATTTGCGTACAGATTGCAGATAAACTGCCCCATTTCAAGTGAAATTTGGAGCAAACATATAATTAAAATTATAATTATTTTGAGCTTGGAAATGTTTTCCATACGTGGAGCATCATTTGTAGCTAGAAGCTGGCTCCAAGAATAGAAGAGCTAAGGCCAAGTTATTCACTCGCCTGGCCGTCGGCTTTAAATGGGGCTCTGTAAGACATACGATAGGCACGACACGCGCTCATCTCTAGCGCTGAGCCGGTCTGATAGCGTGGGCCCCCAGAAAGAGGGTGCGAATGAGAGACGGAGCAAGAGCGAAAGATTGAGTGTAAGTCATGCAGCCGCAGCGGCAACAACAACTGTAATAACTTTATCAGCAAACATGCAGACGCCAGCGACAGGGACCCACACACAACAACAACAATAATAGCAGCAACAAACGAGAGCAGGAGCAACCGCAACAACAACAACAACAACAACACCAGCAACAACAAGAGCAATAATTACTTGTGACGATTTTATGTTTATGCGTTGGCTTAATTAATTCAATTAAGCGCACATTTATGCGCCTGCTGGCTTCTGGTTGCGAGACCATAGGCTCCTGTATCCGGAGGACTGGGACCCGTGTGGCTGCTGTCACCTTTTTTTGGCCACTGGCTAATCCCTCAGCAATTAACATTAATTAGCGCTTGAAACTTAAATCTTGTCATTTGGCTAATGCAGAGGCTACATTTTTTTCTCACTCACTCTCACCGTTTATCTTCATTGTTTTCTCTTTGCAGAACTGCGCACTATACGCGCCAGCAATAAAAGGCACCGAAACAACAGCAGCAATACAAACAACAACAGCAACGGCAACGGCAACTGTGCGAAAGCATAAGCCAGCAACGACGAATGCAAGATCAAAACAAAGTACACAAAATCAATGCGACACCAGAGCGAATTGCATTATCAATGAAAATAGCGAGAAAGACAACGACGTCGATGACTATGAAGAAGGAGAAGATGAAGACAACAAAGAGGATGAGCAAGAAATGGCAACAAAAACCATCGAGGAAACAGGCACTATCGCAGCCTCTGTCTCAGTCCCAGTCCCAGCCTCTGCCTCAGTCTCAGTTTCAGCCTCTGCCGCAGTCACAGTCACAGTGCCCACTGCAGTCGCAGTGCAGGTCAATCAACCTGTTTCCTGTGCTGCAGCGGCATCAGCAGCACTCAATCGCAATCGCAGTCGCAGTCGCAGTCACTGTGCCAGCAAAAGAGAGCGTGCAAAAGTGAGCGTAAACTCAGCAGCAGCCGAAGCAGCAGAAGCAGCTGAGAGAGCAGCTGCGAGAGGAACATCGGCCAGTGGTTGTTCGACTGAGCGACACTCAGCGGCGATCAGTCTCTCGAGTTCGTTCGGCGTGTGCACAACAGACGCGGGTAGTAGCGCTGGCAGTTACAGCAACTACAACAACAAAAATTCATTGTCGTCGTGGTTATCGCGGGGGCGCTACAGCTACAATTCGTATAGCGGTGCCAGCAGCATTAGTAGCTGCGGTAGCGGTAGCGGCAGCGGCAGCGACGTGCTGCGCCCCAACAAATGTTTGGCAGAACTCGAACGCTTGTATGCCGAATTTCGCGCGAGTGAAAGTCTCATAGAGCATCGTCTAAGACAGGCGAGAAACGATAACGATTACGGTAGCGATATCGATACGATGCGATTAAATGTGGCCGCCGAGCTGCCGTCGCCAATGGCAGCAGTAACAACAACAAAGGCAACGGCAGCAACACAAACTGCAACTATCATCAACAGCAGCAACAACAACAGCAGCAGCACAAGTAGCAGTGTATTTCTTAAGGCTACCCAAACCAATGACAGCGGCAATGGCAGCAGCAGCAGCAGCAATGGCAACGGGAATTGCAATGCCAAAAGCATCAGCAACATTGCAATTTTGCCAGCAGCAACAAAGTCCTGTCAACGTCAGCCAAGTCTAACAATTCAAGTGAACAACAATAGCAACAACAATAACGGTACTAATAACGGTAATCAGGTCTCTATCGCGTCGCCCACGAGCACAACAGCAACAGCAACCCCAATCCCAACACCAACAACAACAGTTACTACAACAGCAACTCAAGAGTCAAGCATTGTGAACAACAACAACGACGTCTGTGTTGTAAATTGCAATTATAGCAACAACAGCAACAGCAGCAACAACAACAACAACAACAACAACAACAGTATTGTTGCAATCAATAATTGTGTGGCAGCATCCAAATTGTTAAGTGCAAGTGTTCAAAATAAGTTAAATAATAATCTGAATGTGGATGTGCAACATGTTGCTGCCGTTGACAGTGGCAGTGGCAGTGGCAGTGTCAGTGTCAGTGCCGGCAGCGGCAGCGGCAGCGGCAGCACCAATAATAATATTAATAATAATAATTTAATTAATAATAATTTAATTAATAATAATCATAATGATAATAAAAATGTGAATGTGAATGTAAAGGTGTCAAGTGCTGACAACGGTGTCAAAGTAATCAATGTGAATGCCACGCCCCCACGCACTTTCACCTCAACCGAATGCCAAACCGATGATCTTAGCAACAACAACAACAACAACAACAACAACAATTTTCCCCAGCAACAACAGCAGCAGCAACAACAGCAACAACAACAACAACAGCAACAGTTGCGCACACGTGAGCAACGGCGACGTGAACGTCGCGAACGTCGCCAACAGCAGCAGCAGCAATTGCAACAGCAGCTGCCACCGCAGCACCACCCGCGACGCCATCACTTGGAACGCCACCACTCACCGCCGTTGCATCCACCTCCCCATTTGCATCATCCACATCCACATCCGCATCCGCATCCGGCAGCCATGGGCCTGGCGCGCGCCCTCCTACCCGACATCCTGCATAGCCACTACCCGCCGCCCTACAGCGCCCTGCCAGCAGGTGGACCACCAGCGCTGCCACCACCACCACCTCCGCCACACCCTGCGGCTGGAACATTGCCGCCACCACCACCACCACCACAAGCGCCAGTGCCACTGCTAACGCCCGTGATATCAACGGTGCCACTGCCGGGCGCCCCGCCGCTCATGAGTGATGGACGCTTTACATTGCCGCTGCCCATAATGCGCAGGTGAGTTCCTTTTTCATCTCCATCTTAATTTCCACCTCCACATCGAATTCTGTGCCCCCCCTCCCCCCAATACCATACATTTCCCAGTCTCTGTAAGGCGTCTGTTTCATTTGCCGTACGTCAACATCAGTTTCAGCTTCACTCACACACACAGTCACCGTCACAGTCACAGTCACAGTCGCAGTCACAGCCTCAACTCTCACCTCTGGCATCATCGATCACTCCAATCCCCATTTTCATTTCCATTCATGAGCTCCTTTGTCTCAGTGCTCGTGTTTCATGTGGATACCCTGTAAAAGTTTGATCAAGGGTTGCATGTTTCAAGGGTAAAAATGAGAGAGGGTTGAATAAGGTTGAAGGTATGTCCTTTTCTCTTGAAAGGATCCAGGATATTTTCTGTCTACTATACCCTTGGTATTTACAGAGTATCGCCAATTCGAGCAGCTGCCATTGTCTGATTACTCACTTCATCATGTTTCATGTTTGCTTTTCGTTTATGCCTCTGCTTCTTCTCTGTTTTATTGTTGTTTTAGTTGTTGTTGTTGTTGTTGTTCATGTCTATTTCGACATTTTCTATTACCGCACATCGCTTTTTGCCTTTTTGTGCCGCATTCGTTGCCGTTTTACCGGCCATGTGTCTTCCTGTTTCGTGTTAGACATTGCCCCAAACCCCAAGCCCCAGCTCCGGTCCAGGCTTAGGCCCGAGCTCCAGCTCCAGCCCAGTCCCGATCCCCGCCCAAGACCAGGCAGTCAGACATTATAATGATGGTAATTTTGATGTCAGTAACAAATTTCTTGCATGATTTGACTCTCTAGCAAAGTCCACAACCTACATAAACTCTGGCTCAGCGTCGGGCCTAGACACAAACCTCGCACCCGAAACCCGAAGCCCAAAGACCCAAAGACCGACGCCTGCAACCCGCAACCCGTCGCCCGACGCCTGAAGCCGGACGCGGAGGTAACAAAAAGTTTTTGGTGTAAAAATTAATTTCATAGGTTGACAGCCTTTCCAGGAATCTAGCAATGGCCCAACAAGCTGAGCCCCAAATTCAGCTCCAATTTAAAATGGGGCCAACTCAGACCCCCCCATTAAATTTGTGTAGCTTTCGTTCTGTCGCCTCTATAACTCATTTCTGATTATAATGAGTTTCGGTTTATCTGTAATTGCAGATCTTTTGCTCAGCTAAATACATGAGGTGTATCCGCGAGTGTGTATATTATGTGTGTGTGTATGTGTGTGTGTGTGTATGTTTGCTTAAGTGTATACTTTTGCTTTTGTACTTGCCTTTTGTTTCACTTTAGACGCTGACTGGGCAGTTTTATGGTACATATACTAGATGCTATAAACGGATTTTTTCACTGATTTTCCCACGCATTTATTACTATAAATATTTATCAATAGTTGCGAATTGACGCATTGAAGAGCTGAGGAATTGAAGAACTGAAAAATTGAACAGCTGAGAGGCTGAGTGAAGGAGCAACTGGGAAACCAGTTTTTTTCTCATGACTGCTTAGAAATTATTGTATCTATAAATGTGTCTATAAATTGTATCTGTAGCTGTAGCTGTATCTGTATCAGTAGCTGTATCTGTATCTGTGTCTTTATCAGTATCTGTATCTGTAGCTGTGTCTATATATTGTATCTGTTGCTGTATTTGGATGCTGGATGCGCCTTATCTATCGAATAGCCTCACTCATAAAGCTGCCTCCCATTAGTAGTCCATATATCTATAGATATATATATATATATATGTATATGTGTAAATATGCATATGGCACGAGAATCTGAAGCTGAACATTTGACATTTGAGGACAGCAGTTGTTGGATGTTGAGTCAAGAGCAAATCGTGTTTCTGAATTTTAATTGTGTTTTATCCATTGTTTAATTGCAAATCTATGTCAATGGATATAATTCGGCTCATTGTGGCGATCAAATTAGTTGTCAATCTTCCCATTGTCAAAGTCTGAGGCGTGTCTCTGACTGATAATTGCATATTTATGACTTCAAGTGGCCCCAACAATTGGGGCAAATTACTCATACGAGTCCATTTGTGCAACTCTGCCTCACGAGCTCAAAATCCTCATCCAACTGAATGCCTTTCCATTGTTTCCAGTTTATGGCCAGATTTGGGCAGAACTTTTGGGATTCCCTTAACGAAATAATTAATGCCCCAAGTGTGGGGGATGCTTTGGCTAGAAGTGCCCCAAGTCGCCTGAGTCTCTCCGTTGGTAGCAAATGGCAGGCTGTTGGTCGATAATTACTATTATTTATTAATTGTTATATAATATTTATTAATTTGCTTTGCTTGGGTTAGTCAAGTCATCAACCTTTCGGAGCATTAAAATTGACATTCAAAATGCGCATTTAGCAGGAAAGAAAAAAATATCATTTAGAGTCGAAAACGAATATTCATTTCAAAAGATTTATATTTGAGATTTTTAAAAAATACAAATATCAAATTTAAATTTTGATAATTTATGGCAACTATCAAATTTGATACAGTGAAGTCTCCCATTAAAAAACTTGATTTATTTTTCATTTATTTTTGATAACAAAAACTCACTTCCATTTTCTTTAATCAACTTCAGTCCCTTCGGGTCAGCTTTCCGTTTGAGTTGAGCTGAAAAATAGGTTTCAGTCAGTTTAATTAAATTTATTTATTAAATATCCCATTTTCAACTTCCTTATCAGGACTCATTAAGAATCATTGAAGTGGACCTCAAGTCGAGTATTTGTCGACTTATGGGCCCTGAACCTCTAATGCCCCAAGATAAACGACCTTGCCCACTTCTGATAGTATTATCCATCAACTTTTCCCTTTCGAGCCCCAAAATCTCGACAATCTCAATTGTGGGAGCCACAAGAAAATAAAGGAAGGGATGGGAGGGTTGGGCAAGGGAAGGAAAAAGGGGGAGGGATAAATGGAACTGAGCGCCGTAAACCGCGTCTTTTATCTGCAATTTTAACACCTTCAACCTTCGCTCCAAATTAACATGCTTTACACAATTTTTTCTCCTTTTATTTGGGGAGCATTTACTTTTATTTTTTATTTTTATAAGACCCACAACAACAACAACAACAACAACAATAAGTACAACAATAGCAGCAGCAGGAAAAAAGGTGTAAAAAGCGAAAGTTTATTTTACTTATTTATTTTTTTTTTTTTTGCTGAAGGAACGTCAGGAGTTTAAAACTGAAACTGAAGTTGGGCAGTTGGACGCTTGTTGGGGGTGCGCGGGGGTCGGGGATGGGGATGGGGGTGGGGATGGTTGAAAGGGGGAGTTGCCGGGTGGAGCGTGCATAATCTTTAAATCATTAAATAACAACAACAAATGTTACAAGAAGGTCCCAAAATGAAAAATGGAAACAGCAGCAACAACAACAACAACCGCAGCAACAACAACAACCGCAACAACAACAACAAAAATAAATATAATAAAAAATAAAACACCGAGCAATAAAAAGGAAACGTGATGCTGAACTCACGTTGCCGGCAGAGTCTACGTATAAATCGTTGTAATCATTACTTGGTCTCTTTTTGTGTTTTTTAAAAAAGAAAATACCCTGTAAACAATTCGAGTCATTACCGTAGGGTATGCCCAGACATAAGTCATTGGTACATCATTTTTAAAAATACTCCAGGTAACTCCTGAAAGTACAAAACTATTCATAAAATGCACTGAATTTCGCTCTGAATAATTATGAAATATTTTAAAAATACTCCTTAAATATTTACACAAAAAAAATGATCGACTTTGTATACTCTATGAATATAGTAGTTAAAGCAGCACTGTCTTTGAACTGCCTTAAACGCAGGCTTTCTATGAGAAATCCTTTAAATCTCAAGGAAAGAGTTTCTTGAGTTGAAAAAATAAATCCTTAAATTATTTACAAGGTATCTGCACGTTGTGCATCCTTGTCTAGGATACGTAAGATTTTATTTTTATACTGAAGCTTGCGAAACAAAAGAGCAAAGAAAACTTCGCGTCGAGTAATAAAATCACTTAAATAGAGATACAGATACAAAGACAGCAAAAGATAAAGATACAAATGCAAAGACAGCGACAAAGGCAGAAACAGATGAAGATACATATAAATATGTAGCAAAGCAGCTAAAGATACAAATATAAAAACAAATACGGATATAGATAAATATACGGGTGAAGATACAGATGCGTATATAGATACAGATACATATATAAATACAGATACAGATACAGATACATACATAGATACAGATACAGATACAAATACAGATACAGATACATATATACATAGATACAGATGCAGATACAAATACAGATACAGATACATACATAGATACAGATACAGATACAGATACATTTACAGATACATATATAGATACAGATACAGATACAGATACATTTACAAATACATATCTGTATCTTTCTATCAGTATATCTTTAGATACAGATACAGATACAGATATAGATACAAATATAGATACAGATACAGATACAGATACATACATAAATACATACATAGATACATATATAGATACATATATAGATACACTTACAGATACAAATACAGAGACAGATGCAGATGCATATACATATATAAATACAGATAAAGATACTAATACATTTACAGAGACAAGTGCAGATACAGATACAGATACAGATACATATATAGACACAGATACAGATACAGATACAGATACAGATACAGATACAGATACATATACATATACATATACATATACATATACATATACATATACATATACATATATATATATATATATATATATATATATATATACAGATGCAGATACATATATAGATACTGATACATATAGAGATACAGATACAGATACAGATTTATATATATATATATATAGATATAGATACAGATACATATATAGATACAGACACATATATAGATACAGACACATATATAGATACAGATACAGATACAGATACATATGTATATATGTAGATATAGATACAGATACAGATACAGATACATATATAGATACATATATAGATACATTTACAGATACAGATACAGATACATATATAGACACAGATACAGATACAGATACAGATACAAATGCTAAGAGTCAGTTTTGAGTGCAAGTTTTCGGCTACTTTCACTTTCGCATTTGTGTGTCTTAAGGTTAAGACGTTGAAGTGGTTTGGGCCACGCTATCATAAATTTGGCTTAAAGGAAGCACACGTACGGGCAGCACACACACGCACACACACACGCACACGCACACACATAACTCATAACTCATAACTCATAAATTATTAGATCATTAGACGCGTGCATTTCATTTTAATTGTGGCACTTTGCCTAATTGAACTGTGCGTTGATTTGTGAGAGCCGCTGGAGGAGCTTGACACTGAAAACGAGCGCTTTGGAGCCCAGTAACCGGTTACCCAGAGTCCAAAGACCCAAAAACAGAAATAAAAAATGAAAAGAAAAAAAATCAAATTTGAATGCGAAAAAAAGTGCAAAAGTATCTGCAAGATACGAGCCTGAAAATCGCTGGATGATTCAACGTTCAAAATGCAAATGAAAAAGCGCTAAAAAGGCAACCGAAAACCAGATTTCACTTCAAGCCACAGCAACAGCAACCATAGCAGCACCAACCGCAAGTAGCAGCAACAATAATGCACAACAACAACAATAACAACAACAACAACAACAACAAAGAAACAACAACAACATGAACCCAACTTCAAGCTGGAGAACGCGTGTGTCTGTCTGCCATCTGAACTCTTGAGTAGCACCTCGTTGCACCTTTGGCTGTCGCGTACTCGTGCCTTCTGTTCACTGTGCTCGGCTTGCAACATTTTGTGGCAGCCACACGCATCTCCTGCCGCTTAGCCTGACACACTTTTTGTCTAACACTCGACGCGTTAGATCAGATTTACAGTTTTGGCCATTTCAGCCCGGCGATGCCCGTTGGCCACTTCTATTGCCAACAATTGAGTGATTTTTTCTAAGTACAAGTATGAGTGTGTGTGTGTGTGTGTGTATTATGTGGCATGAAATCCCAATCACAGCTAGAGCTCAACTGAAGCCAACTGACCAAACAACTTTCCAGTTTTTTCCTTCTTTTTTGTTTCTGCCGTTTTGTTTTTTTTTAGCCTTTTTTTTGGCTTTTCTGCCATCCTGTCCTGGCGAACGGATGCCGTGGCTGGAGTCAAGTCTGAAGTCCACCGCCCGCTCTTTTTGTCGATTCGGCGGTGTTGGCTTTATTTATTTTTATAAGCGTATAACTACAACAACAACAGCAACAACAACAACAGCAGCAACAACAACAACAACATCCCCAGCAGCAACAACAAAAACAACAACAACGACGACAACTATCGGAGTAGAAAATAAAAACGGCTAAATAACTTGTCGGCCGAGTCACTAGAAGACGAAGAAGAAGAAGTCATCGCATCCGAAAGATACTCCCCGTCGCATCCGAAAGATACTCCCTGCCGCATCCGAAAGATACTCCCCGTCGCATCCGAGAGATACTCCCCGCAGCAGCCGAAAGATACTCCCCGCCCCGGGGCCAAAAAGAAGCCAAACGATGCGAGACGAGAACTTAGCAAAAGTCAATAAAGCCAATAAACGATACATTGTTGCAGTCGCCTCTTTTGTTGTTGTTGTTTTTGCAGCGACAACTCTACTGCAGAGTTGTCATTGCGGTCTGGTTACCATATATGTGTTTGTGGTGAGTGTGTGTGTGTGTGTGTGTGTGTCGGGCTACACTGTTACAAAAGTTGTTTGGCCGCAACAGAAAAAAAGGAAAGCTTAAAAATGGCTAAAATACTTTAAAAATTAAAAAATGGGTTAAAAATTATTTAAAGAAATATTGAAAAATATAAAAAATAATAGAAAAATATTTAGAAAATTTATAGAGTAAAGAAAGAATTTATTTAATTTCAAAATAAATATTTCTAAATATTTTTTAAGGCAGAGCAACTAATGAATAGTTTCAGTAAAGGATTCACTTGAGGATCAATCGAGTTTTTAAATTTTCCTTAGAAAACTTTGGATTGGATTTTTTTTAAATTTTACTAAAGTTAGAGATAAAAATTGATGCTTTTTTTATTTTTAATTTTTTTTTTTATTATTTTCATTTATTTCATATATGAAAGGAAAGTAAAAAGCGATGCTCCTTCCATCACTTAAATGTCGATAACTTTTTAAGCATATCGGTTAAGTGAACGCTATAATCTTTATTAAGTTAGAAGGTCTTTTGAGTTCGAGTGGAAAATATAACGTTTTAAAATTTTCAATATTTTGTCCAAAATTATATTGGCCATTTTAAGAAGAATTCTTTAAAATTTGAAGAGAATCCCCAAAGCTTAAGTTGCTCAGATTTGAGCGCCATTTAAAGTTCTATTCGAAACAAAACTCAAATCTTTCAAGCCGGATATTTTTTTAACCGAACTATCGGAGTTTTAAAAATCGAATGTGTAGGAGTTATCGATTACTGCAATTAATCTGGCCGATTTATCTTTTATTAGGGATATTGCCTCATTACTTGAGCCCCTCACATTTCATTTTTATTTAAAAGTTTTAGTTAAAGTGTCAACATATGTCATCAGCTTTGCCCCACTATGCACTGTGGTCAACACTAAGCAGAAAACCAAATTGTGGTTGTCTACTGTGGTGACTGCGGCATCCGTCGCTGCTTCTGTCTCTGCTTGTGCCTCTGCTTGTGCCTCTGCTTCTGCTGCTGCTTTTGCCTTTGCCTCTGTTGCTGCTGCTGCCCCTGCCTCTGCCTCTGCCTCTGTCGACGCTTCTGTTGCTGCTTCTGTTGCTGCTGCTGTTGCTTCCTTTGTGGCTGTAAACTTTATTTGTATAGAAAATGCATTCGGGCCAAGTTCCAATGAGCCGGCAAATGCAGCAGCAACTGGAAACGCACTGCAAACAAGTTGCCAGCAGAGCTGAGTGGCTGCGAGACAAGAAATGAAAGAGTAAGAAAGAGGGAGAGGGATAGCAGGAGGTAGTGGGAGTAGGAGTGGGAGTAGGTTTAGGGTAAAGGAGAAGGGAAAGGGAAAGGGAAAGGGAGAGAGAGAGAGAGTTGGCTTGCAGTTGGGGGCCATTGCCAAAGGGCAGACGAGACTCAGACAAACTGTTGCTTTGGACTTCAGTTTATTAAATTGTCAGCCGACTCGAAATTTGATTTAGATGTGAATTCGGAATGAGATGCAGATTCGGACTCAAATTCGGAGTTGAAAGCGGTAGCAGCACAGATTTGAATTTGTCTTGGATTGAGGTTTGTGCTGAGATTTGTTTGTTCTCCCTTCTGTGTTGGCCATCAAGTCTGATGATGGCTGACACAGAAACCCAAACCCAAATCCCGCTGGCCAAGAGTCCGATTATCAGTAATAACGACGAAAACTTGTTTGGGCCTTAATTGTGGCAGTGCAATTAACGTTTTTGGATTGTGCCCAAAGTGTCTTAATAAGTTTCTTGACTGCTTTGGCTTTGGCTCTGGCTTTGGCCTTGAGCGCTGGGAAATTATTCGCATCGCCCAATTCCAAATGCCGCCGCGAGTTGCCAACTGCTTTAGCCTCTTTTGCTCACATTTGGCTTATGGCGCTTGAGACGCGGGCCATTACGGTTCAATGCCATTTTGGTCGAGAACAAAGTTGTTGGCCCCCTCCTCTCATTCCCCTGCCAACCCGCCGGCCGGTCACTCTCCGCCCTTAAGCACTCCACTCAAAAGTCTAAGCGGCTCATTGTGATTTCTGGCAACAAAAGCGTGGCTCACACCATCAAATGGAAATTGTTTATATTATATTTTTATATTATGATTTTTTTGTATTATTTTCTTTTTCCATTTATTTTTTTTTCTATTTTTTTTAAATTTGTTTTTTTTTTTGTATTTGTGAACGACACAATGAGACCCAACCCATCTGCTCCCAGGCCAGCGCATCTCAGTTCGGATGAGCATAATTTTATAATGAATAAATATGTGTGGATGCATATAAAATATGTGCTTAAGCGGACGTCGACACTCCCCCCACCCCTTCCCCCTTACCAAATCCCCCCTTCACTTTCCCACCAGCCTTTAGACCACTCCCTTGGCTCGGTGCCCTCTTGGCATGAATTTTGCATGGTTTTTCATTGATGCTTCGTACTTTGTTTATTTTTTTTATTTTGTTTATTTATTTATTTATTTTTTACTTTGTATTTTGGATTTTGTTTTTTGTATTTTTAATTTTTTATTTTTTTTCCGTTTGCGGTTTTAAACAAAAGTCCATAATTTATGTTACGGCTAAGCGTTTGTTGCCATTCTTCTGGCTGTCCACTCATTTATTCTCCCTCTCTCTTTGTTTTTATTTTTTTGGCATTGCATTGCTGCGGCTTTGCAATTGTGCATTCAACTGTGCGCCAAATGGGGCGTGTGGCAGTGGGCCTCAGCTTTTTTGGGGGCATGGCCGTTGCCCACTCAATGCCATGCGGTTTTCAAAGCGACGGCAAACTGCATTCGATTTTCTTTGAAAATAATCAATTTTTTGTTTTTAATTTAATTAAGTTAAATAGAAGGTTGCAAATGTGTGCCTGAGCGTTAGTATGAGTGCGTGTATATGTTAGTGTGTGTGTGTGTGTGTGTGAGTGTGTGTGCTTAACCTCTTCTTCTTGGCTTTGATCCTTTGAGGCGGCGTCGCTGTGTGTCGCCTGTGCGGGCAAAACTTGAGATTTATTAAAGTTTCTGGTTCTTTGTGCTTCCGGACTTTGATGGAGCTCTCTCAGGTGTTTCTTCCTCTCCCTGTCCCCACCCTTTCTCTCTTTCTCTCTCTCTCTCTCTTTCTCTCTTTCTCTCCATAAGCCATCAGAGCTAAAGCAGAGACCACTTGACCCGCTTTTCGGGAGGCTTTGGCACAATTTCAACTATGGAACTTCATCTGAATGTGGGCGCATTTCACTTGACTGCGGGATGTGTGTGTATATGTGTGTGTGTATATGTATTAGTATGTGTGTATGCACATTTGCAGTTTATAACAAATCGCTGGATCCCACGAAATAATTAAGACTCTCGTTTTGATTTCATTTAATACATTTTTTATTTGCCCCGATCGCATTTTTAGAGCCCATTAATCAGATTGAGGATTTCGTAACTCTCGGCCATTGATTTTGACTTTCGGTTTATAATTTAGTCTTATTTTTCTTTTATGCTTTATCTTTCTCTTCATTATTATCTATCTCCCTTTCTTTCTCTGCCCCTTTGTCTATGCGCTGCCCCGACCGGCATGAGGTAATACAAGAAATATTGGCGAACCAGTTTTCCGCTTCTTCTTCTTCTTCTTCTTCTGTTTCTGTTTCTGTTTCTGTGTCTGTCTTTGGGTCTGTTTTTGAGTCTGTTTTGGGGTCTGCTTCCTTTTCCAACTCGGGGTGAAAGTTTATTGTTTGTATTCATTTGTTTTTACATTTCGCGTATATCATTTAAATATTTGTATATTTTTTATTTATATAATTTTTTATTAAGATAATTTTTTATTTATATGATTTTTTATTTATATATATATTTTTGTATATTTTTTATATTTTGGTATATTTATTTATTTATTTTTTTTGTATTTTTATATTTTTATATATTTATTTCTTATTTATTTTTTTTTTTATATTTTTGTATTGTAATAAAATATTGTAATATTTTATTTTTATATTTTTTTAATTTATTTTTTTTTTTGTATTTTTATGTATATATTATTTTTATATTTTTGTATACATTTTTTAGTTTTTGTAAATATTTTAATTTTATTTTTTTGTAGGTTTTTTATTTTAATTTTGTATTTAATATTTTTTTATTTTTATTTTTTCTTTGTATATTTTTTTTTGTATTTTTTTATTTTATATTTTTTAATTTTGTATTTTTTTATTTTGTATTTTTTATTTTGTATTTTTTTATTTTGTATTTTTTTATTTTGTACTTTTTTTTTTTTGTTTTTTTTTTATTTTGTATTTATGGTTTTGGGTTTTTATGGTCAGTAGGCGTCGGTTATGTGAGCTGCGGCTTTGATGGTTTAAGCCCTTTGAGAGATGAGTGAAAATCTTATGCATACAATTTCCACACAATGTGAACAATAAATGAAGGAAATCTTTGGAAAATGTGTGCTTAGGTAATGATTGGAAAATCGTTAGGCTTTTGGGAAAGTCAGAGAAGTCGTCAAATAAAAGTGATAATTAAAATATTACCCAATTCTTCGAGCTGCAAATCGAAAGCGACTTTTATACTTAAAGAAAATCTTTGGAAACTTTGACAGAGTTTTAATAAATATTTCGATAAAAGTTTTTCCCGAAATTTTACTTTATCATCGAAGCTCGTGGAGTGCTTTTCCTACTTTTGGCTGCGTTTTAAGCCTGCTTTAAGTTAAGTCCTGGCTGAAACAAGAAGAGGCAGCGCTTAAATATTTAAAACCAATACCAAATGGCCATATAAAATGCGCAATTGTAATGAGGTCTGTGGAAGAGTGGAAAAGGCGGAAGAGGCGGGAAATGCGGGAAAAGCGGGAACAGGCGAAAAGCCAAACGACGAGCAGCCAAAACGGCCAAAAGCTCAGGCCGACAAACCAAAAAGTGCATTTTAATGGCCAACATTTTAGCTTAAAACAGTTTGTAACATTTACCAAAAACCAATTGCCAGTGCAGCGGATAGGAGGCGGTAGAGGAGGGGCTGGGGGAAGGGTAGGGGAGGGGGGTTGAGTGTGAAGGGCTGGAAGCAGCAGCAGCAGCTGAGCGCTAAGAGCCCAAAGCTGTAGCTGTAGTTGAATCCGAGGATCCAACTCACAGTTTGGAGCTGGCAACGTGCAACGTGCAACTGGCAACTGGCAACTGGCAACTGGGAAGTGGCAACTGGGTACTGGGTAGTGGCAAGTGGCAAGCGGCATGTGGAAACTGGGAGTCGCTCAGAGAGCTGAATCCTCTGAAGCTCTGGTGCAGCACACAGTGTCAACTGTCAACCACAAAATGCGCGAAAAGAAACAACAACAACATCACCAGCAATAGCAACAACAACAACAATAGCAACAACAATAACAACAAAAGCTGCAAGAACCACAACAACGGCGAACAGTCAAAAAATCAACTTGCAACTTTGTGTGAGGGGAAGGGGCGAGTCCAGGGGAGTGTGTGGGGTGCTGAGAGGATGTGTGGGGAACTAAGGGGAATGGCGGGGATTGGTTGTCGCTTTAAAGTGTGGCTGTTGTTTAAATTGTTGCTGTTGTTGTTGTTGTTGTTGTGGTTGCTGTTGTTGTTGTTGTTGTTGTTTGTGGCTGTGTGTGACCTCTTGGTTGCCGCGCACTGATTTCAATTTAAAGTGCAATGAATTTTCCTTCGTTGTTGTTGTAATTGTAGCGATTGTTGTTGTTGTTGTTGTTCTTGTTGTCACTGTTGTTTCTGTTGATTCTGCTGCTGTTGTTGTTGTTGTTATTGTTGTTGCTTTTGCTGCGGGTAGCAACGCCATCAAAGTTGTTGCAAAAGCTTATTTGTACGCTGTCTGCTGTCGCTTGTCTGCAAATCTGTTTTATACACACCAACACACACCCACATAGACACCCACACATATACCCACACACACATACACCAACATGTACCCGCACACACACACACACACACACACACATAGATAGAAGTGCAGATACTCAGTTACAGTGCTGGAAATTCCCTTTATCTGTCCCCAACACCAAACGCAGTTCCACCGTCCAAGCCGCGCCCCCTACCCCTTCCCCTCCCCCTCTCTTCCAGCAGAACCTGCCCCCGCGTGGCACCTGCAACAAACTGAAACTCGTGTTATTGTTTGGGTTCGAGTTTTTACAGCTCTGGAACTTTGGTAATCTGGCGCTTGCGTCCCCCAAAAAAAGGGGTGGGCAGGGGCGGGCTAGAAGAAACAAGCAACAAAAAACAAAGAACAAACAACAAAAACAAAAAACGAAAAACAAAAACAAAAAAAGGAAAAGGAAAACAAATGCCAAAGCGCGTTTATTTTACAAATTAATTAAAACATTAACAACAACAATTTGCCACGTAAGTGTGTGTGTGTGAGTGTGTGTGAGTGTGTGGGGGTGTAAGAAGTGTAAGGAGTGTATCCTTGTTGTCGTATCCGTGGCATTCCGTTTTATCCTCGGCGCAAATAAAATGCAAAATTTATTGCTTTACTTCTTTGGGGGCTCCGACTTTTTCTTGTTGTTGTTGTTGTTTCTTGTTTTTGTTTGTTTTCATAAAATTTTACGTGTAGATTGCTCATAATTACGACTACAGCACACACACACACACACACACACACACATATGCACACATACATGACGCAGCTGTGCATACACCCGCACAGACTCCGAGTCAGAAGCTGAAGAGCAACATAAACAGAAACAGTTCCACTTACGGCAACAGTAACAGTTACGGTTTCACTTCACAAGTAGCAGTTACAGTTACCCAGTTACATTTGTCATTTGGCGTGCACAACGCGGCGTATGCGCATTATTTAATACCCATCGCAGGGTTGAGTGGCAGAACGGGGTATCTGCCTTCGGGTGTTGCTTGGGGCTGCGATCAGAGTAGTTTTTCGAATTCTTAGAATATCGAATGTCCTTAGAAGTCCTTTGTATAATTATTAAGTGCGTTGGAACGTCGAATATCCTGAAATGTCCTGTGCATGTTTCAGAAGCTTCATTTGATATGAGCTTCCTTTTTATTCAAGAAATCTCCCCAAAATTTGAACTACTTGAATGTTGAGGTGTCCCAAAAAGGATATTTAAGGCGTCTAAATATTTATTTTAAGTAATTCAGGATATTCTTTTGTTATTCAGCCTCCAAATTAACACACTAATTATACAAAGGATAACTCTTAAAGTCATTGTAATTGAACTTTTGGGCAGGACTTCTTTATTTTTGCCTGGCCATGACCATGCCTTTGGTTTTAAGGAGTATCTGCAGGTCGATCAGCCCTTATTTCGTTTTTCTTAAACTTTTAATATCAAAAAGGATAACTGCACGTCGTGCAGACAGACGCTTACTCCTTGTTCCTTCCAAACTTTTCTATTGCCATAAAAGATTTTGAATGCGTTGTGTTTTTTCTGTTAATGCGATTGGTGTTTGTCTTGCGGAGGGGGAGGGGTGCCTTGAGCACGAGTATTGGAGGGAGGAGATTGAGGGTCTAAAAAGGGGTTGGTGGTTGGGGGCTGGTCGCTGGCTAAAAGGGTTTTTGAGGGTCTTATCCCCTGCACGTCAGTGTCATAAACAGCAGCCGGAGCGTCGAATAATTGCTGTCAAATTCGTAGCCTCCCCGCGAGCAGCGAGCGATGAGTGATGGGTGGGTAAGTGGTGGGTAGGTGAGGGGTGGTTGGGTGGTGGGGAAGTCGCACAATGGGTCATAATTAGAGAGTGCAGGGAGTGCAAAGCAAAATCCAAGAGTCACTTTCATAATCCCCACTAACTAATGGGAGCCGCTGCTCGGCAATAGACAATAAGCAAACGCAAAGTACAAGAAACCAAAAATAAAAAACAACAAAAAAATAGAAAAATAGAAAAAAATAGAAAAATAGAAAAAAGTAGAGAAATAGAAAAAAATAGAAAAAAATAGACAAAAGTTAGGATCATCGTAGAAATGAGAAACGTCACCCGGCAACCGCACAAGACAAAAGGCGGTAATTTGAAGCAGCTGGGAAGCAGCTCAGCGGCGGCAGAAGCAGCAGCAGCAGCAGCAGCAACCACAACAATAACAACAACACTAAAACTAATACCAACACTAACACTAACACTAACACCAACACCAACAACAACATTGACGTTGACGGCAAAACTAAAGTCAAAACAAATAATTTGCTATAATAACTGAGAGCGAAGCAGAAATCAGCAGAAAGACAAAAGAAAAGTAATAGACACAAGTGAAACAAAGGAAAACCAAAGTAAACAACAACAACAGCAGCAACAGCAACACTAAACCGCACAGCAGCAGCAGCAACACACACACACGCACACACACACACACACATACACACAACTGTCAGCCTCAACTCTCGGAAACTTTCTCCTTCTTTTTCCAAAGATCTCGCGCCGGCTGAACGTCGTCATCATCTTCATCTTCAGCCTCATCGACGCGGCCTGTGTGTGTGTGTGTGTGTGTGTGTGTGTGTGTGCTAGAGTGTGTGCCAGTAGTATGTGTTGTGCGTCTCAGTTGGTTTTTGTGTGTACTTTGCAAGTTAAGGGCCTGTAGTCGCAAGTCTTGTAACTAGTCCCATTTTCATACCTCCCCCCCCCCCCCCCCCCCCTTTCCCGCACCCTTCCCTCTTCTCTTTTCCCTTTCCGTTCTCATTTTCAGTCCCGGTTTCATTTCCATTCCCTGTTACCCCACCCCTTAGCCTCTTCTGAAACCGCAAGACTATTAAACGCACACTTGCGTACAGTTTTCGCACCCGCCATTTGGGCTCCCATCTGAGGGGCACCACAAATGCCGTAAAGACTTTTCCGTTTACAGCTTTTCGTCTTTAGTTTTTCCCCCTTTTCCCTGTTCCTCTTTTCCTCTATTGCTCTTTTCCTCTCTTTCTATTTTCCTATTTTCCTTTTTTGCATTTTATAATGCAACTTTTTGCAAATCTCGCGCAGCTGCGGTTTTGTTTCTGAAGATGCCGCCGCTCCAAGCCCAAGACCCCCGCTAATCCAAACCCAAGACCAAACTTAAACTCGAATCCCAGCCAATAACCAAACCCGTACCCAAGCCCCATATCCATACCCAAGCTTCAATCCCAATCGCAGCTCAGACGCAATCGCAAAACGCAAAACGCAAACCCAATTTCAATTGCAATTCATGGCCAGCAGCTGGCAGCTGGCAGCTGGAAGCCTATTGGTGCCCCCCCTCCCCCCCACCGACTGGCTACAACCCCCCGACCCCCGGACATACACTGACTTATGCGCTCGTGGATCGGATGGAGTCCCAAGTTTTATGGACGTTGGTCAACGAGAGAGAGAATCACTCGCATGGCTCATAACTTTCGTAACGCTTATCGGTGACTTGCAATCAGCATATAATTTTCAGCCCCCCCGCCTCCACCCTAAGCTCTGTCATGCCATGCCGGACACCCTCATTCACAGAGACGACGGCGGCCGAGACCTGCATCTCATGGCCATGACCACATCCCATATACCATTCGCAGTGCCATTTCTCATTTGGTGCTAAAAACCATAGCGACGATAAGGCTCAGATATTCCCTTGTCCATAACAAACCCCCACAAGTGGATGGTATCTTCTCTCTCTCTCTCTCTGCCTCTCTCTCTCTCTCCTTCTCTCCTTCCCTCTCTCAGTCTTCCCGTTTACTTTTTCTGCGCTGTTTCCTTCTTTGTGTCAATGTGAAACCCAGGAAATTATGCGTAATGAACTAAGCAATGAGTGTGCCTACGCATATGTGTGTATGTCCTTATCAGTGTGTGTGTGTGTGTGTGTGTGTGAACTGTCTTTGTTGTGCATGTGTGTGTGTGTGTGTGTGATTGCTTGTTGCTGACTGGACCTTCGAGCTGGTCGGTTGCCTCATCTTTGAGTTGTTTAGCTTGGGTGGTTTTTATGCGCTTCGTTTCCGCGTCAATTTCCTTTAATGTGCTATGGCGTGATGTCCCTTAACATACACACACAAACACACACACACACTGTATAAAATTGTGTATGTGTGTGTGTGTGTGTCTGTCTGTTTGCTATCTCTATATAACTCTCAATCAGTTTTGCGTTTTATGCGCACTTTTATGACTTGTGTTTTGCTGTTGTTGTTGTTGTTGTTGGTGGTGGTTGAAACTGTATTTTATCTGCGTAATTGAGTTCGTTTGCACATTAGCAACATCAACAAACAACAACAACAAACAACAACAACAAACAACAACAATAACAAGCAACAATAACAAGCAACAAAAACATTAGCAATAGAAGGAAATTTGAATTGTTGCCATAGTTCGCAATAGGCGCTCGTAATTGCCCCGCCATGTGTCATGATTATAGGGGAGGGAGCGGAAGGGGGAGAGGCGGGAGATGTGTGAAGAACTAATATATATTCATATACAATACATACATGTCATATACATATACATATGACAGAAGAGAATTAGTTGACAGCTGGAACCTAAAAATAAACTGAGAAATTAACAAGTCCCTCGCAGAGGGGATTCCCTTATTGAAGTAAAGGTTGTTCAATGAACCTCGTGACTTGCCCTTTGATATATAAAATCGGTTACGGAAAAGTGTTATCGTTCAGTTTTATTATTGCCATTATAATTTTACGGGCACTTTTATCCTTGTTAAGGGAACAATCGGTTCTAAGGACGTGATCGGAATGACGAACGACGGTACTTGAAATCGGGCTGGGAGAGATTTAAGTGGGGATCGGATGGGAGATTGAGAAGGAAATCGGGATCAGGTAGAGGATCGGCTAGAGGATCAAATTTCATTTAATTTGAGCTTCATATCTTATAAACAAGTCCGTCAAGCAAAACAATGTCTTTTGGCTAAAGGCACTTCATTTATTCAAGACACAAACCCAAACTCGCAATTTGTAGGAATTTTATTCTGCCATCGCGTAGCCTGCGTTTATATAATTTTTTCTTTATTATTCTGCAATATTTTATTTTTAAAATTTTGAAAGAAATATATTTAATTTTATATCAAGATGACATTTATATAAAATTGGACATTAAAATGACTTTAATTAAAAAAGCAACCGAGGCACGAGTTGATGCACTTCCCCTGACTGAGCCAAGAGCTGCAACCATTTCCTCCTCATCAGTTGTTGGCCCCCCATTAGTAGTTAAGTGCTTTATGTCTCGATTCTGCCACAAGTATTATATTTATCAATTTAATAGCTCATTAGCTTTAAAGCCATAAACTTATTATAATTATGTGTTTCATTTTATGAAAATTCTATTAAAACTGATTTTTCTCTTGTCTTTTCTGCTCGTTCCAGGTATGTCGATTTCTATTGATTATATGTATTTATGTTACGCACACACACACAGACACACAGCATCCAGCGTATGTATGTATGTTTAATGTGTATCTTTAATGAACCATTAACATTAATGCACCGACATTTAATGATCTCGGGCATATGCCAAACTCAGGTATTTATGCCATTAAGTGTGATGAAAGCCATTTGCTCGCTCGTTGCCAAACGCATTTTAATAGGTGCACCAAAGAAATAATCAGGGAGAAAAAAAAATAAAAAATATAACAGAAATACAAATTATAAAATTAAAAAAAAAAAAACCATAACCAAAATATATATAAAACGATCTGCACATAAAAAGGGGGCGTGCGCCCGACATTTTATAGGGCGACGGAGACCCTCATTTCGTGTGTTCCACTTCGAGGTGAGTTTTGATGAGGAGGCGTTGCATTTATGGCGGAAGTTTGGGCCAAGCACGACTGTTAGATACCCTTTATGTAGACTATAAATAAGCAGCCAAGGAAAAGGGAATTCACTTGTCGTAACTCTAAAGAGTCACATGCAATTCCCGCTTCTCATTAGGTAAAAGACAAAGAAAAATCCAAACTGTTCCCAATTTTCTATAAAAAGCTTTTTCCAATATTTGGGTGAGGGGTGACCTCTTTGGGAAAAAAGAGAAGGAATAATCGAAAACTAATTGCAATTTTCGCACCAAACATTCACCGAGATAAATAAGAAATATGAGTTTCAATGGCCAATGGCTAAATTGCGTGCCAAAAGCACTTATAGATTTTTAGCCAGGCTAACACAGCCAGAAGACAGCAAGAAAGTACAAGGAAAAGAGTTGTTAGGAGGGGGCGAGAGGGGAGAGAGAGGAGACATCGAACGGGAACAAGAGAAGTGACTAAAAACCTTTTCAACTGGCACTTTTAGCTGACTCACGATTCTGCCACAAATTTGGCTGCTCCTCTTTGGGCCATGGCCCGTGGAAAATGCTGCATAGACCGAGAACCAGAAACGAAACCAAGTCAGCCACAGAGGCATTTCAATCAACTAACGTTGGTAAAGGCAGCGCGCCATGTCTAAATTGGTATTAGTGCTGATGATGTTACCAAAAGCAACTCGATTGAGCCCGAAGAGAGAAGTCACAAGTCACTGGACCGCACTCCTCGCTACTTTATTTCTTTTTTTCGCTTCTCCCTCTCCTTCTCCTTCTCCTTCTCCTCCTTTTTCTATTCTCTGCAGTCTATTTACTATTGACTAGCCTCTCCCCTCTCCCCTTACCACTCTGCAGTTGCCCATTCTTCTGGCCATGGTTACAATCGATTGTGCACTGTGGCAAAAATTAGCCACATTTATGAGCTCCAACGAGGAGCAGCTCGAAGCATGGACCAGGCCAAAACGTGTGAACGTGAACGGGTAATCGATGAGCATTGGGAATGAGTATTGGACATGCCATAGACTCCGAGCTCTATTTGTGTTTTCCATCTCATTCCCACCCATTCACTCCTTCTTTCTCCCCCTCCCCCTCTCTCTCCATCGCTCTTGCCTTGTGTCTTTTGCTGGCCAAATTGGAAAAGCAGTTGCTGTACGTGCACAAGGTCAAGTTGTTTATGGCCAACACTTGATATCCGATATCATCGACACTCCATAGCCCGATGTTTGGGCTGCTTTTTATTTCTCCATGTACTTCACTTCCTTTGTGCCGTCGGGCCCTGCGAGCTCCATGAATATGAATATGAATATGAATACGAATTCGAATATGAATATGCATGAATATTGCTGATGAAGTGCTCTGAATCTCTGAAAAGTGCAGGGCTATTGAATTTATTTCATTTTTAATTTATTGTTCTTCAAACGTGTCGCCTCCCAGTCCCCCCTCCCAGTCACCCCCCCACCACTTTGAACTGGTTTTTGGTAAAGGTAACGCCGCTTGCTGCCTGCAACTTGCCCTTTGAATTGATTTCATAAGTAAAAATTGTCAGCTGAGAAAATGCCTCTGCCTCTGCCTCTGTCTCTGCCTCTGCCTCTGTCTCTGCCCACTTATAGCGGGATTTATAACGGGGAAATCTGCTCAAGATAAAATCAGACTTTCAGGTCTCAATTTTCCATTTATATGTATTTAAAAAATTAATTAATAAAATAATTTATATATAAAATAATATTTTTAAAAAATTAATTAATATAATAATTAAATTTTTTAAATATTTTTAAATACATAAAAATAATTAATTTTAATTATTATATTTATTTAATTTTTTTTAATATTATTATTATTATTATTTATATAAAAATTAAATATCCGTTTCTTAAATTTTATCGCTCAGAGTTTTCCGTTTATTAATTAAATATTTTTTTTTAAGAGTTTCTTAACTCTTCTCTTTTCTAATGTCAAAGTCAGTTGACTATAAATAACGATTGCTCAGAGACTGCCTATAACGAACCCCCGATGTTTCTTCTCTTGGTCGATTAATCCTAAGTCTGACTGTCAAGAGCGTCGCGCGTGTCATTCGAAGCTTTTAATCACTTTCAATTTCGCCTTCAAGCGCGATTCTCGCTTTCGATATTTTTTTTTATTGTTTTGCTTTGAAAACAGACCCAAGTCTTGGGTCTTCATATTGATATATGCGTTTCTCAGTCTATGGGCAACTATGGGCAACTATGGGTAGCTATGGGTATCTATGGGTATCTATGGGTGTATGTGGATGTCTTTGGGTGTCTGTCGGGGGGGTAGACACACACACACACACACGCACGATTCTCGAAATCAAAAGTTATGCACTGAATTTCTCAGCTCCCCCGCGCGACTGGCTTTCCCCCCCGCCTTTGTCGTGAAGTGCTCGCTGGGCTTTGGCTGGGCTTTGGTTTTGGTTGTTCGTCTGAAGTTTTCGCCGTCACTTTCCATTTTAGACATTTGCGAATTTGCATTTTGCTGTTATTGAATATGTATGATATACAATATAGGAACAATAAAAAAGCAGACACAGCAGCAGCAGCGGCAGCAGCAACTACAATACAATACAATACGAGCAGCAACAACAATCGCTAAAACAACAACAACAAAGTCCCACGTATTCATTTAATTTCTGTCGTGTATTTCATTTCAATCGCCTTTTGCTTTTCATTTGGCGCGACTTTCGCGCACCAAAATTCCAATTTGCATATGGTGGGTCGCACGAGGAGAGGGAGGAACGGAACGGAACGGAATGGTAGGTGTTACGGTCTAAGCGATGCCATCAAATTAAAGCGATTCTACGTTCCAAAGAGAAATAAAAAAAAAAAAAAGAAGAGGACCAAAAATTGAAAATAAAACGCGCACAGATTGAAAACTGAGAGCCAAATGAAACGTGTCCTGCCTGCCGGGATGTGCCGGGATATGCTCGAGTGTGCGACGTGACCAACGTACCTAAATGGGCCACAGCTGGACACCTACAACCTACGTACCTACAACAGATCCCACCTGACAAACGGCCCCGTGGAAAATGCTTAATAGAAAAATTATGCACTGATTTGTATTTGGTCTTAATCTGCGCTTTTCTTCTTCTGATTTTTCTATCGCTTTCCTTGGGCCTTTCTTTTGGGGGCTGTGTCATTTTCATGGCTGGCTGACTGGCGCTTATGCAAATGTCGGACGGGCTGGGCTGGGCAGGGCAGGACAGGGCAGGGACAAACCGTAGCAAGTTCCGGCAAGTCGAAGGAATCGCAATCGAAATAAATTGCCAAAGTGTCGTCTACACTGGCGAACGTTAGTTTTAGGGGGCGGGGTGGGGGGCGAGGGGCAGCGGTGGTTTATTGGGGCGGGGTCATGGTGGCTATCGATGGCAGCAATTTCCGGCAAAAACAGTGAGTAAAACAGAGCCGAAAAAGCCAGGAAAAGAGGGAGAGCGAGAGAGAGTAGGAAGGAGTGAGGGAGAGGAAGAGGGAGAGAGAGAGAGGAAAAACGTGAAACACCAAAAATGTCCTTTTACATGGCAGGACGCCTTCGTCTTGGGTAGTTCCTCTTCTTAAGCTCCGCCATCTGCCCCAATCGCCAACTACGCCTTAACTGCCACTCCCCCACTTGAGTGTCGTAAAAACAAACGCCAAAATCTGCCGCATCAAATTGGCTAAAAGACAAAAAAAAAAATGAAAAAAAATAAAGAAAATAACAAAAAAATCAAACGAAGGATAAACTCAATTGGAATCCGCCGTGCGGCACTCGAAGAAAAGTCCGAGTCAGACGATTTTCTGATATTTTCCTGTTCTTTGTTGCCTTTGGCATTGTTGCTGTTGTTGCTGTTGTTGCTGTTGTTGTTGTTGTTGTTGTTGGTTTTTCCTGTCCGTTCGTTACGCATAACATTTGCAGTTAGTGGCAGTCACGCTGCCACGCCCCCAAACTACTAAAGCACTTTTAGAACAATGACTGCTGCAAACTTTATGCTCAGCCCTTTGCCCGAGACAATCCTCTCGTACAACCCTCCCCTCCCTTCACCCATTCCGCTGCACACTTCCGATGGCCCCTCCTGCCCCCTCTCGCTCCTGGCCAGGCCGGGCAATCTGAGAGGCCACGCACCGTGCGATTTGTCAACGATTTCCAAATGGGTTGCATTTTTATTGGCAAAGCGCTGGAATTTCATTTTATTGGCCATTTCGAGTGACCTTCGGGCCACTGAAGCCAACGGAACGAACAAAAACCAAAATCCAGAGAAGTTACCAAGTATGGAACTCGACTGTCGTCTGAATTCTTCGAATATCCTGTAGGTGCCAGTCTGTGGGGTATACAGTTTCAAGTGTCCTGAAGGAGGGGAAGTGCGAGAAATGCACTTAGATCTTTGCTCCTTCATTTAAGGTTCCTTCAGAGTCGAGACTCTTTTTCCATTCACATCTTTCGCTTTGTGTTTGCCTCACTTTTAGCGAAGCTTCAAACCATCTTGAAGTTTATAATTATATGGTTTATTCTTTTAAGGATTATTTTTGGATCTTTTAAATGATTTTTTTATATTTTTTATTTTTTTTATATTTATTTTTATTTAAATTTTTTTATATATATTTTTTGTTTTTATTTTTATTCTTTGATTTTATTTTTTTTATTTTATTTTTATTTTATTATTATTTTATATTTTTCTTTTTATTCAAATGATTTTTCCTGAGATGATGCCTTACATATTTTAAGAGGTATCTTATAGTTGCTCAGTTGACAATTCCATCTCATGTTCTCGCTTTGTTTCTCGCCCTCCCCTTTGTGGGAGGGGGGTGGTGGGGAGAGAAAATTCCGCAATAAATTGCGCTGCCAGCCAAGTTTTTGCATAATTTGAATTGTTCGCTGTTATTGGTTTTGTGTGTTGCGTTTGAGTTTTTCTCAATTTTCCTCGATTTTCCTAGACTTGCCTCGACTTGCCTCGATTATTCTCAGTTTCTGATTTTTTTTTTTTGTTTTTTTTTGTTGTTGCTCTGAGACTTTGGCTTCGGCTTATTGCAAATTCAATTTGTACAGTCGCCGGCTGAAGCGTTGATTCTGAATTGAATTATTTGCTTTAATTGGGAGGCCCAAAGAGCTTGTAGTCTGTGTATTGTGGCAGGAGACGGGGGATGGGCAATGGGAGTTGGGAGTTGGGAGTTGGAAGATGATGAGGTTGGGAGGCAGAGGCGCTTTAAGTTTTCAAGTGGATGCCACAATGATAAACGAGACCCAAGTACCGTAAATTGCTGCTGCAGCTCCTCAAAGTCTCAACGCTAAACTCTAGGCTCTCGACTTTCGACTCTCCACTTGCAGCTCTCAACTTGCAACTTGCAACTTGCAGCTTGCAGCTTGCAGCTTGCAACTGGCAGCCTGCAACTGGCAACTTGCAACTCTTCAAACGGGGTTAATGGGCTCGACTTGGACTGTAACTCGGACTTGGACTTGGACTACGCACTGAAGGGGGTCAAGAGGGAAAGACGTAGAAGAAACGGGCATGGAAATGGGGTTTGAGTCTCGGGTCTTGGGTCTCGGGGCTGGGGTCTCGGGTCTGGGGTCTGGGGATTGGGGTCCCGGGCCTTGGGTCTTGGATCTGAAAGCGAATGCATTTAGATGCAATTATATGGCAAATATCATAATAATTTGTATGTGGCGAGCTTTTCCTTTGTGGGTTTTTCTTTGCGTGCCTTGCAATTAATTTTCCCAACACTCTGTCCTGTCCTGTTGTTTACCGTTTCTTTCACTCATGTCTCTTTCCTGTCATTAAGCGGTGAACTCAAACTCAATCAAAGTAAGTTTCTGCAAATATAGAAACTGCCACAAACACGCACTTTCACCCCTTTACCCCATCACCCCTACAATCAGCCCAGTCTCTTTACTCCCTGGGATGATGAGTGCCTCCTTCCAATTATTTGCCTCTCAAAGTGCTTCCCAGGCCAGAGTCGAACGTCAGGTGTCATAAACATAACTTTTACGACAACCAAGAAACCAGACAAATTAACTAAGTACCGAAACTGTGGGGCATCCGGTTGAAAGCTGAACCCGAACAGTCAAAACTTTATGAACCACCCAAAAATATTACGAAATTCTTACAAAACTCAACCAAACCCGAAACTAGGCAAACACCACAAATTAAACAACTTGTGATGTAAGGCAATCATCTTAAATTAGATTTTAGATTAAAGAGCAGAGTCTGCCACAGACTGCCAGAGACTGTCAGAGACTGCCACAGACTGCCAGAGACTGCCATAGACTGCCACAGATTGCCAGAGACTACCAGAGACTGCCATATACTGACAGAGACTGCTACAGACTGCCACAGACTGCCATAGACTGCCACAGATTGCCAGAGACTACCATAGACTGCCAGAGACTGCCAGAGATTGCCAGAGACTGCCACAGGCTGCCAGAGACTGTCAGAGACTGCCAGGGATTGCCAGAGACTGCCACAGGCTGCCAGAGGAATACTTGACCCAGAATCTTGAATGAAATTCATATCGAATAAATAACCGAGTGGATGACAAATTTTTAAGGCTACTTTTAATGATCCATTGCTGATTTATGGGCCGAGATACGCAAATTGAAGGCAACTCAAAGAGATGACATTGAAGAGCTCAAAACATGTGTGTTTCACATGATTAATTCGCAATATCATTTTTATTCCCAACCAACTTGGGAGGTGCTTAAGAGTCGTTTGCCAAAGGTCCACGCATCAAATTAATCAGACTTTGAGTTGAATTTTAAAAAATAATAAAATACTTAAAGAGTTTACATTTCCAACTAGTTTCCATTTTTGGTGGAATTTTAAAAATTTTCCTTGTATAAAATAAAATCAATTTATTCAATTTTAAGTCAGTTTAAATATTTAATTTTGAAAATAAAAATTATTTTTATTAAAATAAATTATTGTTTAAGCTATGCCAATAAAAGTAAAGTCAATTTAAAATATGAATTTTTTTTAAATATTAAATTTTATAAATATTAAATTTTTTAAAATATTTATTTATTTTAAATATTAAATTTTCATATATATTAATTTTTATTTAAATTAAATTAATTTTAGTAAAATTTCTTTAAAATGAAAAATCGTTAAAAATACAAAAGTCTTTAAATCTCCTTAAAGGTACTTTAATTTTATGGCTAGAACTAAGACTATAAAAAGTCTTCCTCCTAAGGATATTTTTAACGATTTCCTTGCATCAAAATAAATATTAAAGAAGCTAAAAAAAATTTAAAATTCATGCGCGAATTCCGCTTTAAGCTAAGCAGCCTGAAATTCAGTCCCAGTTTCCTTTAAAATTGCTTTAAATTGAAAATTTGAATGTCCTTTCTCTTTATGCATTTAAATAGAGATTGAAAAAGGAGCTAAGAGCTTTTTACTTAGGCCAAAAACTTTTGAAGTTTCCTGAAAATTGAGATAAACTTTGAAATAAAATAAAAATAAAACTTTGAAAGCTAAGCTAGATTATTTTATTTTTAATAAATAAATAAAAAAATACATAAATAAATAAATATTTAAATAAATAAATAAATTAATTAATTAATTAAATAAATATATAATTAAATATTTAAATAATTTCATAAATTCCTTTAGGTTAAAAAATCGGATTGCTTTGTTCGGAGCACAGTTTTTCCTTGTCCTTGGGCCAAGTTTACTTAGTGTTTACGCTTATAGCTGCTCCTCCCTTAGTCATGGCCATAAATCAAGCCGCAAGTTCTTTGTTTCTATGGCTTATATAAGATCCGGAAACGGACACCTTTTGAAGAGCCTTAAAAGCGCTTCGAATCAAAATGTTGAGTCACAGACCTGAACAAAGGCCACTGGGCAGCTGTTCGGCCTCTCAGTAAGGAACAAATTATATTTATATATATTAGCGAGTGTATGTGTGTGTGTGTGTGTGTGTGTGTGTGAGAGTGTATTTAGAGCTCTTTGTGATGAAATATGATTATATCTTATCGCCATTAGAGGCTGATTATGTATGAGAAAGTGTTCCGAAACGTTGTTTATTCTTAGTTCACTTCAAACAAGCGTCTTAAGTGCCGGAGCAAAGTTTTTAAATAATACTAAATTATGTATATTGCTATATTATGATATCCCGGCCCTGTGTGGGTGTGTGTGAGTGTGAATAAATATTTGAAGCATGCCCCAAAAGAGAATGCCACAGAAAATCCATTTGGTGCTAAATTAAATCACTTGAAGATGCCAAGGCGCGATATTAAAAGCGCATAGAATCCAAGTGAAATCACAAAGTGTGTGTATGTGTGTGTGTGTGTGTGCGGGCTGTGGGGCTTACATCTATGGAGCGATCCAGTGGAATACAAAAACAAAAACAGAGCCAAGCCACAGCAACGAGCGACAACGACAACGACAACAACAAATTGAAATGACCTACATAATAGCTAAGAGTGCGTTGTTGTTGTTGTTGTAGTTGTTGTAGTTGTTGGCGGCATGATTATTGTTATTGTTGCCCATCATAGAGCAGAAGATGCGAGTGAAACGTCGACAACGTCGGAGACAACTGCATGAATGAATGAACCAACGTCATGATGAGCTAACGAGCAATTTAGGAATTTAATTTATGTACACACAAAGATACAGATACATTTACACATACAGCTACAGATGCAGATACATTTACACATACAGACACAGATACATTTACAGACGCAGATACATTCGCGGACACCGATACACTGGCAGATACAGATGCAGATGCACGGTGGCAGCCGCAGCTACAGCTACAGATACAGATACATTTTCAGATACAGATACATTTACAGATACAGATACAGATACATTTACAGATACAGAGAGATACAGATACTTGAACGCAGATGTACGCTGGGCGTTGCATGGCTGCTGACTGCTGACTTCTGCCTGCCACTGATGCTGCATGTGTCGCTTGCAACATGACAGCGACCGGCGGCAGTAGCAGCGCTTGGAGCCTAATGACGCAGCCACTTAAATATATGAGTGTATGAGTGTATGTGTGTGTGTGTGTGCGTGTGTGCGCGCCACATTGGCTGCGGTTCTTTCGAATGCTGACTGCGGCGGTGGTTGTTGCCGTTGCTGCTGCTGTTGCTGCTGTTGCCGCTGTTGCTGCTGCTGCTGTTGTTGCTGCCGCCGCATTGGCAGCATGTAAAAGTAATTGCCAACCCGGATGCTTGGCAGCCGCGGCAGCCAGCGTTGACTGTGCCACATGAAAGCCAGAAATTAGAAACGGATCTGAAATTAGAAATGCCTCAAACCCAAGGCAGTTGTTCTTCTTGTTGTTGTTTTATTGGTGTTGTTGTTGCCGTTGTTGTTGCTGTTGTCAACAGCCCAGTGCCAGCGGCAGTGCCATTCCCAGTCGCAGCTCCTTTCCCGGTCACGATGTTTGGCACTTGTTTCTGGACGTAATGTGTGTGGGTGACATTTCTATATAAACATATTTATGTATATGTCTATATGGCCCATATATGTTGTAAGTGTAAGTGAGTGAATGCCTGTATGTGTGTGCATGTGTGTGTGTGTGTGTGTGTGTGTTTATTTATACGCGTTGCACGCCAGCTGGCCGCAGCCTCCAAGTCTGCAGTGCCACACATTACACTTGGCACGCTGCCCTATATACGCCTTCTTCCCGCCCACAGCCACACCCACAATGCTTTGGCCCTCTTTTCACTGCCGTTTTAAGAGTTTGCTGTGTGTGTGTGTGTGTGTGAGGGTGGTATTTGTTGGCAGTGCAACGATTTCATTTAATGCATTCAAAAAATTGGCAATAAACGCGCTTCGCCGCTGGCAAACTTTGTCTGCGTTTATAGCCCCCGTCCCCACCCACACCTCTCCCCGTTTCCAGATTGCAGATCCGTGAATCCAAAGATTCACATCGATGGACAGCGCCAAGTTTGCCATATAATCTTTACGCGCACATTAAGCGCACTTACGAGCGGAGTTCACGACCATCCGGCAGATAGAAAGACAATGTGTAGGCGGTGGGTGGATGAGGGGGAGCCAGGGGCTGGGGGGTGGGCTTAAGGGATAGATGGAGAAGGGAGTGCGAGACACGGCGGCACCTTTTGACACAGAAATGCCACTTGGCAGCTCAGAGTTTTCACAGTTTTCACAGTTTTCAGGGTTCAGCGTTTAGCTCCCATTTCAGAGTTTGCAACTTGCAGCTTACAACTTGCAACGCGAGGCTTGCCACGCAGCACCGACAACTGTTTAAGTGTCAATGACAGCAGCTGAAACTGGACTTAGATAAGATTCCGATTCGAAACTCCGAACTGTCTTCATAATCGTTTGGAGTTCATAAAGAAGCTTAAAGCCAAAATTATTATCAATTTCTTCGCTCTTCTCTTCGCACTTTAAGCCTTAAGCATCACCTAATAAATGTCCTTCGGGATTTCTTTCTCCTCTATCTTGAAATTACTGTCGACTTGAGCTGATTAAACTTGCATCCTGAATGCATTCCTACAGTGAAGGAATTCAACTTGGAGCTCAGTTTGTGTTATCAACGTTTTTTCCCGTTCCTCTGCTTTTCGAAGAAGTGACTTAGTCATTTGAATTAAGATAAAACTTGTTTACGTCTAATCGATGCTTCCTGTTTACTTGTTGCACTTCCGTGGAACAAGCTAAGCGACTGATAAGCCAGAGCTCAATTAAATTCCTTCTGTAATAATAAAATAAGTATAAATAACTAAATAAACATAATAAATAAAATAAATTCAATAAATAAAAAATTAATATAAATAAAATTAATTAAATTAATAAAATAAATAATACAAATAAAATAAATATAATAAAAAAAAATAAAATAATAAACTAAATAAAATAAATTAATTAAAAAAAATAGAAAATAAAATAAAAAATTAATAATATTAATGATCTAAATAAAAAATTTAAAAAAAAAATAAATAAAATTAATAAAATAAAAAAAATTAATAAAGTAAGTAAAAAAATAAAATAAATAAAGTAAGTAAAAAAATAAATAAAATAAAATATATAAAATAAGTAAAAAAAAATAAATTAAATTATTAAATAATAAACAAATAAAATAAACAAACAATTAAAAATGAACAAAAAATAAATAAATAAAACTTACCTAGGATTCGCTTAATTGTTTTATAAACTTAAGAAGAAATTAGCTATTTTCAAGCTAAGCCCTGGCTGTAGAGCTAAATGAATCTAATAGTCTCTTCCGCAAAAAACTGCTCAAATTTCAACTGCAAACGCCTCAAGTCAAGAAACACCTGAAATTTAATTAGCTGATAAATAATTAAACACCTTTTCTTAATTCTCGTTCGTCTCTTTGATTGTTTTCCTCTATCGATTTTCAGCCAGTGTCATTTGACTATAAGCATTGAGTGCAAAGAACATAAACAAGTCGAGTTTATAGCTTTCGTCGGATGTCCACTGTCCGCTGTGTCTGGCAGTCAGTCAGCCCCTCGTCTGGCTCATATCAAAGTCGTGCTCATGTGTTACGCCCACCGGCACTTTAATATAAACTGTTGGGCGGTGGCAGAGGCAGAGACGGAGGTAGGGGCAGAGGTAGAGGCTGGGGTAGAGGCAGGGCCAGAGGCAGGGGCAGAGGCAGGAGCAGAGGCTGAGGCTGAGGCAGAGGCGTAAAGGCGGACGAACGATGGCAATTTTGTGCTGAACTTAACGCGAAAACTCGACTCTCAGTCAACTCTCAGTTGAGTCTCAGTTGCAGCTCTGGCGTCAGTCAAGCGTCAAAGCGTTTTCCAGTTTTAGTTGGGAAAACGTTGACCAAGTTTGTAGAATCGTCCCCTCCCTCCCCATGCCCGTCTCCCGTCTTCCTGCCGCACATCTTCCACAACACATTTCACTCTCCTCCAGTCAATCTAAGCTGAAGTCTTCGGTGTTCAGTGTTCAGTGCTCGGTGCTCAGCGTTCAGTGCTCAGTGTTCAGTATTCAGTGCTCAGTCTTCATTTAGTAGGTCAGAAGTTTCTGGGTTCTGCTCCGCGTGTTTATGTGTGAAAATTGTTACTTTTACTCAAATGTCTTGGCCGCTCTTTAAGCATATAAAAGCCGACGTGACTTTGTCTCTTTTGCTTGGATATATTATAAACGTTTGTTTGCTTTCATTTTTATAACTAACAACAGCAGCAAAAATGACCAGGAAGGGGTCCAAAGCGGGGGTTGGGGGAGCTAAGACAAAATGAAAGGGAAGCACGAGGAACAAAGGGAAACATCTGCGATTTTAATGCTAGGTGCATGTCATGTATGAGGGGTGCGGAGGAGGGGGGGCTCAAATGCTGCTTTACACTAAGCTACTGGTTTTGAAAAGAGCCAGAACCCGAGACAGAACCAGAATAGCTGACAGGGCGAGGGAGGGAGACAGCGATAAAAGAGGGAGACACACAACAAAAGCGGAGACACTGCGTCTGAAAATAAAAGAGAGCTGGACAAATAGTTATGAGGGGTCTGGCAGGGGGGGAAGTCCCGCCGACAGTTACTTACTCATGCTCACAGACATGCACAGACATGTTCGGGTATTATGTCTCCACCTGCCTACCCTTTACCGCTTCCCCCTTCTTCTTCTTTTTGAGTTTCTTTTGATGTTCTTAAAGCAGTCGCAGCGTCACGAAATTTAATAGAACACCTGAGTTTTTGGCCCTTGGGAGAGGTGGTCTTTGGGTTAGGGAGAACCTTTGGATAGTTAACCGGAAGTGAACACAAAGTGAAACAAATTAAATTAATAAATAAAAAATTTAATTAAAAACTGATTTACTTGCTTGGCTTTAAAGCTAAGTACTTTAGCTATTTTGGACTCCATTCACTCCGATGATTTCATCGCCTTAGGAACCGAATCTCAGTTTCGGGCGAGCAAAAAACTAAAGTGCTCCCGGGGAGCTGGGACAATTCCAAGCTGAAGGTGTCTTAATTTCATGCCAAATCACAAAGGCCCAAAAAAAAAACTCCCAAAACAATGAGTACACAAATAAAAAACAGCCGAAAAAAAGCCAGTAAAAAAAAAAGCTCCATTACAAATCAGAACTGCGGCAAAGTTGAAAAGCGCTTTGTAATTATACCCTCGCTTTTCGGGAGGGGACTTTGGGCAGGTGTGTTGGGAGGCGGGTGGCGGGAGGCGGGAGCTGGCGGACTTTGATTGAAAGCTGAAAATGACTTTTTGCGTTTTGCGCGCTATAAGCGCCCACTTACGTTTAGTGAGTCGATCTAAGGCTAAGCACAACCCAAAGCTAGGAACTGGTCGCTGGCTTTGAGAGTTGAGTAAAGAAAGGCAGGGACAGCCTAGGAGGGGAATGAATGACACTCCCGATACCCTAGACATGAAATAAAATAAATAAAAAAATAAATCAAATTTATGAAACTTCACAGTGTTGGAGTTTCTAGTAAAATGGAGTTACCTTTAAGCTACTAAGATGCGAATACTCCCCACCTGCAGTTCATCTCTTTACAGGGTATAAACAGAAAAACGCTTTGTCAGGGGCCTAAAGCAGAAGTTTTATTCATCCATCCACCCATTGGCTCTAACATCTATTTCTCCATTTGCCCCTGCCTTCCTTCAGCGCGCCGTCCCGTTGTCAGTCCGTCCATCCGTCCGTCCGTCCCTCTGGCCATCTATTCCTTTGCCAATCCATTCACCTATCCATCTTTCGAGTCATTCATCTATTCACTCACCTGGGAATGGAGTCCGTTTGGGCAGCTCTGGTGAAAAATCATTATTTAATTTGCAATTTTTCATGCTCTTTATTCTCGTTATTCTTTCTTCTCTTCTGCCACCTTTGTTCTTGTGATTCGCCAAGAAAACGTGCCCTACGTTTCCTCCATGTGATTATATAGTCCGCCGATTTCTTGTTTTGCTTTTGCTTTTTGTGTGGCTCAGTTTTTTCTTAAATTTATTCAGCTTGAATTATGCAACATTCGTGCAGCGTAGAAGAAGAAGAAGAAGGCGATAAAAATGAAGCAGAAGCGGGAAGATGGGGCAGCGGGAAGTGCAAATAAATCAAATAATTATGTTAATTAATTAAATACAAAAATTCGCTTTCAGAGCGCGTTATTTAATTAGTTTCTCTTTGCACCTTCTCCTCCGTCCATCTTCCACCTGCTGAAACGACTCCTTGCCTCAGGCGTCCCCCCCTCTCTCTCTCTCTCTTGCCACGCCCGCCTCCTCTTCCACCTCTCCTCCAGTGACTGTCGCTGCTGGAGTCTCGTTTTGCTAGCAAAGTTTTTATTTTAGTTTCTGCCTTCGTTTTTCCTCCTTTTGTTAGCCACTTTTCCTTTTAGACGTGTTAATTATGCGCCAGTTGCTGATTTCTGGAGCAGACGAGATTCCCTCTAAACAAACTCTGTTCCACTTTCCAACTTCCCACTCCCCATCACCCAGCACCCATCCCCCATCACCCAGCAGATAATTTTAATGGCCCATCAAAAGCGAAACTTATTTCCCACATCTGAAATGCCCTACCCCAAGGTGTAGGGTATCAGACTGGGAGAGACTTTTGAAGGGAAGGCTTCTATATAACAGGCTATATATTGATTACTCGTATCATAGTGTTTACTGTAGCTCTTGATAGATCTTGGCAGATGTATCTAAGATACCCAAGCGTTGCTTCTGGGGGTAAGATTGATGAGCGATTGGGATCCCTTGGCCCGTGATGAAAGTCTTGTCAGATCTGTCCAAATATGCAGAGTTTGTATTCATAGCAGTCTAGGCATCTATCTCAGTACATACCCTACACACACACACACACACACACACACACGCGTATATAGATAGGCCAAACAAAGCTTTTCCTTTCTTGTTATGTCAGTGAAGTCTTTGAGTGCAGATCGAGAGTGAAAATATTTCAATATCTGCATGGAATTTGTGTCATTCTCTTTGATGTGGCAAGTTTCATCAATTATGTTGCACGTTGATGATTCCCACAGCTACAGTTGCTTTGCATATTTCGTTGTGTCCCCCTCCCTGTCTGCCCCCTCCCATTCGCGTCTCCATCCCCCGCAGGCGCCCGGACATCACCCGCAGAGCCAAGTGCCGCAAGTTCTGAGTACTTTGGGGCACCTCCCAAGTACATTTGTGATTTGTTTGGAAATGTGAATGATTTCTTTGAGGGATTGGAGCACGGAATGAAGTTGTATGCTGTGTGCTGTGTGTTGAGCGCCCTGTGTGTCGGGGGGGCCCCCATGTCGAGGTGGCAACGACCTATCGAACACCCAACGCTCGGGCAGAGACAACAAAGATGCCGCTGGCAGCGCGTTGCAACATCAGCGACAACAACAACAATATGAACAACAACAACAATGCCAATAACAACAATCGATGGAGGAGAAAATCATTATTTGGAATGGAAGATGATTGATTAACTGCAAATTAGCATCGCAGCGAGGAGGGAATCGAATTAGTTGCCCGGGATGCATGTGCTTGAGTTACAGATACAGATACATTTTCAGATACAGATACATTTCCAGATACAGATACATTTGCAAATGAGCCCGAACCAAATGCATATCATCTGAAATAGAATATTCAATTAAGCGGTGGGCGGGGGGCGTTGCAGCTGCCCATTAGCTGCAGGTGAAACTTTGAGTTGTGCAACGAAATAATTGCGCATTTGCCTTTATTTTTTTGTTGTTGTTGTTGCTTATGAAAACAGCAAAGTGTCTGAAAGATACTTAGAAGCTACTTATAGACTTGTCTGCCACCCCGCCACCCTCCTACCCCCGCCTCTAGCTTCTTCCAACTGTCTGTTATTAGTGCTTTTTATGACTGCTCCAAAGTAGTTCAGGGGCAGAGCTTAAAAAAACACAAGTGAATCAAAAAGTTGCTCATTGAAGCGGCTGTCAGGTGATTGAGAACTCAGTCGGACAGTCAGACAGTCGGACAGTCAGACAGTGGGACAGTCGGACAATCGGACACTCGGACAGCCAGTTATTCGGTCAGTTAGTCAGTTAGTCAATCAGTCAATCGGCATTAAAATTAACAGCCACATCTGGATTTCCATTTATAATTAATTAATTGCAATTTGTAATTGGCGAACATTGACACAGTTTTTGCTTCGTATCATAAAAAAAAAAAAAATAAAATAATAAAAATGGAAAAAAATAAAAATGAAAAACTTTCATTTTCCTGCAGCCGTTTTCATTTAAATGACAGCTTTTCCGGCTGGCAGCGTGACATTTACAATCGAGTGCACAATTTTCAATTGATTAAACAATTTCCATAGTTTTTACCCCAACAACAACAACAGCAACTACTACTACAACAACAACTACTACTACAACAACTACAACAACTACAACTACTGAAACTACGAAAGCCAATGTCAAACTTGTTGTTAACTTCATTTCGCTGATCACAAGAGATTGATTAAAATTTTCAATTAACTTTGCCAATCGAAACTCCAAAGGACACAACAGCAACAACAACAACAACAACAACAACAACAACAACAACAACAACAACAACAACAACAACAACAGCTGAAACCACTGACTGACTATATAGACTATAAGGTCGTAAATCCCCCCCATAAATACCCAGTGAGTGCCCCAAGTAATTAACTCAACTTTTAAATGTACGAACATTTTTCGATTTTCCAATAAAGAAAATTTTCAATGAGCTTCGAAGTTCGCCGTGAATTCAGTTTGGTTTTTCCACCGCCGAAAAACCCCCCCTCTCCCACCCAAAAAGTAAAGTAAAATATAAATAAATAGATTTTACGAGTTTACAGCTCAAAACTAATGGATCCGTAATTGTATCTTAAATTCAACTTTTACCACAAAAATAACAGCCATAAACTTTTATAGCAACTCAAATGGAGACCCATAAATCGGGGGTGGGAGTACAGCTAAAATGACGTGCGGGGCATTGCCTCAAGTGGAAAGTCAGAGTTGGGGACTGTAAAAGGTGATATAAGATATTATATATATATATATATATATATATATATATATATATCTGAAAGATCGAAGATTAGTGAAAGGGAATGGGTTGTAAAAGGGGAAGGGGTAGGGGAAGGAATGTCTTCCAAGTCTGCAATTTGTATTCCGGCTTCTAGCCTTGAACCGCTTTAAAGGACATATTGGATTTGGGTGCTTAAAGCAGTTAAAGGCTTCTGCGATTTCCCAGGCTATATATCCTTCAGATCAACAACGATCTTAGCTATATATTCCCTGACTCACATATCCTTAATTATTTACCTTTATTTATAATTTAAAAATTTTCAAAGAAACCTTATAAATTTTCTCTTATTTCCTTCAGAATTTTCCCCTTGTTTGTTACCTTGAGAATTTCCAGAGAAAACAAAATTATAAAATTAAATTTTGTATCAAGTCATAAATTTCCTTTATTTTCCACTCAATGCACTTTCCGCCTGGAGTTCCACAGATTCCCCATTTGAGGACTTTCTAATTTAAAACCAATTCCACATTTGGTCCTTTTTTATTTATTCACCTTTCGCCTCGTCATTTTTTCCACTCATTTCCTTTGGTGCTGCTGCCAATCCTTTCGGGAGAGCTCAGCCCAATGAATGCATCAAAAGGATCTTATTTATCATGACGCAACATGTCAGCAGATGTAAGAGGATTCGTCGCGGCCTCTGAACTGCCAACTTCTCACGTGGCTCAGGGCTCAAGGTTCAGGGTTCAGGACTCATGGGTTGTGGCCTGAAAGGAAGGAAGGAAGAGAGTTGGGAGTTGGGGGTTGGGGGTTGGGGCCTAGAGGGATGTATATCTATGTATATGTATTTATTTACAACGTAACCCTCGGGCATTGTTCGAGTGAGTTGTGTACATTTAATGGGGCGTCATAAAAATCCTCAGAATCCTTGAAATCCTCGGGCGACAACATCAAATTATTAAACATAAATTTCCGGCCATCGCCGGTTGCCTTTTTATGCACGTAATTTTCCAACAATTTATCATTCGTTTGCTTAAATTGCTTCGATGACACAAAAGTGGGCAGCGTCCCATTGGACGGGGTGTGTAGTGGAGAGGCAGTTGGGAGTTGGGGGGCTAGGGGCTGGGGCCTTAGGTTCGTGCGGGGTGAAGCGGAGGTAGTAACTGGGGACCCTTGAGTCACAGCTGCTTGCCTATAAATATTTCGGCGTCTAATTGTTTGGCATGCCCCAAGCACAGGCTTTCAACTCCGTTCTCCATTTCCCCCACCCCTCCAGCCACTCCACTCCCCACTCATCCTTTAGCACTCTTTTGCTTGCGTTCCCCTTCCCCGCCAAAGGGGTTGTCAACGCACACACAAAGGAGTCGTTGGGGCCATAAAGAAAATGCTGTCCGTATCCTTAAACGAGTTCTCTTTCAATCTTTCTCCCTTTTCCCTCTTTCCTCTGCCACTCCCCCCCTCTTACACTTTTAATGTCTGTCTTTATATCTGCAAATGTATCTGTATCTGCAAGTGTATCTGTATCTGAATATGTTTCTCTGGATGTATCTGTATCTGTGTCCTAATGAATTTACGCACACACGTCATTCGTGGTCGTCATGGTCGCACAGTGGGGTATTTACAGGACTTACTGGGTAAAACATCTGCTTTAGGAGTTGAGCTACTTACGTACTGAATTTGTCTGACAGGATTAAAGGATTTCTAATACCAAACCAGTTCTAATCAGCAAGGGAAACATCCTTTATCTTAACTTTATTTTCTCCTGCGAAACAAAAGTCCTTCAAAGTAAACAGCTGATTTTTTCAATTGTTTACAAGTTTTGTTTACTCTTTAAATTCTTAAAGCAGCTGAAATTTGAATGGTAATCGGATTTGTCCCACTGTGCACTGCCGCCTTTCGAAACTCTTCCTGCAGCGTCTGTCGCATAAATTGTCCTCTGGCTCCTTTTTTCTTTGCGTTCGCCTGGCAAATGCGCAAAATATTCTACGCTGTTACCCATCCGCATCCGCATCCGCATCCGCATTCACATCCTCAACCTCAGCCTCAGCCTCAGTCTCAGTTTCAACCTCAACCTCAAGCTGAACCTTACACACATTCCCATCATCATCATCATCATCATCATCATCATCGTCAGTCCCAACGTCATCCTCGACGTCTGCCTGGTTTATTGTGTTCGCTGCGCAAATTTTTGGTCTTTTAGCTCATAAATCAAAAACATTACAACAATCGCCGAGCACTCGCTGCGCTTTTGTTGTCCCACTGTACCACTGTCCCACTGTCCGCTGTCCACTATTCGCCACCCGCTGCCCGCCTGGCAGCCTCTGCCTTTGTCATTGCCAGTGCCAATTTGCACGCGCCACGAAACAAAACATCTGGCAGCTGGTTATGCGAGAGGGAGCGAGTGTCCAGTTAAGGTCCTGGCAAGTGTCCTTGCTGCTGCCCACCTGCGCACGCCAAAGGAAAGCTGTGCGCATTTTCTGCTGAAAATTCTCCTCAAATTTTCCCAACAGCTGCAACCAGAAACTAACAAAAGGAAAATTGTTTATTCTTTGCAGATCTCCCTCGGAGCGGTCGGGGAAGGGCTGTTGCGGCCAATGGTTTGCCGGGCCACCGCTGCGCGCCCTCATTGCTGTTGTTGCACTCGGAGGTGTGGCCTGCGCCCTTGGCGGCGCTGCGCTGGGCGCCACTGGACTGGCGGGACCCCCAAATTCCCATCTCACAGCCGCCCTACTAATGATTGGTAAGTAAAAGTGCCTCAAGTCAAACGGCGAATTGTGTAAAACGGGGAAGCGCTTACGTAACCAAATTACAGTAACAGTAACAGTAACAGTTACACTTACACACACACACTAACAGACAGACCAGACATACATATACACATACATATACATGGGCAAAAAGTCGAACAATTGATGGACCACAAAAATGGCATTAAATGCGTCGCATTTTTCACGATGTTTACACAAGTCGCACATTTGTTTCCATTATGTGCGATGTTTGTTGTTGTTGTTGTTGCTATTGTTGCTGACATTATTGTTGTTGTTGTTGTTGTTATTATTGTAGTTGTTGTCAATGTTGTCTTTGACTCACATAGCAACATTTATAATTATAACAACACTTGTTGTCGCTGTCATTGAGACTTGTCTCTTCTCCTACTCCCGCCCGTCCTCCAACCCCCCCACCACCTTCTGCCTTTGTTGTGGGCGCGTCGGGCGGCGACCCAAATCGAAGAGCAAACAAATTTGTAAAGACACAAAATGTGTCAATATTTGTAGATCGTTTAGTTCCGGTTACGAGTTTTATCTCCCACACAATCGGAAAGACACATCGATTGTAAATATTGAAATGGCCTTGCGGTGCCTCCAAAACATCTCAATGCAATTTCGACCCAAGGGTGGAAGGGGGGACGACCTGTGTTGAGGGAAAACACACAAAAGTGTAGAATTTTTTTTTTTTTTAATTGTTGCTTGAGGTTTTCTACACATCAATTATTATTCAGCTTTAATACTTAAAAAAAAACTCCTTTAATATTTAATTTATTTTTGTTTTATTTGAATTTTGTAGTCCTTGTTAAGGAATTATTGAAGCCTTAGGAAATTGTTTAGGAATTTTTAGTTTTTATTTAAATTTTAATTTCTCAGTAATCTTTGTTTCTTTTTAGTTTTTTTTTGTTTTTATACAAATTAATTTGCTTTAAATTTTGATCTTATTTTAAATTTTATTTTTAATTCAAATTTAAATTCTTTAAATAAAAGCGGATTCTTTGCACCTTTGGGTGATTGAAATGGCAAAATATCTAGAAGAAAAGAAAAAGTATTTTTCAAGCCAATAAATTTTTTATTTTTAGATGAATTATAAAATTCTGATTCAATGTTTCACATGAGATTCATTTTATTATTTAAGGAATCTCAATAATTACCCAAGGAGTCGAAACTCTTGCCAGCTTTTCCTTTAAAAGAAAATCATTTGGAAATTCTATGCGAATTTTCCTTGCTTTAGTCTCTGTATAATAAAATATCAGAATCAGATTTCAAATAACTAAATGAATAATGAAAGAAAATTAAAGAATGAAAAATGAATAATATCCTGGAAAATTCCTCTCTCATATTACGTAAGTGTGTAGCTTGAAGCTCGGGATGTGGCTTTGAAATTAGATAATGGCGATATTATTTTTGATTTGGCTTTGATTAAATGAATTGAAATGAAATCTGCATTCATTGCCCTGTCACGAGCTCTTAACTCGATTCATGATTCATTCACTCCACTCGCTCGCTTTCTGCACAAAGTTCACGCGACTCACGTAACACTCGGGCTGAGGGCCAAGAGCACACACGGCTACGTCGCGGTGTCCGATTCAGGTTCCGGCTTCCACTGCGTTTCCGACTCCGATTCCGTCACCGACTCTGACTCCATCTCCGTCTTCGTCTTTACTTCCAAATCCGTTACCGGCTACACCTTCGTCTCCGTCTCCGTCTCCATCCCCGTCTCCGTCTTGAACTTCTCTGTCTGTGCGCTATCTTTTCGCTCGCGTTCAAGTCTTGGCTTGGAGCTTGGGGCTTGGGGTCGGGACAGGGACTGGGGCTGGGGCAGGGACCGGGGCTGGGGCATTACTTATGTATACGACGCTCTAATCAATTGCCGCGACGCATTTAGTTGGGGCACTTGGAGCGTGACATTGCGCCATTTTCAGGCGGCAATTACCAAAAAAAGTTGTCGACTGTAACACTCGGCTTTACATAATTTAATGGCAATCAAGGCAGCGGCTCTGACTAGTGCGGGAACACATGTTACAGCCCTCGCTGCCCCCGCCCCTCCTAGCTATCCTACCTAAGCGGCTGTAGTGGAGGTCTTCGCCTTGTCCGACTTGTCACACAGACATGACAGGCGCTCCGCACAAATTGCAATTGTTCAGGTTTTTTGAGCTCAAATTGTTCATGAAAATGAGCGACAATTTTGACTAATAAAACTGCGACTGGGCCCATTGTTGTCTTCTGTTAATCGGCTACTGGCCAGCTGGCGGGTAGGCCGCTGGGCAGATGGGCGACTGGGCGACTGAGCTGGATGGTCGGACCGGCAGACGGACGGATGGGCGGTGGAGGTCAGAAGGGGTCCCCTCATCATGATGACACGCTCCACTGCCACTGGCCGCGTGCCCCATGCAGCTGTCAGTTGTCAAAAAGGAAAGCCCCAGACCGACTTGCAGCTGAGGCAAAAGTGAAAGTGGATGTGGATGTGGACGCTGAGGTTCAGACGGTCGCAGTCGCAGTCACTAAGGCTGTGCCTCTGCTTGAGCTCGGCTCACCCCATCATCCCTCCAACCCTCCGTTCGAACAGCCCACTTCCAGCCCACCGCCCCTTTGGCTTTAAGTGGGCTGATAATTGCGCGCCACGCCCACCCATCGTTTGACGTCTAATTAAATTTTACAGCGCATTCACAATAGCAAGCACTTAATTGGGCGGCAGGCAGCATTTGAAAATTGCGACTAACTGAACTTTGTCTAACTCTCTCCACCTTATCCCTCTCCCCCCTCCCTGCCCCTCTCTCACCATCTCTCTTTCATGCGTCTCTAATGCTTTCTCCCTTCCGCAGGTGTTGGAGTGGTGCTGGTGACTGTGAGCGGTGCCGCTTGGCGTATGACAGCACCCGGTGGCCAGAGCTGCCTTGGACTAGGAACTACCGTTGACCTGGCTCGCTGCGGACGACGGCCCTGCACTCGTGGCGGCGGTGCACCCCACGGACTGCTGTATCCTGAGTTCCAGCATCGCCCACCGCCGCCCTCCTACCAGGCCAGCATGCAGGAGTATCGTCTGAGGTGGGTACAGTGCATGACAACTTAGTTATGAAAATACATAAGTGTGCGAGTGTGTGAGTGTGTGTGGCAGGCGAAGGACAACTGCGGACATGCTCGGCTAACCACATCCGTTCGCATGTCCTTGCGCAATTAATTTTGTTATATAATTATGCACTGCCCCACAACAACTTTTGTGTGTACACCAGGCGAAGGGTATAACAGATCTCGGAGCTCTGCAGACCAGGACGAAAGTTTTAAAAACATTCACAGATTTGAAAACAGGTGCAGCACCTCTAAGGACATCAGCTGTATGAATGGGATTAAATGAATGTTTTCCCTCGTTTTAATTACCATTTAATTTCGTTTATTTCTTTTTAATATCTAAAAGGGTATTTAATTTTCGGTGCTTTGAAGTTGTATCCTTTTCACCTTCTTCCTGACATACGCTCATAACAATTGCAATAACAACTCCTTTCCTTCTGTTTGAATTTTTGCAGACTTTTGCTTTTGGACCGCGATCGCCAGAACGGAGTTGTGCGTGGAAACTCGCCACCGCCCACTTATCGATCTCATGCCGGCAGCCTGCTGAGGTGAGTACCCACTTCCACTTCCACTTTAGCTGCCACTTCTACTTCCGTTACGCCCTCCCTTTGTTGTTGTTCGAGCCGCCCCCTTCTTCGACTTTGACGCCCCTCGTGAGTTATTTGCAAAGTTTGGCGCTGCAACCACAAAATGTTAACAACGCACAACGTTCGAGGTTGGAGCCGGGCAGGAAGGAAGGGAAGGGGAGGGGGAAGGGGGAAGGGGAGTGTTAGTGGTAGGCGGGCATATAGAAGTGAATGGGGCGATTGTCTGGGGTTGCAGAATCATCAGCTGAAGCGTCCGTAGTTTGGCTTTGTGCGGTTTTCCAGTTGGGGTGCCAACATTGACACATCGCTTGGGGTCGCCCGCAAAGTTTTGGCCATTTTTAAACGCGGCAATAGACGAAAACTTTAAAAGCCTCCTCTCGAATTTTTCTTCTTCCCTATTCTGTTTTCTCATTTTTTTGCTTTTATAAATGATTTTTGTTGATGTCATTCAAATGAAGAGGGCGGAGATTGGGATGCGGGGTGTGGAGAGTGGGGAGTGGGGGGCGGCTGGAGTAATTTGCAACTTAATTGAATTGAGAGGCGAACGAGTGCTTCAAACAGACGCCCAAATGGCAAAAAATTTAAATACGCAACAATCCGATTGTCGGCCACTCAAGAGATAGGGAGCTAGGGCCGGCACTCGCACAGGATAACCCACAGACAGGACCATGCAGGGGCGGCTGAGGGGGTCTGTGGCCAGAGGACAGACAAGTAGCAAATTGAAACAATTGAAATGACACCGACGCCAACTGGCAACGAGACGAGTCGCCACAGTAATGGGTATTGCGACGAGGGGAAGCAGGAGGAATGGCAGAGAATTAGTGTATATAGATGAGGTCCTTTGTAGTCGGGACATGCTGACCGAGGGGACAGGATAATAGCCGCTTTGATCGCATAATGGCTGCTAATTAGAAAAGTTTACTTTTTATTGCGTTACAAAAATATTGAGTTGTTGCTCAGGCCGCTCTATACCCATAAGTGAATGAGTGTGAGTGTGAGTGTGAGTGTGAGTGTGAGTGTGAGTGTGAGTGCGAGTGAGAGTTTAAGTGCTATTCATGAATGTATTCAATACTTGAATGCAAATTTATGGGAAATTAGTTTGCCTTTAACAACGCACAAAGCGCCACACACACACACACACACACACACACACACACTTCAAGTTTAATGGCACAGAGAAGAAAGGAAAAGTCAGCGGCGGCAGTGGCAAGAGACGCTCAGATGGGCGGGAAAAGCGCTGGGAAATGGAAAACAATTGAAAACACTGCAGGCTTTTTCATGCTTTGTTTTCACCTAACGACAAAACGTTAAGTGAATTTCACCTTAACGGTGGTTATGAACTTCGCTAACACAATTTCTGTTGCATACTTTTGTGCGCCACTCAAAAGAGTTGACTCAGAGAACTAAGTGAAAATTGTTGGCGACTTCAACGTTAAGTTTTAATATGATTGCGATTGAGTTTCAGCAAGATGCTCGTCGAGTGAATATGCCCGCTTTGTGTCCTTTGGCGAGGCGAGGGTATCAGAAGTGACGGCGAAGTATGTCAAAAAGCAGAAACTTATGCAAAGTGTGTGGCAAGGAATCACGGCTCACTCTTAGGTCGGGGCTGCTTACAGGCTCACGTACGTGTGCGTATGTGTTGGTATGCATATGCGTGAGCTAGTGTGCCAGTGTGTATATGCATACGCGTCTCTGTGTGTGTTTGTGTTTTTGTGTGTCTGTTGCGTATGTGCGTGATGGCATATTCAAATGATGTAAGAACTAACAAAGAAATCTGTGAAATTTTGCAAAATATTTACACACACGCGCGCGCGCATGTAAATACACACACACACACACACAGGCACACATAAAAACCCACACACACACACACACACACGCACACTGATTCTTGAAGTGATTTGCTGCTGCATAACAAGCAGAGCGTCTGTTAAAAGGCAATCTGCGTCAGGCAGGTCAGATCAGGACCTGCTGCAGGACCAGGCCGGAATTGTAGCCCTGGAAAGCTGTTAGCCAAGTCAATTAAACAAACAAAGACGTGGCCTCAGTTTCGACTGCCGAGCACCAAGCATCGAGCTCTGAATCCTGAATCCTGAATACTGAGTGACTCTGAAAATTGCCTGTTGTTTTGCCGCAGAGGATGAGTTGGATAGACGGCAAGATAGATGGATAGATATGGATAGGGCGATGCTGTGAAGGATTCGTCCTTGCCGCTGCTTACTAAGTTTCCTGTTTCCGTTCGCATTGAATTCTTGTCGGGAACAATTAAATGCAATTTTACATACTTCAAATTGCTTTATACAATTTTCAAATTTGAATTTTCGCAACATAAAACATCCATCAACTCGGCTCACAGCCTCAAAGGATGCCAGCACGCACGTCCGAAGGATATAGTTGTTTATGCAGTTGCTTATGTGTCTGTTGACTGAAGTGTGATTTCAGAAGGTTTTGCCTAAACACACACACATGTATATATAAATATATATATGCACACACACACACACACACACACGCATAGAGAGACTCTGGCAGCAATTGCCCAAACGTGAAGGACAAAGACGTAGGCCTTGAAGGTGGAAGCGGCTTTTGAATGAGTAGACACAGAGGCAAGGAGGCAGACAGTACGATGCGTAGGAACATAAATGGGGATTGGGTAGACGAATGGAGAGGGGGAGGGGGGGCTAGTGGGTGGGTAAGGAAGTGGGTGGCTATGTGGGTGGGTGATATGCAAATTGTTGCATTGACTTTGTCTCATGACAGCCTGCCAGTGCAAATAATGCAAAGCACATCCTTTATCCTTTTGGCATTCCAATCAGAAGTTGATTCCATTATCTTTTCCTTGCAGGGCACCACTGACAACACTCCGCTCGGGCATGGGCGGTGGTGGTGGTGGCACCATCAGCAGCAGCATTGGTGGCTCTGAGTACAGTTTGCCACCGAGCTATCGGTCCCGGAATCCAACGCCCGCTTCACTGACCCTGAACAGCGAGCGGTCCATTGAGACGGCGCCATCGGGACGGCTGTTAGCCAACGAGGACCTGCCGGAGCCTTCGGTGGAGCAATTGCCCGATTACAGTGCACTGCAGTCGAACACATTGCTCACCTCGGCCATTGTGGAAATCGAGTCGAGGAATCGCAGCCGTAGCCACAGTCACAGCCAAAGCCAGGAGAGTCCTGCCAGTACGCCAACCGCAACGACGATGGCGTCGGCGGCGACGGCGACAAGGAAGGCCAAAGACCTGGTGACCATTGTGACCATATCCCAAGCTAACAGCAATGCCGGCAACAGCAGCGGCAGCTGCGTTGGTGTTCAATCAGCTGGAACGGCCCAGGCCCAGGCACAGGCACAGGCGCAGGTGAGGGCACAGCCACAGGTACAGACGAGGGCACAGGCTCAGGCACAGGTTCCTTCCCAGGCAACTGTGCAGGCCAGTGCACTCGATCAGATCGATATACTGGCCCATTTGTAGCCGCCCAACTGCCACGCCAACTGAAAGCGAGAAACCAGACGCACAATCTGAAGAGTCCTGAAGGACTCTCCAGGTGCTCAGTTTTCTTCAACGCGTTTTCCATATTTCTTTTTATTTTTTTTTCTGTTTTCTGTTTGTTTATGTTTTATGTTTGTTAATCTACAGAAACACTCGTTAACCCAAAGGTATTTATTTGTACGATACGAAAACTAAAACTCTGCTCCTATGAAACACATAATATATATATATATACATATATCGATACATATACGCAGATATACATATGCATGTGTGTGTGTACTATTTGGATCTACTGTAAGCGGCATTTAGATACTAAGATATGTTTGTTGTAATTGAATGTGTTGAATTTATTTTTGTATAGCATAGGAAGTGCGCTGCGTATGAGTAAGGAAATTTCTATTAAATGTGTAAAAGTATTAAATATTCCAAAAACCAATTACGAAAGGAAAAACTACTGGAAAATCACTAGAAGAAACGGAAAATGTTACAAACGAGGAGAAAAATGAGAAATTTTTGTAAATATTTATTTCGAGTGCATTTCTAACATGCGATAATTGTAGATCCCCGAATCCCTTAACTCCCCCCCTCTATCCGACCCCAACCCACATATATATGTATGTATTGGTATGCATGTGTGTGTGGGTGTTGCTTTGTACCATATTCATAGAAATCTATTGTAAATTCGCAACGGAACGCTACGGTGACAAATTTTGCGCGCATTTTCGAATCTCGTAACTCGAGTGGAGAACAGAAATTGAATTCTGAATTCTGAATGCGTTTCAAACATAATAGGAATCTAGACATAGAGAAAAAGGAACTTAAGGATAATTATGAACTAATTGTAGCAGATGAATGTGTGAGTTATCATTATTAAATACTGATAAAAATACAGTTAAAGATAAAGATAAAATTAAAGATATAGATACAAAACAAATACAAAAACAAATACAAAACAAATACAAAAACAAATACAAATACAAATACAAATGCAAATGCAAATACAAATACAAATATATATGTGTGCACATATATGTGTGTATATGATAGATAAACCTAATACTAACTTAAAGTCCTCTGTTTAATGTGCAAGGATAAATAAACTAAAACACAAACATCTGCAAAATGTAATGTTGAAAAATGCCACAAAAGCCGCAAATTGTTTTTTCCTTCTTCCTTTTTTTTGATATTTTTTGGGCGCATGTGAGTCCTCAGCAGCAAAAGGGCGTGGCCCCCAACCACTAACACAAACACAAACAAGAACAAACACACACTCACATGAACTCGTATATCCTGCTTAATCTAGCGTAAATTTGTATCGGCCTAAAGGCGGCAGCAGCCCCAGTGGCCAGGACCGGGGCCAGGATCAGGAGCAGCAGCAAGCCCAAGGCCTGGACCCCCACCCGGCTCAGTAAGTGGTCGTGCGATTAACACGCAGCACCGCAAAAATGTGGAGCGAACACAAAAATTGACACCTTATTTCATTGGCCGACCAAATACAAGGATAAGCCGGGAAAAACTGGCAGGAAAAGTGCCAACGCACAGTTTGTATATCGACCAACCCCCAACTCACCACAACCAACCCCCAACCAACCCCCAACCAACCCCCAACCCCCCTTTCCCTCACCCAACCCCCCTTTCCCTCCCCCAACCATCACACTTTTCAAAAAATGTCAAATGAAAACAACAAAAATCGGTTGAGCATGAAATTGTTCTTGGCTGTATCGCATATACGATATACGATTTACGATATACGAAATGCGAAATGCGTGTGCCAGAAAAAGCTGTTGCATACTCTTGGGCTGTCAGCGAATTACGTGAGTGCAGCAAGCCGGAAGCTTCTAACGATTATAACATTATGTTCGTTCTCCACAACTAAACACTTTCCCAAGGACGATACTCTGACAAAGGACATATTCAAGGATGTATGAAGTAAGGCCGTAAAAGTGAAGAACTGAGCACCCACACGTCCTTACTTAACAAGCAACGTATAATATGTGCCACAGTATTTTTCCAGCAAACTTCGTCCTTTTTAAACAAATTTAATTTAATTATAACATTAAAAAATAAATAAATGAAATAAAAACTTTAAAAAATTTACGCTTTGGGTTTTTTAATGCAGAAAATTGTAAAAAGTGTTGCCTGCCACAGGGGTTATGGGGAACACAAACATAGCCATAACCCACGCATATCCTTGCACAAAAGAAAAAAACTTAATGTGTTAGGATCAAGGACATCAGATCTATCGATTGGCATCAAAATATTATGGGGTCATCTAAGGATCAGACACTTGGAAAATTTTTGTCGGCGGGCGACGCGGAGAAAGGTCGAAACCCCCAAATTGCTTATAACTTAAGAACCACAAGGATAATTTGCATGTCCTTTGGCACATTGGTAGTCCTTTTTGACCCAATTCGCATGACACAAGGATCACAAGGATCGGCAAGGACATAGCCGAGTTATCGCATATTTTCTCTATACAAAAAAGTCCCTATAGCTCAGGACATTGAAGGATTTTCGTCCTTCCAAAAATAGTTTCTGATTTGGAAAAACCGGACGGACAAATGGTGTGAAGGACACTACAAATGTCCTTCAAATGCCTGAGTTATAGCCCTTTTTCTGATTTTAGGGCCAATTTTGCAGGGGTCCCCCTTGAAAAAAAAGTTTAGGTTATTTTTTGTGGAATTTCAGAAATCCTTGAATGCCATTTGTTAGTCCTGCCCACCAGGACTCCAAAACTACTTTGGAAGTAAAAATCCAAAAGGACCTGCCTGAGATATGCCTAAAAAACGAGTGTCCTTCAAAGCAAAACTTCTGGAAATCGAATAAATCCTGACAGGATGTCAAAGGATATGACTTCAAACGATGACTAATGATTGTCCTTGCTAATAGATATCCTGAAAATCCCACCCGAGCACCGAAAATAAAATAAGAGCAGGCTTAACGCGAAAAAGATTTAGAATTTTATTAATCGTCTAATTTAGTGCAAAGTACAATCGATTTTCGATAGTTTTCGATAAATTTTACAACATTTAATTTAAAGTAGTTTTTAAATTTAAGTTGTGGCTTAATAATTTACGTTCGCATTGAATCTGATAAAGCATTAGATTAACATCCTTGTTGACAATCGGGACCTCGATCCAATTGAGTCCCGATACGACATTCCGATTGTCTTGATCCTTTCGCGTCGCCTTCGTGTCGGTTCCTCACCAGAACTAGGAAACTCATCTCAAGATACACATAATATAATAATTGGTAGGTTGAATTTCTTGTCGATAACTCGCATATGATAGATGAATAAATAATATAAACGTAAGTACATAAGGTAGATGGGTAGATAAGTATGTGTGAGTGTCCTGTACGTGTGCGTGTGTGTGAGTGTGTGTGTGGGTGTGTGTGGATGTGCATGTGCCTGAATGCATTTAGCTAGATAATTCGATTTCGTATCGTTTACAGATTTGTATTAGTGTCCTGTGACGGTGTGTGTGTGTGTGTCCTGTGTCCTGCGTAATTGCGTTCATTTAAAATTAGGATAACAGTTGCGTTTACAATTCAAAACAAAAGGAGGCTCTAATAATTAGTCATCATTTAGTTGATAATTGCAATAATAAGCTAAACGTTTTAATCGCCTTTAAGCGCGGGACTAATCCCAATGTTGTTGTTGTTGTTGTTGTTGTTGTTGTTGTTGTTGTTATTGTTATAGTTGTTGTTGTGGTTGTTGCTGTGGTTGTTGTCGTTAGTGTGCGTGATCCCTGAAGTCCATAGTCGAGCCATAGAAGATCTGATTTGAACATCAGTGCTGCTCCTTAGCGCGCATGATTCTTGCAGAAAGGACGACCGCCCTTGTTGTAGAAGCTCGAACCCTCCAGGTTTTGTTTGCAGAACTGTTTGGTCAGGATGAAAGCGAATGATTAAGGATTCAAAGGATGATGGATATTAGATTATGCTTACAGTGCAGTTAAAGCATTGGCTATGATAGTTGTGGTTTAGTGCCTCAACCCATCTGTCTCCGGCCTCAACGGGGAAGCCGCACGCGAAGCACTTCGTGGTGAAGAGCTCGTTCCAGTCGGCCTCGCAGTAGGCGTTGCCGTCCTCCAGGAAGAAGGGCCTGTTGCCGAAGACCTTGCCGCACTGACCACATGTGAAGCACTCGGGATGGAAGTGCTTGCCAATGGCGTTCAAGCAGTCACCCTGCAAGGATCAAGTATCAAGGCTACATTAATTATCATCCCATGTTTATTTGAAGGTCCTTTCTCTTACCTTGATCTTGCTACCACACTTGCTGCAGCTGGGGGCCAAGAACTTCTCGAAACAATACTCGCAATAGAGATCGCCCTTCTCCTCAACGAAACCAATGTCCTGCAAAGGACGACGGCAGTTGCCGTTCACGCAAATGAAGTGATCCGGGCACCAGATGCGACCCAGAGCCGTGATGAAGGGTCCTCTGTTGGAGACACAAAGAAGAGGGTGTTAAGTAGTGCAAGGATAAGATATGCATTCAATTGAACAAAGGACATGCACAGTCAGAGGACTGAGGCGTGGGGCAGGCGCAGGCGCAGACGCAGGCAAGCTACTTACGAGGTGATCTCCTTGTTGCACTGACAGCAGATCGGACGCTTACCGTCCTTGAGCAATTGACTTACGACCTTCTCGTTCTCCTCGGACATGGGTCCTTGGGCGTCACCCAAAGGACCCAATGCCTTGACGTGTACTTGAAAGCTTGGTGCCTTTTGTTGACTGTCGTTGTTATTGTTGCTGTTGTTGTTGCTGTTGTTGCTGTTGCTGTTGCTGTTGTTGTTGCTGCTACTATTGCTGCTGTTACTGCTTATATTGTTGTTGTTGTTGTTGTTACTATTATTATTATTGTTGTTGTTGTTGTTTTGGGTTGGGGAGCTCTGCTTGGGTTCTATGTACGAGCGACGATCAGCGGCGTACGTGGCATTCGTCCGTCTAAGATTATCCCTGAAGGTCACGGCCTCTGGCTCCTGCTGCTGCTTCAAACCGGAAGCCGTCGTCGTCTTGCCGTTTCCATTATCACAAATATCGAGTATCTTACTCATGGGATGCTGTGCCGGCAGCTCGGCCTGCAGCGTCTGTTCCACACGTGGCACCTGCGGCTGTGCCACCTGATTGCCCACCAGCTCCTGGCCCACTGGCTTATGCTGCGGCGGTACGGCCACCACAGGACGCAGCGACATGGGCTGCGTGGGGTCAATGTTCTTAAAGTCGTCCAGGTCCAAGCGCTTGCGCACGATCATCGGACTCTTGGAGAGATTGGAGCTGCTGTTGCTGCGCAGGCTCAGGGTACTACCTGCATGGGAAGGCGTGGCACTGCCGCTGCCGTTGCCATTGCCCGCCAAGCGGGCCTCCAGCATGTTGGAGATTATCTTGCTCGCCTCCTGCATGAAGGCGCCGGTCTGCTCGCCCATGTTGATCTTGCCGAGGGACTCGGTCAGCATCGCGGTGGCGTCCACATTGCTGGCACTCGAGTCCGCGCGGGAGTCGATGCCATTGACTTTCTGTGGGCGTGGCAGTGTGGCGTTTGGATTAGCATGCGAGTTAATAGGCGTGGCAAGGGGCGCTGCAACAGAACAAAACTCGGGTTAGGGTTAAGCGAACGAATCATGCAAAGGATTAAGTGTTAGATAAGGATATAAGCCCAAGGCTGGCAACCATTCGGAGGTGCAGCTGTGGGGCACATGCGATCTTCGAGCAGCTTTCGTGACACACAAAAGCGGCTTAAAGGTTGGTTAATAAAATGGGTTAAAACAGGATAAAAATCGATAAAATTCTGAACGAAGAACAAAAAATATTCAACAGGGAAAGAAGAAGAACAAAAGGACTTCCGGAACAACAACAAAAAAAAAACAAAAACGTCAAGGAGGTTTCGCTGGTCACCTGATCTGCACGTTGCAGCTGTTGCACAAGGGGATGCGCACGCCTGGTCCGGCGGCCTTGTTGAGGATGCCGCGTCCACGCTTGGGGGCCGATGTGGCACCAAAGGCTCCGCTCTTGCCGCCAGCGCCTCCTGTGGAACCATCAAGATTTGAGTTTAAGTCACTTAAAGTGGGCGGAAATACGGCTGGAGCAGGCGCAGTAGGCGTGGTAGCGGCAACAATTGGCTTCGGCGCTGCTGAAGCTGCTGGAGCTGCTAGAGCTGAGGCATTTGGCCGCTGGCCAACATTCTTGCTGCTATTAGCCAGGTTAGCCAATGTGGAGGCGGCTGCAGCCATGTTGGAGCCACTGACTCCACCAGCGGAGGCTCCAGTGCTCCTGTACGAGGCGCACGCCTGGTTATTAGTGGTGGTAGTAATAGCAGAAGCTTTGGTTAGACTGGCTTGCGCCGACCGAGCGGCTGATGCTGATGCTGATGCTGATGCTGATGAGGAGGATGAGGTGATGGCAGATGCTGATGTAAGCGATGAGGCGTTTGTGTAGGCACTTTGACTCCTCAACTGCTGCTGCTGCTGCTGCTGCTGAAGGGAAGAGGATACCATCGATGTTGTTGACTTGTAGCCAGAAGAGAAGGCTGAGCCTTGCTGCTGCTGCTGCAGGAATCCAGGCGGAGGTCCTGTCAGCTTATTTGCCGCTGCCGCAGTTGCCAAATAGGACGGTGCCGAGCCTTCCACTGGGGCACTCATCGGGAACTTGGTGTCGAAGGTGGGTGAGCGGAGCTGCGGGAAGTTGCTCTCCCCCAAGGTGCTGGCCCGTGCACTGATGGCCTGCGACTGGCTGGTCAAGCTGCTGATCTCCTGCTCCAGCCCAGACAACCGACGCGCCTGATTGGCCACGTAGCCGGTGCGTCCGTAGGACGAGCGACGCTCCGTTGACTCGGACTGTGACTGTGCCTGCGACTGTGCCTGTGACTGTGACAGCGATTGGGACTGTGACTGTGACTGCGTCTGGATCTGAGACTTGGAGCCCGTGCGTATCTCAATGGTCTTCGCCTTCTGCGTGTGCTCAAACTCCTCGGTCACCTTGCGTCTGCGTTCGATCTGAGTGTTTCCGATTTGGGTCCTGGTTTGGCTCTGGGACTGTGACTGCTGCTGCTGCTGCAGCTGCGAGGACTGCTCCCGCTGCTGCACATGAAGATTGCCCACTTGGCGCTCCGTTAGCGTCTCGGGCTGCTGCGTGAAGCTCTGACTGGCCGACTGGGAGCTGAGCTCCGAGTGTGCCAACAGTTGTCCCTGATAGCTTTGGCCCGTGGTGATGGAGCCCGCCTGAAGACGTGGTCCAGCGGACAGAAGAAGACTGGACTCCGGCTCCTTCATGCGAGGAGCACGTATGGCCGCCAGCGGATTCGGTGGTGGTCCTGGAGCTGGGGAGCGAGCCCGATCCGGGAAGGGAGATGCAACGCGCTGGTCATAGTCCCGGGCATGCGTAGCCGGACACTCGTCAAAGCAAAGCTTCTCCTCCGTCTGGTAGAAGGGTATGATGGGAGCCGGCTTGTTGGTCATCAGAGCGGAGGGCGTGAAGGGCCGCAAAGCCGACTGCGACTGGTCGGGGCGATCGAATTCATCTAGTGATTGAAAAGCCATCGTTACTGGACCAGAGCGATCTTCGATAATGATCGGCACCGACGACTGCACCGCCGGCTTTCCCTGCAGGGATGCGATCGAGCCGCGGGCAGCCGCTGGAGCGGACCCCGTGGAACCCCCGGAAACCTTTGCTACTGGCCTATGTACCGTGTCGCCGGCGTGCGCCTGACTATCGTTGGCATTGGTCGCCACCCTTGGGGCATCTACAAAAGCAAGCGGGACATTCTCGCGGAGTTCCTGCGGTTCCGGCGTGCGTATGGGACTCTGGGTGGGCAGCACCGTCCAATTCCGTTGGTATTTCGGTATGGTATCGGCTTTGTGCAGGCCGGACTGTACGGCTTTACCCTTGAGGTGGCTGAGCGGGGATGGTGGCGGGAATAGAACTTCGGAGTGCTCGAGCTCCTCGGCGGTCTCCTCGATCAACTCGTGTGCGTCAATTTTGGAAGCGGTATTTACAGTATTTACAGTATTTACGGTATTTACGGTATTTACGATATTTGCGGTATTAATGGTATTTACAGCTGACAGATTGAAGGTGGTGCCTGAAAAGGAGGAACGGTCGCTGGCTCGGACCTGGAGCTGGCTCTGAGGCTGAGCCTGAGCCTGAGCCTGAGCCTGGGTTTGTGCGGCGTAGGCTGAGCTGGAGCTGGAGCTGGAGCTGTTGTTGGTGCTTTTGGTGGACTGTTGGACTGTGGAAGAGGAGTTAGAGGAAGCAGTCGCATTGGAAGCGGTAACAAGCGAGTTCAAGTTAGACGAATTAGTCTCAATGTATTGCTGGGTATTGATCTGGGTGCTGTTCTGGGCTTGGACTTGGACTTGGGCTTGGGCTTGGGTCTGGATTTGGATTTGGCTTTGGGCTTGATTCTGTTGTTGGAACTGTTGTTGCTGGCCCTGCAGCTCCTCCTCCTTCTTGTGGTAGTAGTCGAGTCGCTTCTGATTGCGCTGCTGCGCCTTGCAGTACTTCTGGTACTCAAGATCGGTCTGCTCCTTGGACAAGGAGGCGATGGAGGCACGCGGCGTGTTTGTCACTGTGTTGGTGGCGGAGGAGGAGAGCGGTTCGCGCGACGGTTGGAATGCTTGCATGGCCGCAAATGCTGAGGACTTGCGTTGCTGCTGTGGCTGCGTTTTGTAGTATTCCACGGACTGTGGTGGCTCCGGCCTGATGCCGAGCTCCTCCTCGTGATCGAGTACCTGAAATTCATGCTTTTTCATATCCTGTTGCTTCTGCTCCTCGTCAAAGCGTTGCATGGCGGTCTCGGGATTCAATGGGGTGTAGCCCCGTTCGGGGGCGGTGCACAGTGCATCGCACATGCTCAGGTGCTCCTTGGGTGTGGGCAGGTCAATCAAGTGGATGGGTACGTCCCGATCAAAGTGGCCCTCGAAGGGACGTTCTGGAGCGGTGGTCAAGGCGCTCACGAATGGACTCTTGGGACGGTAGTCTTCGCGGAGATAGGGTTTCATGTCCATGGGCGGTGGCATATAGGGAACGGTCTCCTCGGGCAGCGGAATGTCCTCCGGGCCGGGGGGCGCAAAGCGCATGGCGAATTCCGGCGCCGTCACCATTGCCTGGCTGAGGCGACTGCCTTTCGGTGGAGACTCGCGGAGCAGTTCGGTGGCATACGCATCAGAGGGGGCAATTGGAGGAGCTGCCGGCATGATGGGTGGTGGTGGTGGAGGAGGAGGAGGAACAACGGATGCAGCTTCTTCCGCTGCTTTGGCAGCTGCTGCTTCCGCTTCCGCTTCAAAGTTATCTCCGCAGGGCCGGGGAAAAGGACACTCGACCAAATGGAAGGGAACTTCCGGAGCTGTCGTTAGCACACGAACCATTGGATTGATCCACTCCTTGGGCATGGGATTGGGTATTTTGGAAGGCGCTGGCCGCTGACGCACTGGCGCAATTTCAATCTTTATCTCAGGCGTCGCCTGGAACATGCGCTCGCTTTCGAGTATCTGGCAACGCTGCTCAATGATCAGACTCTCCCGATCTTCGTGCTGTTCATCTGTCCAGGCTGCGCCAGCACCCGAAGCCGACGCCTGCTCGGCCTCTGCGGCCGACTCAGGAATCGTCTCCAGGTCTGTGTGCATCTGCGGCAGCTCCTTGATCTCTGGTTCATCATTGAATACGACATGACGCGGCGCTGGAGCAGAGGCCACAACTGGCACTGGACTGGGGGTCACTTCCCTTACCATGTCGATTAGCTTGTAAGTGCTCAGTGGAGCCGAAAGAGAGTCCACGCACTCCTGGGCACTCCGTCTGCCCGACGCATACTCCTGCACATCCTGGACACTTCCGTAGTCCACCTGATAGTCCAGTTCGGAGCCAGACTGCTCATAGGCCTGTTGCATCTGATAGGCTTGGAGCTGAGCCGCGTACATCCGCTGGTACTCCTCGGAGGTGGTGGTGGTAGTCGTCGAAGTGGACGTGTAGCTGTCCGAGCTCGACTCCTGCTCCGCGAGCGACTGCTGCAGCTGCTGCTGGCTGCTCAGCTGCGGCGCGGAGTAGCTCTGCCATTGAGGAGCCGCCTGTTGTGGCTTTTGGCATTGGGGTTTCACTTGCGGCTGCGGATCGAGGCGTGATGTGGCACTGCCCGGTGGCAGCGGTGGCGCTTCCTGCACCGGATTAGCCACCACCACGTGCTGCGTCTCGGGAGGCGCTATATAAAGCGGCGCTGCAGTCGGCGCCGTGTGACTGTCATCCTGCGGCGGTGGCCAGGAGAAGCTCGAGCCGTGAGTTCGACGGCTGGCGGCCATCTCGACCTCGACGTCCACTTCGTAGCATTCCTCGGCGTACTGCGGCTGCAAGCCTTCCTCCTCCCCGGCTGCAGAAGGCAGCGGGG